>JAOTRC010000043.1:29575389-29592722 GCA_027497675.1 Cyprinella lutrensis
TTAAGATGTTATTAATGTACATGACTTTTTAGACTTTCAGGTCTAGAAATCACACTTTAAAAATTAGGTTATAAAGGCGTTTCCCTGACATTGGGAATCCCAGTTCTTCAAAGAAATTCAAAATAAAAAATGTATCGAATTTAAATATAGTTTTGTCTTATTTTAAGTCATCTCAAGGACCCCTTGTTTAGAACATAACTTTAGGTGGTACTTAATTTCTTTTACCCTTCATTAACATTTGTCTATTATGTTAATGGTAAGTTTAGGGTCTAATTCTCACTGTTACTGACTTTTTCCTCAAACTCATAATTACTGCTTGTTAATAGTTAGTAAGGTATTTTTAAGTTTAGGTATTGGATGATGAAGGGATGGAGAATGTGATCATGCAGAATAAGCCATTAATATGTGTGCTTTATAAGTACGAATAAACAGCCAATATCCTAGTGATATGCATGCTAATAAGTAACTAGTTCATAGTGAGAATTGGACCCTAAAGTGTTACCATTATTAGAGGCACCGAAGGTGCGGAGGCACCTATTTTATCTGTTCCCGTTCTTCTTCTTCTTCTTCCACTCTTAGAGTCTATGGCAGCCCATAGAACCGATCGTGGGAAAGTTGTTCTGGTTTGAAATTCTGATTCTGAGGAAAGTCCCAACATCAAATACACCAATTTTGGTGTTTCTAATTCATTCCCTCTAGCGTCACCATCTGTCCAAAGTTTTACTTTTATTATGCTAATAGCTTTTGAACCGTAAGGCCTATCATCAAAATTCTTTCCCCCCTTGTTCCTGAGCTCATGCCGGTTCGATTGGACCCTATGACGTCATTTTCTAAAATAAAAATATGGCCGCCATCTTGAATTTTTCAAAACAGCTACTTTTTCGAACTCGTCCTAGACGGTTTGTCCCATTTGCACAAAAAATGAATCAGACCATCTACAGACCATGACAACAAAAGTTATAAAATTCAAGTTGATTCGCTTAACATTTTTTTTTTTTTAATAAACCTACGAACAAATTTTACATAGTGCTTGCGAAAACTGACATAAGGCTGTATCTCCGCAATGCTTTATCGGATTCAGACCAAACTTGGTACAAGTCATCACAAGCATGACCTGAGGCAACATGCCGCGTTTCGGCGCAGTGCCACCTACTGGTCTGGAGATTTTAATAATGGCTATTTTTACTCATAACTTCTGAACAGTTTGTTCAAAAATAATAAAATTGGTCTTGTTAGATTCAGGGCGTCATGCTGAGTAGATTGATATCCAATTTTTCCCCTATCAGCCATTTTGTCCTCTGCTATTTTGAATTATGTGCTAAAATGCTGTATTTTCTCAACGCATGAACAAATTGTTACGAAACTCGGTATGGGTCATCAGTACGATGCCCTGAAGGAGCCAGAGAAGTTTCGAAATATTTTTATTTTACCTAGTGCTAAAATAAAATTTTCAAATGCTTATAATTCTGGCTGTGGTTGACTTATTACATGGGAGTCATCTCATTGTGTTCCTGAATCAGTGCCGAGTCCAACGATCCCAGACTTGCTAGGTTCTGGCATATCGTTTGTGCAGCGCAGTAATTTTGCGCTTAAAAAACATTCGCCGATATCTTCGAAACCGTTAGTCCAATTGAGACGAAACCACCGTCAGCAGTTTGGAAAAATAGGTTGCTGGCAATAAACTAATGCCCAAATGCAAAAATATTGATAATAAGGGGTAGTAAAATTCAATCAAAGTCATGTGTCAGTCATTTTTTATGTATTTTTTTCATATAAATGTCTATAACTCTGAATTGAGAATTTTACCAAATTTGGCACACACATGCATGGGCTCATGTCATTCTGAGAACACATGGAAAAAAATGTGACTGAGCCTTTTGGTGGTGCCATAACAGAACATAACATGCTATACTCAACAAATGCATTGGTGTAACATTACGAAACTCAGGTTTCACCTGAAGGTACTCAAAAGATTTCAAGACAGCGCCACCTTTTGGTCAAAGTTATAACAAAATTTCGAAGAATGCTCTTAACTTTTGAATAAATCTGAGTAGGGTTTATTTATTAATCCTTATTCTAAGGTTTTTTAATCGTCACCAAACTCTGACCAGATCACATCGATTTTGTAACTACGTCACCTATTGGTCGAAAGTGATAATCCATTTTTTAACATTTTTAGTTAATGTGTGTGATTTTTCAGCCATTTTGCCTAAATTCATCTTTAAATGTCTCAAATTGATCCTTGCTGCAGTTGGTCTGACACATGTTAGCATGTCTTGTCGTCTTCTTTGTGCTTGGCCCATTTACTATTATTATTACTATTTTTTACCAGCCATGTTTTGCAGTGTATGTAATCTGCTTTTTACTCTCTCCTCAGTGCTGTGTTCACATGGACTAATCTACTGGTGGTGGTAGTGGAGCTTGAGGGGTCAGAACAGGAAGCCCTGGACCTTGTTGCGCTGGTGACCAATGTGGTTCTGGAAGAGCACTATCTCATAGTAGGGGTTGTTGTGGTAGTGGACCCTGGAGTCATTCCTATCAACTCCAGAGGGGAGAAGCAGCGAATGCACTTGCGGGACGGCTTTCTCGCCGACCAGCTGGATCCCATATACGTGGCCTACAACATGTGAGAATGTGTAATGTGGAGGAGGAACCAGACGCCAGAAAACTCTGCATATGCAAATTTACAAAGGAAGCATTAGAGGACAGTCTTGCCTCTTCCTCCACACACACGAAGAGTCCTTGATGGAGCTATGCAGTTTATTTTTTTATATCAAACTGTCATTCCTTGAAAATAAAACTCTGATTCAGTGGTCAGGGCAAATGCCTCGATTTCATCTCCTGTTGTCTCGAGCGACACAATTGAGTTCTCATTCAAGCACACTCGTTCTGCACATCCGACACATGAGTGTTGACTGTTCCCTGTGTGTGTTTGAGGAGGACCAGAGGAGTGCCTGATGTCAAAAGCAGGATCCAAACTCTAGGACCAAGGGCATGTGAAAATGTGTAATGCATTTCATTTCACAGCATTCCCGTTCTAGCTGTAAAAAATGCACAAACCCAAGTTTTGTTTGGTTTGTTCATTTTACATCAACACTCAAATCTTTGATAAATGTTTCATCCGGAGACTGAATGGCAATAAGGAAATGGATATCAGAACGCAGTACACTGAAGGTGTGCTGTGGATATACTGCTTCACGAATTCACAAGCTTATGCATTCCCAGCTAGTGTTTCAACATGAGCCTTAAATATTTTCACACGCCTGTGGATTGTTTGTAATATGTTTTAAACTCATTAATGTGAGAGCTTTAGACTGCAGGATAGGAATCAGGGTAATAGATGAAGAGTCTTATTCAGGTAACCAAGTCCCAATCTGAAAATTATTTCTACTCAAATTTACATTTACAGCATTTTTTTTGCACTGTATGACCATTTACGAGTAGTGTATCTTATATTCCTACAGAAGGTGACATTTTCAGTCTCGTACACATTACTGATTAAAAAGAAAGTATCCTTTTCCCTTAATTCATTAAAACATACCTAACAGATGGGACCGGTATTTCAGGAAAACTGACCACTGCAGATGAGGGCTTTTGATTCTTCTTTTCAAGAGTGATTATTGCTTGTATTTTCAGAGGCACTGTACACCGCGTTGGCCAGCACTGTATAGACCACTTCTAACAATGCTTGCTTTCTTTTATTGCGCTCACGACGTAAAGGAGAGGCGACATGCCTGCTGTAATTATGTACAGAATTTGTGTAATAAGTTATTACTGGGACACCAGAAACATATGAACACTTTCGGCATGGTTTTTGCAGTGGCATGGAGGAAACCAGATGCTGCTCAAATTGAAGTTTCATTTCTTGATCAAATGGTAAGGAGAACAACAGGAGTCACTATTCATGTAATATTTTCTATTGCAAAAGACCCAATAAATGGTTTTGCTGCAAAGATTGTAAAGAACATACAGCATCTGTATCGCAGGATGATTGTGTGGTTGTCAATGTTCATTTGCGGTTCTGTAATTTAGTGAATATTTGGTTGACAGCTTTTAACTTCTGTTCATATTTCTTAATAAAAACCATGCTTTTAAATTAGTGGCATTGCAATTTTATTTCTATTGGGATTTTTAATGCTCATTTTGCCAACATGTTTATCCAAAAAAACGTACATTGAATTCAAGATATACATTTATTTCATGCTTTTCCTGGGAATCAAACCCAGTACCTCAGCATTGCTCTACTGTTTGCTACAAGAATGCCCAGTATACAATAATAGAAATGCTAAATATAACAGAAAGCTAGAAAAGAACCAGACACAGAACTGTCAAAACACGATTACAAAGAGTTAAGAACTTTTGAGTATGCATGGTAGCGGAACTAAACAGATGAAAAAAGAAGATCAGCATTGTGACTTGAAAAGATCCCAACGATCGTCTCAGTGGAACGGAATCGTAAATTTCAAGCCACTTCAAGAAATGAATTCTTCTATTTTTTCTAAAAGTCGTGATGCAATATCCAGTGCACTTCTTGCATTATCAACGCTGAACTGCTTGTTTGGAATGTGAGGAAATTGGTGATAGTTCGGATACTGAGTTTTTTTGCCATCGACACCAAGTTCAGTCAGTTGCCTCACAGTGTTTGGTAAATCCATCAACTGTGAGCTGTATTGGGAAACCTGCTGAGCAAGGCTAGTTATTGAGCAGTTTTTGGGATGCTCTCCACTTCTCCTGTACATTGCTGCTATCAGGGCTTTTTCCACAGCCTGATGCACCTTAAACAGACTCCACTCTGAGCAATGTCCTCCAGTGTCGTTGTGAGCTGCTCTGATGTCACATTGAGCCTGTTCATACCAGCGTTTTGCTTCTCCTCTGTTTGGCCTAGGTGTTTCTCTGTGGTATGACCAGAAGTTATAGTGTCTTCTAGAGTAGTTCTGATAGAACCTCTCACGCCCTCTCCTGTGTCTCCGAGCCTCGTTGTTCCACGTGTCATAGAAATCTCGAAAATCTCTCCAGGTTGAGGATGTGCTATGTGCAGGTTTCCCTTTTTGTAGTTCCTCAATTCTTTTCTGCAGGTATTTGAAAGCCTCATTGGCAAGTTCTTCATTGCCTGGGTTTTTGTCAGGATGCCACCGGAGGTAGAGACGTTTAAGGGCTTTTTGTTTGTCCTCACTTGACATATTCCAGATTTCATTTAAGCTTTGATCAATTTCTCTCTTGATCTCTTCAAATGTCTTCGGAAAGACTTTTTTGGGTGGAGGTCTGGACAACAAAAGGCGTTCTATATCTGTGCAAGAGGACCCTGTGTTGGGTGGAGGTCTGGACATCAAAAGAGATTCTATATCGGTGCAAGTGGACCCTGTTGACACAGTTGCCTTCTTTTCTCGTTTAAATTGGTAAAGGTCAAGAGAGCATACTTCAATGAAGTCATCAATGCCAACTTGTATTTTATATCTGGCAGGAAATTGTCTTATTTGTCCCAGTGGATCATCCAGTCGGTTGATAACAATGGCATAGAAATATTCATCGGATTCGTCCTTGCTGAAGCCAACATACTCTCCACTTTCAAAGTTGTTGAGGAAGTTCATATCAAGGCAGTCGTGCCATTCTTCAGGTATGAGACATCCAGGTTTCGGTAACGCATCTTGTCCTTCCTCGAGGCCGCTGTTATGAACTCCATGCTTTGCCAAGGTTTTCTCGACGTCCTCCATGTTATCACACAGCAGAAGTTGCCCAAGGACTAGAAGGCTTGAGGTGGTCAGACAGTTCTTGAGAAGGGCATTGATTTCTTTTGTAAGACACATATTCACTTCATTCACTACTTTGTGGCCCATGTCATCATTGTGTTTCAAGTAGAAAGTGCATCCACCTTGCTGTTTTTTCACATAAACATCTGTTTCAGCCTTACTATCTTCAAGTGGCTCATGGTTTAACAGAAGTTCAGTTTGAAGAGTTTTGCAACAGATAATCTGAATCTTAGAAAATATTTCTTCACACTTTCCTGCAGCCTCCGACTGTGAAATCTCACCTTTGCTGTCTTCTCTGATGAGACAGACTAGTCCATGAAGAAATGCAGCAGAAGACAAGTGTTTGTCAAACCAGCCACTAAATTCACATCCACCTTCATCGCAATATTGGACACTTGCTCCCTCCAGATTTTCAGAAATTACATCCGAGAGAAGTTTTGGACGAACTTGCTGAGGAAGGAACTGCAACAATGTTTGGTGTTCATAGTGATCATTTCCAAGATGACAGCAGTTTAATTTTTCCAGCAGTTTCAGCTTGGTTTCCAAAGGACCCTCGAGTCTTGCAGGCTGGAAGACTGTGTCATTGAAAAACAAAGTGTTGGATTCATAGAGTCTTCCGTCTGTTGATGGAAGATAAAGTGGGTTGTTTCGGAAAGAGGTTTTGTTCTGTTCGTCTTTCAGCACGCAAAACATCTGTTGTACAACACGCTTCACAGCTTTCTGCTGATTTGGCTGAAGGCTCTCTTTGTCAGAACTATCAGAATAGATTTCTTGAAGAACAGTGATGTATTGATTGACGGTGGGCCTCTCCTTTACACCTATCTTCTTAAAGAAATCTTCAAATTTCATATAATTTGGGGGAATGCGGTACAAATAAGGCCTAAACTCAAGATCATCATTTATCACAAGTGCTGTCTGCTTTGCCTTCACAAGCTTTGTCCCGTTTTCCACCAAGATAATGGGGAGGTCTGAGAATAAAGAGGCATCCAAATCTATTGACTGCAGGTATGCATATGATTTGCTCAAAACTTTCTTTCTTGTTTCCAGCAATGTGTCAGTGTGACACTGAGACGTACAGATGTTTTTCAGATTAGCAGCTATTTGTCCAAGGGGTGGAGTCTCCAAAGCTCCGACATCCTTCAGTTTCATTATGAGATGTGGAGAGAAGTGTTCTGAAGGTAGGATTGGCATAGATGTCCATATCAGATAATGGTGATCACTGTCTCTGCCAATAAGCGATCCACTGATAGCAACAACTTCCCTCTCTTGAGCAAAGGCCTTGTGATAGTCACAAAGTGTTTGCTGAATTTGCATTGGGAAGATGAATTTAATGTTAGCAACTCTGTTTAGTAAATTTGAGTTTTTGTCATTACCATTAAACAAAATATTCTGGAGCAAAAGTTTTGATCTTTTCCTAAGAACATCTAGAGGAGTGTTTCCTCTAGTTTCAGATTCAATTTGTTTTGCAAACTGAACGATTTCCTCATCATTCACTTCATGTTTCAATCCAAGGCCATTTAAGAGACGACGTGCTTCAAGAAGTTTACCTTGGAAATTATCCCAAAATGTTTGTGGCACAAATCTCTCTTTTGGAAGCATTACCCTGTAAAGGGATACACTGTCATCATAGAAGTACGAAGCCACCTGAAGAGAGCCATGGATGTCTCGAATAAACCGTACATCTCTCATTGCAGAGACAGTCCTGGGGTCCACTGATCCAAGTTCCAATAAAAAACGCATTAAAACAAGAAGCTTGGCCTCTGTCATCATGTGCACAGAAGGAAGAATAAACTGTACACAGAACTCCAAATCATTTAGAATCTTAATGTTGAGATGTTCTGCCAATTCTTGGTTCACCCAGGTGTACTTGAGGAAAATACTGTCACATCCTTCAACCTGGTACAAGCTGGGGAAATCATTGTAATGCACAGAATTCAGAATGAATATCATTCTGTGTAAATCAATCCTTTCCCGTTTTCCAGTTATTGACTCAAACAGGGGCAAGGACTTGAGCATCTCCCTGTGTTGGCTCTTGTTATTGGAATCTCTGATCCCTTGTTGTAAGAAGCGTTGAAGACCTTCACATTCATCTTTTGACAGCTCCTCAAACTGTGAATGAGGTACATGATAAACCTCTTTTAAAACAGCACTGCTGTCTCCTGTTTGCAGGAGTTCTGGACTCATATACTTGAGACGGAACTCAAGTGAGAGATCACTGAAAAAGCTGAAGTCTATTTTCATGAACCCCAGTTTTAGGAGAATGGATGCTATTTTTTCATCTTGATACTGAATTACTTTTGACACGTTCCCCATTGTTTGTAAGAAATGTGTGTTATTTTGACTGGGGCAGATTACTGGTAAGATTGGACTGCTGTTGAAGTGCTTTTTTATCTCACTAAAGACATTCAGATTTTCATTTTGGTGGCTTTTCTCTTGATCCTCAAAGAAGCTCCATAATGTTTTCAGCCATTTGATCATCCCTGTCTCCACTTTGTAAAGCTGGCACCTTTGATCAGGTAATGACTGACTGAGGAGTTGAGCAAGTTCTGGTTTCAAATACACTGCTGCTATATCAATTGATAAGTCCTTAATAAACTTTCCTTCACGCAGAATTTTGACGTGTCTTCTATTGACATTACAGTCTGCAAACATTTCCTGATGTCCTTGGAAAAGACTGCTAAACCCTGACATCAGCTTTGGTGATTTAGAGTCAAAGACTCTTAACATCTGATCGTCTGTGAGGAGAAGAGGCAGCCCATTGAGGTCATGGACATTTTTCTCATCAGCATTTGTCAAGCAGAAGTTTAGAAGTTTTGAACATCTTGTTTTGTCTTTAATCAAGGTCTGGTTGATGGGCAAAGGCAATCCACTAGTTGTCTGGAAAGGATCATTCAATGATCTTTGCTTCAAGAAATTCATCAATGTTGTAGGGCTGACTTCAGTCACATTCACACCAGCTGATTTGAAATTCTCCTTTATTTCATTTATTTTACTTGAGTTTGGCACTAATTTCATCCCCGTGTCATCTAAAATTTCAAAAATTCCTTCATGGTCATCAGTTGTAAAATACGGACAATTGTCTGAATGTGGCTTAGATGGACTGCACCAGGTAACTGAGTATTTCTGCAGTGAGCGATGTGATGACTCAACAGAAACAGCATGTACAGTGGGTATGACAGGAAGATCACATCGGCTGATTGATCTATAGACCTCATGCATCATCTCATGCCAGACTTTGTCTACTTTCTCTGAAATGCATGGGAAGTACTTAAGACAAGAAGTCTCTAGCTCTGACTTGAGGAATACAAGAGCTGTGGGTGTATCCTTCTTCATGACTGAACACAGATGTAACAGCAGATCTGCATAGAGTGGTGAAATGATGTTTACTTTCAGTGACTGGTTCCACTCAGTCTTCAGACTATCACCATCTTCTTTCCATAAGTCTCTTCTAGAAGAATCTACTTCAAAATTTGCATTCACGTGGACTGGTAAACCAGTTTCTCCAGGTAATGGCAAAGAACAAAACGTCCTGCCAGTAAATTTGTAGTTAAATGAACTTTTCCTGCATGCAGCAAGAGCAGCTTGAGGAACTTTAAAAAGATCTTGCTTGGTTTTTTGCTCATAGTTTTGTTGTGAAAAGCTCTCTGCAATGACCCACTGACTTTGCTCTTTTCCAGACGAGATTTCCATGCCATAAATGGTTTTGCAGGGTTCTGCTGTTCCTAACATGAGGGATTCTCGAACATGGCGGTGGAAGGTTTCCTTGCTTTCCATGCTCTTTGCTGTGTGTTTCTTTTCAATAAGGATCGAACTGTTTTCCTCCTTTCCATCTTCACTGATCTCCAAGAACTTTATTTTTGTGATGTGTTTCAAGAAGAGAATTAGTCCTTCAGGATCTTCAGTCAAGGCAGATTTAAGTTCATTCATGTCACGGTCTGTGACTGTGTGTCTAGATATTTCAGATTTTTCTGCCATTTTCTCTGTCCTGAGAGGGAGCCTGAACATGGTTCCAGAATCGAGTGGAAACCTTTCTGGAAGAAAGGTATGATAGACATCCTCAAAAGACTTTTTTAATTCATCATCAATTGAAAACTTGCATCCTGGGGACTCTTTTGTTATACCTTCCACATATTTTAGATTTGGATCAGAAATGCAGAGCCATTTGTCACCGGTCAGGATAGATGGACAATCTGTCAGATGATACACAGAATTGAAGCCAAGTCCATATTTTCCAGTTCTCCCTAAAGAGCCATGTTTTCCTCCTTCCCCCAGCTGTTGAATACCTTGCAGATCATCATCAGTAAATGTTCTGTTGTTGTACACACAAAGAGCCGGGCCTTGAACCAGTTCCCATTTCTTTCCAAATATCTTTTTTGTCTTATGTTTTCTTTTGTCCCACACAAAGTGAATTTCTGTTGCCTCCGCATCATCAGCATTTTGAATGAGCTCTTTCAGAATATCCTTTTTAGATGGATATGCATCAATTATATTTTTTATTCGGACAGTTAGTTTCTCAGCTTGTCCAAATTCTTTGGCATGAAGGGAAAATCCACTGACGAGATGTTTCTTCAAAGTATGGTGTCTTGTTGTCATTACACCAAAATGACAGGCCACAGAACGAGATATCAGATCATGGACGAGCTTGACACCAGCTGAGACAGGCATCCATGGGCTGTCATTAAATCTCAGCTCTTTAGAAGACGTCAACACGCCTCTCTCATCAGGTATGAGACAGTTTGTAAGCTTTTCTTCTTTGATTTTGTACAGCCCTTTTATGAGTATCGCAACACACTTATTGAGGTCTGACTTGGAAAGAGGTTTAGATTCATATAAAGCCTTAATTTCATTAAGAGCAGCAACAAACTGCTCCTTTGTGAATTGTTTGTTGACACCAAGGCACTCCCAGAGCCTCTCGAATTTGGAGATGATGCCTGGAAGCACATAGAGATATGGTTTCTCCTCAAATTCTTCACTTCTGGCCACTGACCTCACATTTACAAAGTGATCCTCAATAAAAATAAATGGAAAAGATTTTGCATGACCAATAATGGGATTGGGATCTTTCTGTTCCAACAAGTGTTTGTTGAGATATTCATAGCAAGACTGGGCAATGTTGAAGATAGCCGTCTTTTTAATTGCATTGCAGTGTTGGTGTGCTTTTAAAAGCTGCTGAAGAACCGTCTCAACTGGTGGGTTTGTCAGAACTCTCAATTTTTGGAGAACTGGATCATAATTGTATATTTGAAGGTTTGAATGATCAACTGTGAATTCTGTCATGCTCACTAAATTCCGACAACTGTCATTGTAAACTTCAGAGGGTTTTTTAAGAACAGTGGTGTTCTTGTTTTGCTGAACTAAAGGAACTAAGGCAGGAAGGAATGGTATTTGAGACAGTGTGTACCAGTGCAGAGAATTCACATCTTCTGGAGAGTCTTTCATTGACTCTACGAGGCACTGAAGACGTTTACGATATTCAGATTTGTCCTGTTGCCAAACACTGGATATTTTCCCTGCTCTTTCTATGATGTCCTCAAAAGGGAGGCGGTCACTCAGCATTCCCAAATCTGAAAGTCGTTGAATTCTTTTTGGTGAGAGAAAATCCTTTTCTGTTCCTTCAAGAAAGCGTCCTTCCTTAAGTTCATACAAACAAGCCATTTTGCCAGAAGGATTCACAAGTCTCTTGATCATTTGAAGGTTCTTACAACTCTGTGTTGGAATGCAAGGGTAATGTTTCAGCAGGTCATCAACAGCTGGATCATTCAAGTCAATGGCATTCAGCACAAGAGTATTTCTGCTGTGTGTGTCTACAGAACTCAAGTTCTCAAAAACAATTTTGTAAAACTCAGGCCAGTTGATTGTTCTTTGTTTGATCTCTGGCTCAAAGCCACAATCGATGAAACTCTGTCTTACCCATGATGGGAGAGAAACAACACTGGAATATGAAGCTCCCAAGCTCAAGAACACCTTCATGGCAATGTCTCCAATTACTCGGTTCTCCTCAATTTTTGGATTCAGAAATCTCACTTTGTCTATAGAACACCAATTATGTCCATTGCTGAAAAGCTCCAGAGATTTGCCATTGGCATTCTGCACAACTGCTGAGTAGAAAGACTGAACCATGGGTAAAAATGCTTTGCTTACTTTGTCTGTGTTAGGCCAGAATCTATGGAAGGAATAATTCTGGATATGTCCATTTTGGGCCATTTTTTTCAGCTCAAGCAGTGTAGTGATGTAAGCAGAGGTTACAGCATCTTTCATCAAAGCTTTGTTCCACTCAGACTTCACTCCCTTTTCCCATAGACTTTTCCTATTAGATGTGACTGCAAAAGTTCCATTGACATGGACTGGAAGACCCGTATCGACTGAGAGAGGAAGAAAGCAAAAGGCCTGACCTTCATGCTTCAGGCTTTCATCAGGGGACCATGAATTATTTTCTGCCTCTTTATGCAAAGGTACAGCTATACCTCCAATTGGAAGTGAAAACACGTGTTCTTGTTCAGTTCTTCTCTGGTACATTTGCAAAGAATCATCCGTCCCAAAGCAGGAGTACAAAAGCCAGTACTGGGTGAGGGATTTATCTGAGTTATCCTGAACTATTTTAACAATGTGTGCTTTGTTGACATCAATAATGTTGAGGCATTTGATATTACTATTTCTGAAGGTGTTCTCGATGTCTTGGAGACGTGTGCCGTTCGAGACAGCAAATGAATTCATGACTTCTCTGGATATTTTGAGAGGAGTCTGAATCTGATCATTCCTTGGAGGAGTCGATGCGTTTTCAGGGATAATTTGAAGGGACATAGATGTAATGCTCTTCAGAAACAGTAGGTGTGTTTGTGAGTTGTCAGTCAAATGATTTTTAAAACTCCCAATTCGCTCTTTGTCATATACCTTTGAACTGATCTCTGACTTGTTGGCCTCCTCCAGAGTGCGAAATGGTAATTTAATCAAGGTGCCATTGTAAGCTTTCTTGCCGTTTTGCAAATCACAATCAAAAATTCCTTCATAAGATTTCATCTGTCCAGGAAACCTTTTGAACAGTCGTTCCTGGAATGGGTCAAGTTTAATTCCTGGGTTTCCTTTGCTTTGTATGTGCTTTTCCAAATGGGAGACATTTGGATCAAGTATGAGAAGGGTTTTCCCACTCAAAATCGAAGGAATATCACTCACATGGTAAACAGCATTAAATCCAAGCCCAAACTTTCCAATCTTCTCAACTTTTTTTTCCTTTGATGCTGATCCCACCTTGACAATGTTTCTCCAGTCTTCTTGCGAAAAAAGCTCATTGTTGAAGATCCAAAGGCATGGTCCATTGCAGAGAGCCATTCCATGATCAAAGAATGTTTCAGGGGGGTCTTTGTGTTTTCTGAAGTCAAGGAGGAATTTACATGTGGTTGCCCCAGCGTCCTCAGCATTTTGTAGGAGTTCTTTGAAAATGTCACTTTCTTCATCATACTCTTTAAGAATGTTTTTAATTCTTTGAGTAATTGGTTCAGATTGTCCACATTGTTCTATACCAAAGGACTCTTCCTCTGCTTGTATGAGCTGTGGTTTTAAGATGCGAGTACTTAAGAATGGGACTTTCAACCATTTTGCAGTGATGGGTAGAACTTCTTCATGAATGACATAGAACTCCTCATTGTCTTGTATCAGGTCATCAAGTCCTTCGGCACTGATGTCACAGAAGACTGTTTTGGACAAAGGCTGTAGAGTAAAGTTTTGACTTTGTGCCACGACAGGCACAGGGGTACTGTCTTTTAAAAGCTTCTCATTCTTTCGCATCCAGTCAAGAATGGCAACTGACACTTTAAGTTCTGTCAAGTCTCCATGAGGAGGACGCCTGCTGTCAATTTTTTGTTTTATGTCATGGAGTATGTCTTCAATCTCTGCATCTGACAGGGTTTTCTTCACACCAAATTTTGTTAGCAGGTTTTCATATTGCAAAAACTCTTCAGGCACTTTCTTGATGTAGGGGCTTAGATCCAATTCAGGTGGATAGGCTAAAACTATATCTCCAGGACAGACAAACTCACTTTTATTCCATATCCAAGGGATGCCTTTTGAGTCTATTAAATTTGTGAAATTTCTCATGTTGTCTTGCATGAACTTGTAAATATCGTGCAGCTTGGTTTTAAATTGAAAATCTGAATTGGGGTTGACCATTGATCTCAGTGCAGAGAGGTTCTCCAAGACCTTTTCAGCAGGAGGGGGCTCATGAAGTCCAAGATTTTTGCAGACATGTCCTGTTAGCTCAGAGGTAAGTGGCATTACATATTCAACAATGGAAGAATACTTGGAATCCCTTACTTCAGTCGGCTTATACAAACCTCTCTTATGATTTCTACAAATGCTTCCATTCAAAAACTTTGGATTTTCACAGGGAACCCACTGCTTTTGCTTCAGCTCTTCTATCTGTGCCTTGGTGAATTTTGAAAGGAAATCATTCTCATTCAGGACTCGAACAAGTGTATGTACTTTTTTGAATGCCTTGTCAGGTGAATGGACAAAAAGCTTTTCAGTATGATTGATGACTTGGAGTATGTTTTCTGCTGAAATTTGTTTTTGCTCTGTCCTTAGGCCAAGGCGCCGCAAACTCTGAAGCATTTCCTCTGTCTTTGTGTAAATAGGTGGGGGAAAGAAATCTGCCTCGAAAATGTCCTGAAATGTCTTGTTTCTTGGATCAAAAGCGTTTGAGGCTTGTTTGCGTTCTCCGTGAGTTGTCTCAATAAAATTGAGACGTTTGGTTTTCGCAAGAAGCTCTTCACTTTGTGAGAGTAGAATGCTACCATTATTCAATATCCAGGTCATTACTGTCTGTTCCTCTCCTTTTTTGAAAGAGTCTGCCTCAATAGAGTCAACCAAACGAACAGCCAATTTAGCGGCATCTAAGAGTTCAATATTCAGAAGAGTCAAAAGTCTGCGATCAGCTTCATTTGCACACTTTACAATGGTCTCAGGCATTGGCAAATCATCTGGAATGGCTGGTTTGGTGGTTGAAACAACTGCTTGCTTTGATTGAACTGCAACATATTTCCCAGACATCATTCTGAAGATTGGCAACATGGAAAGCAAGTTCCTTTCAGCATTTGATAAAGAGTCCAAAGACGAGAGGTACACTTTCAACTCCTCTTTTTCATGTGAAGAAGCAGAGTCAATGCCTTTGATAACCTGATCTCTGTGTGAGTTCACAAAGACTTGTAAAACACTTCTCGGTGAAGCAGGAAGAACATACCTCTCAATGTCATGATGTCTAAGACACTCATCTCTTTTTATGACTGTACAACCCACCATCCTTAACACTTTCTGAACTTGATCTGACAAGCTAGACACTGTGCTACTCTGAAATATCAAAGTTGTGTTTCTCTGCAACCTTCCTAACAGCACAGAATTGCCTGAACTCTGTAGAGGCTCCAGTGGTATTAAAGGCATATCAATTAAGTTGTTTAACTCAATAAATTCAGTGCTGAGAAATTTCCAGAATTCAGCCAGCCATCTCTTTGGCGGATGATGATTCTCTGCCATTTTCCATGTCACATGACCTTGGGTCATCGTCCAGTCCATGGGTAAGTGCTTCTTGGTGAGTGCAACAACATCTTTAGCATCCAAATTGATTATGTTGTATGTGCCTGAAAAAAAGTGAAATGATCAAGACCAAATTTCACAACATGTATGATATTTATTAAATATTTTATAAGCACTCCCGATAAAATGTATGAAATAGTTGTCTTACTCTTTGTTGCTAGTTTTCTTAGTTGCATAGTGCAGACATGGCTCAGATCCTTGGGTATAAATCTTTTTTTACAAAATGGCAGCAATGTTCTAAACAAAGAAAAAAATGGTTCATTAGTACTTTTAAAACAAAATATGAACACACAAAATAATTCAAGTAGGAAAGAGACAACTGTATCACACCTTACCTTGGAAACTTCCCATTGTCGATCAAAACAGTGTTCTGCACTTCATTGCTAAATGAAGTGAAGGTTCCATCACTGAGAGGCAGAAGCTTAAGACCTTGTAGCTCTGTGTACTTCTCATCACTAAGAGCTAGCTCAAGAAGAGAGTATCTGTCATTTTTGGTGAGTTTTTCAGCCTTACTTCTGCGAAGGACATCTCTAACATAAGATGGAGTCACCCATGTCAAGGTATCTTTTTCAGGGAAGATTTTTTGAACATCTTTCAAAATATGTTCTGGGACTGTGACCAGGTTCTCTCCTTCAGCAGTCAATAATCTTGACACTGCAGACATCGCGTCAGAACATATATTGTTGCCTGGAAAAACTGCCTCTGAGGGAGACACCCATATTTTCTCATCTTTGGCAAGGTGAACGATCTTGTATTCAAACAGACCCTTCAGAGTGTCTGTTGCAACTTCATGCCATCGGTCTTTATGGACAGTCTTGGATAGGTCAGGCCAAAGGTTGTACACAGTGGCAGCAGGCAGGGTTGAGTTTCTGGATAACTCAATGGCATCCAGGATCATCATAAGATATACATGAGGAAGAATATCTTTTATAAGTAGCTCATTCCACTTTGCAGACTCGTCATTCTTCTGATCCTCCTCTTGCCACTTAATGAACCTCCGATTATCTGTCAGGCCAAAGCAAGCATTGATGTGAATGGGAAGACCAGTTTTGTTTGAGTCATTATTTGGAAGAGGCAGGAAGCAACTGAGTCGCCCATTGCAATGTGATCTGTCTTCATCAATTCGAAAAGCTGCATCAACTTGAGGGTAGAAGCTCAGCTTACTGGCTAGAGAGTCAATCTCTGGTATAGATCCATGTTTCAGAAGGCAAGATGTCACAAGCCATTGGGACTTTGTTTCTTCCATTTGATGGGGAATGTGTGATACAGTTTTGAAACAAGTTTTTCTTTCAAATGATTCCTGCTTGACATGAGAAAGGTCATTGTTAAATTGATTTGACGCTGACACTTTTAGTCTATTGTGACAGAAGCCATTGGTGTCGATATGCAACAAAGTGATGGATGACACATTTCTCAGGAAGAGAAGACTGATGTCTGCATCAGCAATGAAACTCTCAAAAAGCTGTGTGACTTTTGTGGAGTCATACAAGTTATCGGAGATCTCAGAAGCCTTATTACGCAGAGGGAAGCGGAAAAGCGTTCCTTTGAAGTATTGCTCCTCGCTGATGACCTTCTCCCAGGAACAACTGTCGACATGACCGACTACATTTTGAAAGGGTTGGAACTGATCTCTCAAGTTCAAAAGGCTCTTTCTGTCATCTTCATCTTCCAAAGACCATCGATAGCCTTCTTCATCATCTCCAAACATCTTCTTTTGAGGGTCAAAAATGGCTAGGTGTTCAGAACTGAATACACATGGCAAGTCTGTAAATAAACAATAATAATTATAAATATTGTTGCGTCACCAGTATTGTGCCAATTTACATGTCAGAATCTGACACCACAAGTACACTGAGGGGCAGTTGTTCGTAAAAACTGATGTTGAGTTTTTGTGTGGTATGTGGTCTCTACTTCCAAAAGGTGTAAATTAACCCCTTAACGCCCGAATTTATATAGCTGTATATAAAAAAATATTTTATGTGTGTTTTTGCCTTTAAGTAGATG
>JAOTRC010000043.1:29751049-29763825 GCA_027497675.1 Cyprinella lutrensis
TAGCATGTCCTGTCATTAATCTGCAGGTTTCTATTGATGTAAAATACAGGCCAATGCCGATATGATCATTTTATCACCCGGGGCTTTGGGTTGGGATCAGTGTTGGTGTAATGCTAAGTAATTAATTACTGTAATTGAATGACTTTTTCCTTGAAAAGTAAAGTATAGACTAGACTGTATAGTCTACAGAACAATTCTATTTAAAGCAAAAGCAGATTTAACATCATTATTTAATGTTTATTGAACAATTAATTAATTAATTTTAATGAGTGTAATTTTTGATACTAATCTTTCATTTGAAAGTCACGTTTCTAGTATCTGTAAAACCGCATTTTTCTATCTTAAAACTATTTAAAAAGTAAATATTAGTGCTGTCAAATGATTAAAATATTTAATTGCGATTAATCGCATTAATGTCATGGTTAACTCGCGATTAATCGCACATTTTTATCTATTCTAAATGTCTTGATTTCTATTTGTTACATTTTTTTTCATCCATTTCGGCGTCTCGCGGTCGTCATCCACTCAAATCGTAACGTTACTATTTGGCCGGCTCGCAAGCCGAAACGAGTGTGTGCGGCACAAAACGTCCTCGCGCTGCATTCTAAAACACATTCAATTCAATGGCTTGCGCTGCGCGAGGACGTTTTGTTGCTTCTTTGACCAAAGCGCAAGCGGATCTAGAAACAAAAACAAAACAACACGCACGCCGCAAACACACTTTTGGGCTTGCGAGCCGAATTTGAGTGGATGACGAGCGCGAAACGCCGAAATGGATCAGGACGCACGCCGTGTCCTGTTGCAAAAGCATGTTAAAAACTACAAAGTTTGCTAGGACAAAAAGACCGTTAATCACGCGATAAAAAAAATAACGCCGTTAAAATGTGTCTGCGTTAACGCCGTTAATAACGCGTTAAACTGACAGCCCTAGTAAATTTATATAAATATATACATAAAATATCTAAATTACGTCATATGCTCTCATTGACAAATGCGGAACGGTGAGTTGATGCGTTCATGACATCAAGGCTAGATTACTGTAATGCTCTACTGGGTGGACGCCCTGCACGCTTAACAAACAAACTCCAGCTGATCCAAAACGCAGCCGCTCGAGTTCATACCAGAACCAGGAAGTATGACCATATTAGCCCGCTTCTGTCAACCCTGCATTGGCTGCCTATTAAACATCCTATACATTTTAAAATATTGCTAATTACTTATAAAGCACTAAATGGTTTAGCTCCGCAGTACTTGAGCGAGCTCTTAACGCATTATAGTCCTTCACGTCTATTGAGATCTCTTTTGCTCACAACAGAATTCAAAACAATTCTAGTTACAAATTAGGAAGATGAAGATAACTTATAGAAATATTTGATTGATTACTGAAAGACACCCAGAGCAGGAACTGAACACACACCCCTCCCGTGTGAATGTGTTCTTTTGAAGCAGGTTTTGAGGAAACACACACAGAAACACACACACACACAACACTCGCTTTCCGTCAGACACCGGCTGTGCTGTATGTTTTGAGGTACGTTCTTATAATTTCAGATGTCATATTTGAATAAGAATGTGTTTATTAAATAATGGTTTTTTTTAATTACAAACTGTTTTTCCTGCAAGGGATTCATGTTGGATATAAATATACACACATAGCAAGCACGAACTTGTTGAAGCTCAACTGGTAGAAGAAGGGAATGCCAAGGTCTGGAGTTTGATTGGCAGAAATGTACAAGCTTACCAAACGTCAAACTTAAAGCCACAGTCAGTCACTTCGGATAAAAGCATCTTCCCAGTTGATGAACATTAATGAATATTAATATAATTCATCAAGTTGATGAATTATCTTTGTCAGAAAGTGAAGACCCAAACCCTGCCATGCCTATGCATTGGTTAAAAATGATTAGCGGTGTTAAAGGCAATCATTGTTGTAGCTTTAGAATAACAAATATGTGGTCATAAACACTGTGTGTGCGGAGAGTCCTCAAATACACACATGTGATTGGGTCTTAGTATCAGTTCTCCATCATTTAAGGAAGTGAGTGATGCAGCTGAGGGATCGTGAATGACTTTAGACATCTACGGCTCGGTCTATTTGATATGAACTTCTGCTATAGCAGATCATCTGTGCAATGCAAAAATAAAATACACTCTTTTAGCAATGGAAAGGTCAAGGGCTCACACACATTCTGCTAAATGTTCACTGAAAGCAGTGTCGGTTCATGCAGAGAAGGTTGAACACACTAAAAAAAAACAATAAAATAAAACCTTTAATTGCAATAATACATTGATGCACCAAATGTGACGCACATATTGTCATGTGATGTATGTGTACTGTGATGTTTTATGTGGTGTATATGTAATGTATGTTATTTGTTTACCTGCCCAGGGACAGCAGATGTAAACTAGCTATTAGCTAATTGTGGTGCAATTACTTTTAATTGTGCATTGTCCCTGTAAAAATAAACAATAAAATGAAATGAAAATGCACGTGTGTTGTCCCGCAGGAGCTGAAGGATGCATCTGCTGGTTTATTTCCTGATGATATTAACACACACATATGCAGATTATCCTGCGTTTAAAGCTCTTCTGTCAGAGAAGGGGCTCAGAGACGGTGAGTTTTACACTATATTCATCCGATATTACTTTTTATAATATTCTTATTATGAGTTTCAGTTTGGCACGACTAATGCTCAGTGATTGTGTAATATATTATACATGTATACACTGATTCCTTTCAGATATAACATTTTCCCTCCAAAATGAAAATATAACAACGTAAAACAGGAACATTTATTTCATGTCACCTAAAGAGAATGACATCCGTGAATTTTTATCATAAATTTTAGGACCTAAACAAGTGTTGAGAACTATATTTATAGGCACAATATGTAAGGTTTTTGATTAAAATATCCAAAAATCACTAGAGCAATGTTATCTTTTGTTGACTTGTGTGCTTTCATTATCCCAAATGTTTCCAATAATGTGTAAATCCAGACAAATCTGTGTTACATAGCTCAACACGGTTAGTCTTATAGGTTGAATCTCATGTTTGAACCCACAAAACAAATCAGAAAAAACTATTTAGTCAAATGGCTAACACGGCATAATCAGCTTTATTTGTAGTAACCATACAATGTTTTAAAATTAATTTCAACATATAGGCATAATAAAAACTAGCTGTTGATTAAACCTGTTCATTTAATGAATTAGCAATGTGATAAATTAATGTGTTAGCCAAGTGTATTAATGCGTTTAACACACCCTCCTGCCCCAGATCAGACTTGCGTAGTTTATCTTACATTTCACACAGTTTATTGGAGATGAACATGGAACAACACACTGATCGAGCCTGTAGAAACGAGATATCAGGCCAGAAATACGTATGAGTTTTGTTTCATTTTTATATTACTTATTATTTTATTAGTTAATCAATATCACACGAGTGCTGCTTTTGTCCCAAATAGTGCGAGTGCTAATTTATTTAGTACAACAGTTTAATAAATAATATTTAATAAGTTAATATTGTGTTTCAAAAAACCTGCAATGCCACGGGAATATGACAGCAGACATCGCGAACAATGTTTCTATGTGCAGTTTGTCAACATATTACATGAGACGTCGTCTTTTTTGTCTAATGACTGTACCTAAAATTAGTCGTTCGCGGTCAAAACACTGATGTAAACACAGTTTGATGTCGCGATTTTCAGTGCCCAGAGCCTGTTAAACTTGAGCCAACCAACCCCGTGACGTCTCCTGCACAATGGCGGTGCCCTGGTGGCGAAAGATGCAAAGTTTTTTTCTTTTTTTCTTCTAAATGTTTACATTTGTAATGTTTCTTATATAATTGTTGATTCTATTGGAAATCCATCTTGTAAATCATGTAAACTTGATTCACTGTTTCATTTCCCCTCTAAACGATGTCGGGTGACGTCAGTTCTTGTTGACGTTTGAAGTATTGTCAAACACAACGGAGGCTAGCGTGACACTCCTCCTCCTCATCGCGTCCGCCTGTAGTTTACTGATACTTCATTCAAGGTGTAATGTCGCCAAGTTAGATAAATGCTTTCATATAATGCAGAAAAAGAGAAACATTACCAGAAAAACACGATAAAACGTTTCCTGAGGTTATAACTTTAGCTCCCATGTGTAACGGGTGTGTCTTGTCCTTAACAGTTCTATGTTAATTTGTATGCACGTCCTTTAACTCTTTTATATTCTGTGTTGTGTTCTTGTTGTGCTGAAAGACCCTTACCACGACCGTCTGCTGGTTGCTCTTTTTAATGAAGGCAGAAGAGTGGATTTGCCTGTACAAATCAACAACAAAAAAACACATAAGTCACATGTAGTCTTTCACACACAGCATACAGTTCTCAAGCTCCTGTTAGCAGATAATACAGAAAACTCTGTAGACTAGCACGTGGCAAAATGTCTACTTAAAAGCTTGCAAAACGTCCTTTTACAAGGTTTAAGTTCGATTGACATTAACTGCATGTTTAGAACCTTGAAACTAACATTTATACATGCATAAATCAAAGTTTGCATCATCCAAAAACCGAAATGAGTGTTTAAAACTGGCGCGCAAAATATTACCTACCTCCTCTCAGATAGCCTGGCGCGAACTGAGAGAAGCGCATAAATTACGTCACAAAACGTGCGACCTCTTAAAGTGAAAGTACACGGATTAACGCCATGGCCTGAATACAACATACAGGCACTAGTATCGACAATAAAACATATATTAAACACATAGAAGACAATGTAAATCAGGATTTGGTGACATTTCAACGTAAAAGTAAAGATACTCCCAACCTGGTTACACATACAAGGACGCAATACTACCGAGATAGCGTTATCTTCGCATTCCCAGTGAGCGTAAACAATGGCTCCGTTGTAAACTAATTTAGTCAAAATTGTCAATAGGCAATAAATTAACACAAGTCTTAACAAACTTTTTTGCATTTTAGGCAGCCTGCTAAGTCCTGGCTAGGGACAGCAAATGAAAACTAGCACACGTAGCTAACTCCGGCTTGTTTACAACTTGTATTGTTGTTAATGAGCATTGTCCCTATCAAATAAATAAAAATAAAAAAACAGTGGGTGAAAACAATCATTCACACAAACTGTCGCTCTAGTTTGTGTTTGTTTGATCATTTACATAGAGATCGATCGCTAGCTGCTAAACCTTATGTTGTATTCACCAAAGTTAGCGCTGACTGCATTGATCTAGCTAATTATATCCTTGTGTTTGTTAAGCGAACATGAATGTCCATTTAGAAAAAACAACCTGGATTTACCCTGTCCAGCAGACACAGAGCTCCTGATTGTGGGATGTGAAGCCCTTGGAGATCTCGCCGCCTTTCGAAGGCTTTTCCGATGTAAATCCTTCTCCTTTTCCATCTCCTGTGCATTTTTGCAGTCTATTGATCGGAACGTCGTCTCTTTGGTTGTGTGTCGGCCATATCAAACTTCAAGATGATATTATTCTAACTTCCCTCCTCATGCTCCTCTCTCCTTATTCTTTACCTTATTCTGCATCTTGTCCTACCCAATTCCAATAAAAACCAACAAAATATATTAGTAAGCAGGAGTTTACTGAGGAAAAAGTCATTGTTTTTAGTGAGATTTAGACCCTAGTCTAAAGTGTGACCATTTATATAGGCTACATATTTATATAACTACAGTTCATACTACCATAATCCTAGTGCATTATGGGTGTGAATGTTTTGGTCAAAATGACCCTCTTTAGAAAGGAGGAAAAAGGCCAATTTTCTCTGTTTTATCTAGTCGTGTAACACAGATTTTTATAAATAAATAAATAAATAAAATCACCTTTCTAATGCACATGCAGCTGAGAATTATTAAAAACTGAATTAACCCTTTGAAATACTTGAAATCGTGTGAAATCTTGGAATCATGAGGATGGTAAAGAGGCGATATGTGCTTCTGTTCATGTGTTCAGTGTCTCAGATGCTGTCTGTCCAAATACAAAGCAAACTGAAGAGCGCTGCACTCCCAGAGGTCCGGGGTGGGGTGGACATCAAGATCGGCACTGTCAAATATGTCTTATCAAAGTCAGTTCCCTAAAAAACAAACACAAATGTAACAATTAAAATATTCTTAATATTTAGATACTAAATGCATTTATTCAAACAAGTTTACATGAATATATTCCATAAATGTTGAAGCGTGTGTGTGTTTCCAGCATGCAGGTGGTGCGATGCAGCATGCCAGACCCAACACTGGTGTTTGTGGAGGGGACTGGTGTATCTGTGGAGGTCACTCAACTCACACTCGCCATCACTGGCAGATGGGCAACAAAGTTCGGTTTAATGTAAGTGCCCCAGTGAACCATGGGAAGGAGACGGCAATCCAAGTTTCACCTGACCTGATCTTGGAAACAAATCACATTTTACCTAAACCTTACTACACAATCTCATTAAATCAGTTGATAAGAAGGGCCAGTCACACACTGATGATAAATAATGCAAGAAAAAAAAATGTAAATTTCACTGTGTGTTCAGCGCCTCACTTTTTCAAACGCGTGTTGTGTCTACGGTAGCCGTTATGTACCAAAAAGCTCCAGGATGTCTTCTAATAGCACTTCGTCTAGTGTTCGTTCGGCAGAACAGGTTTGTTATTTCACACAAACAGCAGCTGGACACAACGAACAAACGAATGTTACAGTATGAATTACTGACTGTGAAATTGCCGGGGCACGTCTCTCACGGCTCTGCTCCCCCGCTTCTGCATTCAGTCACGTTACGCTAGCTCTGAACGAAAATGTGTTGTGCCTAGTACTTTTTGTCCCTCTCTGCTATTAGTCTTTCAAGATGGCGAGCAAATAAATTCTTCGTTTACGAAGATAAGTCAGATAATTGGCAGAGGTATTTGTACACCATTGAGGACATATTTATGAATAAAAATATTGATTTTAGACAATAAAATACCTAAAAAAGTGCACATTGTCCCTTTGAGGTCCATGCTCGTAAGTCATGTAATGTAGAAGAGCTGGAAAGAGGAATGGAAAAGATCCCTCAAGATAGCCGGCAAGCATCATATCAAAGTAAAATGTTTTAAATAAGTCATTTGTAATGTAAACGAGTTAAGATATGTAATATGATTGTCTTTTGTTCTATGATTGCAGCCATGACAGCGGCTCATTTGATCTGACTGTGATCAGTATCAACATCTTCACCGTCCTGCAGTTAGGAGATGATGCCGGCCGTCTCTCCATCGCCACTGTTCAGTGTAGTGCTGGTGTAGGAGGTGTGGATATACACTTCCATGGAGGAGCTAGGTGAGGCCAGTGTTAACTAAGCATAAACAACTGATGATTCCTGAAGATACACACAACCACTGCGAATATCTCTTATGACTACCACTAATGGAGTATTTCTATTCTTTCTATTGTGAAGCATTATTTTCCAGCCATTTGTAAGTGCTTTCAGTGGACTTATAAAAGACAAAATACGTGAGCAGGTTTGTCATTTTTTCAAAACAAATTAGCCAACACTATCATCCGCTACTGGTGATATTTCTCATTGGTTTGTCATTATTATTATTATATTTTTTTTAGATTTGCCCGGCAATTCAACAAGCAATAAATGGATTAGAGACAACTCTACATGAACTACCTGGTACTGGCACAAAAAATTATATATTATATATAGATCACATAGATTTGTGGTGAAAAGAAGACATATTATGCATAAAGAAAACTAATTTTAGAAACAATACATATTTTTTTGCACTCTGACTTTTTTTCCATAATCATTAAGGTAAATGTAATTAATTATTATTAAAAAAAATCATTAAAAAAGCCAAATTTCTTAAATTTGATGTGAACATTTTTGTGAGATTCACCCCACTGTGGGATATTTGGGCCGTATTATTGAACTATTGCTACTTAATGACAGTTAGGTTGCTGTCGTGATCTCCTCCTCATTTGATGATGCAACTTAAATGGTTTCTTTCTAGTTAACATACCTGTGGGTCAGTATCTATATCTGAGCGTCCCTCTCACATCCTCCCCTGCTGTGAAGGATCAAAGCTTTGAGTTAGATATTAAGGTAAGAATTTTTAATTCAGCATTTATAATAGTGATTAAAGCCATGCATTCGCTGTATGATTTCAGCATTTATTTATTTAAATACCAACTCTCACTGTATGAGTAAATCACATTAGATGTAAAGCCAAAGCTCATGATCTATGTGAGTCAATTGTGGAGCTGGACTTATCCAAAATCCATTTCTTGTCGCCATGGTTTAACTTCGGTTTTTGGGTAGGCGCAGTGAAGGGAAAAGGCACTGAGTTTTGGGCAATCAGTTTGTAGTTCTGCTTCAACTGTGTGATACCCTCACAAGGCGAGACCAACATCTCTAACATCTGTAATTAATCCGACCAGATTCACCTCGTTTCCCCCATTAACAGCACGACAAAGCTGAAATTCGTCCAGACTAAAAAAAAAGGGTCATACAACTCAGAAATCAGCTCAGATTCAGATGGTTCAATTGTGCAGTGTATGCCCAGCTTAACATTTTATTGCCATAAATTAAATTAATTCAGTTATAACGGGTTTTCAATCCTGCTCCTGTATGGCCACTGTCTAATCAAGGTCTGCAGTATCAGACACTTCCAGACTGGTGTGTTGGATCTAGATAGATAGACAGATAGACGGACAGCCAGATAGATAAAACCACAGTAAACAATGCAAAACAATAAGCCATGCAAAATGGAGTGCATATGGAGGTAAACAGTCCAGATGGAGTGCAAATGGAAGTAAAGAGTACAGATGGGGGCAGAAATTGTCCAATTGTCTATTATCCTCCCTACCATGACTAGGAGCTGTTGTTCAGTCTGATGGCCAGTGGGATGAAAGAGTTTTTAAGTCTGTTGGTGGAGCTGGGCTGGGACAGCAGTCCCCCACTGAACACACTCCTCTGCCCGATAAAGGTGTTGTGCAGAGGGTGGTGGGTATTGTCAAGGGTCCTTCTTTCTGCCACAGTCACCAGAGAGTCCAGCTCTCCTTTCCAGTCTGGCCAGTTGACTGATAGCTCAGTTCTTGCTGCTTCCTCCTCAACAAACTACAGCATAAAAGAGGACGCTGGCCACCACGGACTGGTAGTTTTTTGCAGATATTGAAGGACCCCAGCCTTCTAAGGAGGTACAGACGGGTCTGCCCTTTCCTGTGGAGAGTGTTCATGTTTTCTGTCCAGTCCAACTTGTCATCCAGTTGCAGCCCCGGATATTTATAAGTCCTGACCACCTCCACATCAACCCCCTTGATGGACACAGACTGGAGATGTGGTTTCTTCCCTTAAGTCCACCACTATCTCCTTTGTCTTGGAGTTGTTCAGCTGAAGATGGTTGGTCCTGCACCACCTCATGAAGTCCTCAACCAGACTCCTGCACTATAGGTTAGTTAGAAAGAAAGAAAGATAGGACAAAAGATTAGTCAAAAAGAGAGAAAAAAGATTAGTAAGAAAGAAAGAAAGGTTAGTTAAAAAGAAAGAAAGAAAGAAAGAAAGAAAGAAATGGCAGAGCCCGGAGTTATACTGGAAGTCAGACGTGTACAAGGTGAAGAGGACTGGAGAGAGCACGGTCCCCTTTGGTGCTCCATGCGGCGTGCTGCTGACCACAGTGTGACGTTCAGCCCTTCAGTCTGACGTATTTTGTTCTCTCCGTGAGGTAGTCTGCAATCCATGTCACCAGGAGAGGGTCCACCATCATCTCTGTCAGCTTGTCTCTCAACAGGAGTGGCCAGATGGTGTCGAAGGCGCTGAAGAAAAAAAAAACTTCTGCCGGTATCCAAACTGCAGCAGAACAGGCTTCCTAAGCATACTTGGATACACTCTCTCTGGACTCTGTTGGTCGTGGACTGTCTCTGAATCTGTGGTTTGCACTGTGGTGTGAGTCAGACTAGGTAATGATCATACTTTCCCAGTGGGTGCAGAGGAGTTGCAATGTAAGCTTCTCTCATGTTGGTATACAGGAGGTCTAATGGCCTGTTCTTCTGGTGGGGCAGCTTACAAACTGGTGAAAGTCCGACAGTGGGGACTCCAGTGTCACGTGGTTGAAATCTCCAGAGATGGTGATGAATGCATCCGAATGTTGGTGGAGTGCATTACCTCATACGCGGTCTCTGTTTGTGCACGTGGATGGACGTAAACAACAACAGCAATGGCATGGGAAAACTCTCTAGGCATGAAGTACGCTAGCAACTCACTGTGTCTATTGCACACAATCACAATCTTGCACCATCTCTTGTTGATAAACATTGACAAGTCCCCCATCTTTGCATTTGCCGCTGCGTCCACAATCCCGGTCCGCTCTCACTGTAGTGAATCCAGGTAGATCCACATTAGAGTCCGGGGTGTTCTGGGTTAGCCAGGTTTCAGAGAGGCAAAGTAAACTCCACTCCCTGAACGTCCAGTCCATCCTCAGAAGAGCGGCCAGCTCATCCGTCTTGTTGGTCAGACAGTTCACATTCCCTATTATCGACGAACCCGAGGGCTTGTACTTCCACCTCTTAGTCGCTAGCTTAGCCTTCACCTTCACTCCGGCTCCTCGGTGCCTCTTCCAGCTTCTCCCTTGAATAAACAAGTTGTCCACCACTATGTTGTCCGTATCCATAGGATATATAAAGTTTAACATTGCTAGTTTTATATAAAGAGTTAAAGTAAAGTAACAACACGACACGTACCGAGCTACTGGATTAGCGTCCTGCACATTCTCACCAGTGAAAGGTTATCCCATTTCTTCAGGAATCTCCCCAAATCTCCGATCTAAACTCTGCCGGAGAGTGGCCCTCCAGGAGCAGGATTGGCTGACCACTCATCCCTGAGCCTCAGATATTGTTAGGTTTCTCTTTCTGAGTATATTTAGAATTCAAATAGATGTCTCGATTCGTAAACAGTGTTATAGATTTGATTTAATCGCTTCGTAATGTTTACCCTAACCTGCCCATGACGTTTGGTGGTTGTTCCTGTGACAGGGTGAGTTTTACAGCCGCAGTTCTCCGTCTGAGCCGCCTTTCTCTGCGGGTGTGTTTGACGTGCCGTATGCAGGAAACTACATGCTTTCAATGGCGGCCTCTGAGTTCTTAGTAAACTCGGCAGCGTATGCATTCCTCAGCTCTGGGGCTCTTCAGATCAACATCAGAGATGACATGGTGAGGAAATACAAAAAAAATGACTATTACCATATCTTATGAATGATTGCGTTGGAAGAGTTCTGTATATTACACTCGTTATAGACTAACAAGGAATAGTGCCCTTTTATAGATTAAGTTATTCATTCATCTCATTTAATGTAGATACCAAAGAGTTCTCCAATCCATCTGAACACCAGTCAGTTTGGTGCCTTCGTTCCACAGGTCAGTGACATTGACTTGAAAAAGTATTTTGTGTAATACCAACCAATAAATAACTAGAGAATATGACTATGTTTGCATTTACTGACCAGTCGTGAATCTCATCTGTACATGTCTGCTCCATTTTATTTTCATGTAAAATCAAGTTGTTATCCAGAAGAATAATGTGCTTTCTCTACAAATGATTTGTTCAGCTACGCACATTGTATCCCGACATGGAGATGCAGGTGCTGCTGTACGCCAGTGAGACGCCTCTGTTCTCCTTCAGTTCAGGGGTGATAGAGATTCATGTGCCGGCTGCAGCAAAGTTCTCCGCCGTTAAACCTGACGCTATGCTGGTGCCTCTCTTCACTCTGGATGTGGTGAGTTTCATGTTTGGACACACAAATTATGCACAAAAACATTGTATAATAAAAAAGGGAAAAGGAACTCTCACACTTTAACACTAAAATTGCATTAAACATGGAGGTAAGACTTTCTATAAGCTGTAAAGTACAAACTACAGACCTTGTGTTCAGCTTATAATTACCTTCAGTGTTCCTCACTCCCTCCTCCTGCAGGACGCCAGCTTCGGTGGAAGTGCTCGGATTGACAAAAACCTGACTGGAGCTTTCCAAATGAAAAAGTGAGTTTCAGTGATATTTGTCCAGTCAGATGAGCTTTTTAGTTTTCAATTCTATCATGTATTATAGTTTTATGTGACGCTTTAGATTACAGCGCAGAGAGTACTGCGTAAGTAAAACGAATTAGCGTAAGCGTACCATAAGTAAACGTAGGTATAAGTGATTACCTTATATTATAAATAATGGATAATTAACAAATTATTTTTACTGTAATTATTTTAGAACTAAGGGCCACTTATTCTTCTATTATCATACAACAATCTTACATTTGGGAACAATTTATTAAGAACATACTGGATAGCTTCTTGGGATAATAGGGTACTGTAAAAAAATATTTTCATGATTTGTAATCACAACATTTTTTTCTTTTGTCAAATCAACTTAGATAATTTATGTGGTTCAGATAACATAGTATTTTGAGTTTCTGGTGATTAAATTAATCTCCTTCATTGTATTAACTCAATTTTTTCATTTCAATGAACTTAAATTTTTAAGGCTACCAGGTTTCTTAATTTTTTAAGTTAAACCAACAATATTTTCTTACAGTGTAATAGGTAAAAGCTTTTTTTAAATTACAGGGTACAAAGTGCATTTTTACAGTATTTATTTAGGCATTTATACAGTAATTTTTTACAGCAAAAGTGCACTGATTAAATTTGGGCTTCTAAGTAAAAAAATTTTTTTTCATATCTTATTTTTTTATTCTATCTTTTGATTTCTATCTCTCTCTCTCTCTCATATATATATATTCATAAAATATCCTGCTTATGTTACATTTT
>JAOTRC010000043.1:29795596-29808959 GCA_027497675.1 Cyprinella lutrensis
TGTTATCACTGTGAAGCTGCTTTGATACAATCTGTATTGTGAAAAGCGCTATATAAATAAATGTGACTTGACTTGACATTTTTAACATGAGATGAAGAGTATAACTTATCATACTATGATATATACTGTATATACACATACATATATATATATATATACATATACATATGTTGAAGCCATTTCAATGGAACTAATAGTAATATTGAATATAATTTAAAATATTTTGAGTTTTAGTAAAATCTGAGAATAGGCTACCTGTGTTGCAAATGGAACGTAGAAATTTGAATGTAAGCAGTTGCCCAGTGATTTAGTATAATTTAATTTGATTGGTTGTTAGATTTAGTATGAAAAGAATTAGTATTCTGCGAAGCAGTCAGAAGCAACTGGACTTTGGAGCAACACAGTCTTTTGACCTACACGGAACAGTTAATTTGTAATAAAAGTAAAGATTCCAAGTTTTTGTTTTATTTTATGTTTTGAAATTCATAATTAAACAGTCAAAGAAGAACTTTGGATTCAAGACTTTTATTCGCGGACGTTTTGTGTTGAGTACAAAAGAACTTTGAAGTCCTAAACTAGTGAGCCAGGTTGCTGCACTCACATCAAAGTCAAAAGACTGCTCGACATAGTCAAAAATCGAGTATATTCAGAATATTGCTCGACGAAAACGAAATAGAAGCCTCATGAGACGATCGCAAAGGAAGGCAGTCACTCGTGCGAGGACGACGAGCAAGCCAACGGGGCTGTGGAAACTTGCTAACGGCTGCTACAAAGACAGACAATATTCCAGCACGGAAAGAAAATCAGAGGTAGCCAAATCTACAGTACAAGTCGTCGGCTGAATGAAGTTTTCTCTGGAACAAGTCTGATATTTTCTTCTTGGCGCTATTATCCTCCTGATTAACCGTCTTAAAGCAAAGACAGAGTAATTGGTCACATATTTCATTCTGAAAGTCATACAGCTTTATTTAAAGAAATCCTTCACTACAGTGACTCTTTTTTACGAGTGTTTGTGAAGACATAAGAAGAGTAGAAACTGTGGACAGCTCCAGAAGAAATTGTTACAGTTTTGTGTGAAGATTTTGAAGTGACATGACATGGCAGATGAAAGCGCAGTTACGTGTGTTGACCAAAAGAGGGCGCCAAAGCCCACAGAAAAGGCTGTAGAGGAGAAACTACAAAGGCTGAGAGGAGAACGCAAGGGAAAGTTGGCACAAATAACACAGAAGAATGATCTAGCCAAATTGAAGGAAAATGAACACAATGTTAATTTCATTAAAGATGAAGCATTGTTTAAGTTTGAAAAATGCTTAAGGCAGTTTGAACGGATTAATGAAGAGTTGTGTGAGCTAATAGATGAAGACGATAGGAAAGCGGTTCAAGATGCTTTTGAGAACAAATATTCAGAATTCACACTGTTTATTGAAGACACAAACAAATGGATTGCAGATGTCTTAAGAGACGAGGAAGATGATATTAGGCCACAAGATAGTGTATCCAAAGCTAACTCCAAGGTAAGCCACACTTCTAGTACTAATTCTGCAATGCTGAGAATTAAAGCTGAACGTGAAGCACTGTTGGCAAGAGCTGCAGCAATGAAAAAGAGAGAAGCAATAGAACAAGAAGAAGTTCGCTTGAGAGTTAGAAAAGAGCAATTGGAGCTTGAAACTGAGCTTGCTGCTTCAGATGCCAAATTAAAGGTGTATGAAGAATTTGAAGATGCTCGTGAATCTAACTATGACTTATTGGAGCCACCTTCTCGACCCAGATTTGAACCCTTGATACGAAGACAAGAAAAACATAATGTGGAAGAATACGTGCTTCGTGGAGCTGGTAAGCCATCCTTTACATTCAGTCCAAAGCCAAACACTCAAGTTGGTGCGACAGATAGAGGAAAGTCATCTTTGCGGTTGGATGCCGTCAGCAGCACGCCACGTCATAATCATCATGATCACACTGATTCTTCTACAGATAGCCTGCACGAAGTACTACAGTGTCAAAACGAAGTCACAGAGATGCTCATTAAACAACAGAGTCTGTCTCTCAACTGCCTCAAAGAGACATATCCACATTTACAGGAGATCCTCTGACTTACAGATCTTTCATAAGGGCATTCGAGCATGCTATCGACAGCAAAACAGACAGTCATCAAGATCGGCTGTACTACCTCGAACAGTTCACGAGTGGAGAGCCACTTGATCTTGTTCGGAGCTGTGAGCACATGAGACCCGACAGAGCTTACAGACAAGCCAGAGAGCTGCTTGATCGTCACTATGGAGATGAAATGACCATTGCTACAGCTTATATCAAGAAGGCTATGGAATGGCCTCAGATAAGGCCAGACGACAGAAAAGGATTGAATGCTTTTGCTTTGTTCTTGGTTGGATGTTGTAACACAATAAATGATGTTGACTACATGGATGAAATGAACAATCCTACCAACATGAAGTCCATTTTATCCAAACTTCCATTCAAACTGAAAGAAAGATGGAGAAGTCATGCTTATGACATTCAAGAAAAAAACAAGAAAAAGAGCCAGGTTTCCTGATTTAGTGAAGTTTGTGTACCATCAAGCAAAGGTTGCCAATGACCCTCTGTTTGGAGATATCCTGGACTCCACTACAAGTAATCAGATCAACTCAAAAAAGCAAACAAGCATTAGAAAAAGTGAGTCTAAAAGAAGCAGCTTTGCTGTAAATGTGTCTGCTACTGAAAATAGCATCAGCAAAAGCCAACCTGAGAAGAAATCCTTTGCAGTCAAGTCAGAAAATGTCTTTCAAAGTCCATGTCTTTACTGCCAGAAGAACCATGCACTGAATGCGTGCAACAAGATTAGCGAACAGCCTCTGAAAGAAAGAATTCAGTTCCTGAAAACGAACGGCCTTTGTTTTGGGTGTCTGACAGCAGGTCATATGTCCAAGGACTGTAAAAAAAGGTCTTCTTGCCCAGATTGTTCACTCAAGCACCCAGCTATCTTGCACGTTGTAAAGGAGGTTGCTTCATTGAAGACCAACAGTGCAGATGACAGCTTACAAAGCTCAAGTGAAGTCACAAGTGCTCTCGTGTCTGCAGGATGCAAAAGAGGTGACCATACTGGGGCCGGGAACAGTGAGTGTATTCTTCCCATCGTACCTGTACGGGTTAATACACAAGAAAGACACAAAGGTAATCAAGACCTATGCTTTTCTAGATCAGGGAAGTACAGCAACTTTCTGCACTGAAGACTTGGCGAAGAAGTTGAATATGCGAGGCAGAAAGACAGAGTTCCTGCTTCGCACTATAGCCCAAGAACAGAAAGTTAGTAGCTATGAGCTTACAGATCTGGAGGTGTGTGGCTTAGAGGAGCAAGATTACATTCAGCTGCCCAATGTGTATACTCAGCCAGACATACCTGCAAAAAAGGCCAACATCCCACAGAAGAAAGATTTGGAAAAGTGGTCTTATCTGAGTCGAGTCCATCTCCCAAAACTAGATGCAGAAGTTGGTCTGCTCATCGGTGTCAACGCATACAAAGCCATGGAGCCATGGGAGATCATTAACAGTCAGAATGATGGACCATACGCTGTGAAGACAGCTCTTGGTTGGGTTGTCAATGGACCAATCAGCAGATGTCAAGAGAAGGAATCAGATGATGGCAAAAGACAAAGTTTCCTTGTCAACCGGATTTCTGTGACAAGCGTTGAAGAAATGCTGATGAAGTATTACAATGCAGATTTCCCAGAAAGAAGATGTGACGACAGACGAGAACAGTCTCAACATGACAAGCAGTTCATGCATACGGTGACAACATCAGCCCAGCTTGTGGATGGTCACTTCTGCATCAAGTTGCCTTTGAAGGATGACAAGGTGAAGATGCCATGCAACCGTGGTATTGCTGAACAGAGGCTTAACTCTCTGAAGAGGAAGTTCAGTAGGAATATTGACTTCTTTCAAGAGTACAGGGCATTTATGGACAACATACTGGAAAAAGGCTATGCAGTAAAGGTTCCAGAAGAGCAGTTGATTCGCAGTGATGGAAGAGTATGGTTCATTCCACACCATGGGGTTTACCACCCAAAAAAGAAGAAACTCCAAGTCGTTTTTGACTGTGCGGCAACTTACCAGGGTGTGTCGCTAAATGACCAGTTGTTGCAAGGGCCTGATCTAACTAACACACTCATCGGAGTGTTGCTGAGATTCCGACAGGAGCCTGTTGCCATGATGGCAGATATCGAGTCCATGTTTTACCAGGTGTGGATTCCAGACACGGACGCAGATATGTTACGCTTTCTCTGGTGGCCAGGCGGTAACCTGAATGTTGAACCAGAAGAGTACAGAATGTGTGTGCATCTGTTCGGTGCTACATCGTCTCCCAGTTGTGCGTCATATGCATTGAGAAGAACAGCAGAGGATGCAGCATCAAAGAGTACACCAGAAGCCACACAGATAGTCCTCAAGAATTTCTATGTGGACGACTGCTTGAAGTCAGTAGCCACAGAAGACAAAGCCGTTGCTCTTGTCAGGGAGCTGATGACACTGTGCGCCAGTGGTGGTTTCCATTTGACCAAGTGGGTCAGCAACAGCCAAGTTCTGCTAGGCTCCATTCCTGATCACGAACGAGCAGCTGAGGTCAAAGATCTTGATTTGGAGCATGATGAGTTACCAGTGGAACGGGCATTGGGCATGCAGTGGTGCACAAGTTCTGACAGCTTCAGGTTCAAAATACATCTGCCTGACAAGCCATGCACAAGACGGGGCATTTTATATGTAGTCAGTTCAGTGTATGACCCCATGGTTTTTGGCACCACTCCTGCTACCTGTCAAGCTCATTTTAAGAGATCTCTGCCAAGAGAAGAAGGGTTGGGACGAAGAGATCCACGAAAAGTCATGCCAGACATGGATGAAGTGGCTGACAGACTTAGTCAAGCTTTCAGAACTCAGACTGAACAGATGTTTCAAACATCCTGCATTTGGGCCGACAAAGGTTGCTCAAATCCACAATTTCTCAGATGCTAGTCAAGATGGTTATGGCGTTGTGTCGTATCTCTTGCTGACAAATGATCGGGGTGAGAAACATGTATCATTCTTGATGGGAAAGTCCAGAGTCGCTCCGCTCAAACAGATCACGATCCCGAGAATGGAGTTGACAGCAGCGATTGTTGCAGTCAAGATCGATCGGATGTTGAAAGTGTCACGATTCATGAATTCACTGTTTCCTTCAGGTCTCGTGTTATTGTTGTTCTGTGAGTATGAGCGCGTGTGAGTGGGCGTTACCGCTCGTTCGGCTGATCAGCGCACCGGCTGATTTCATTATCAGCGCCAGCTGCTGCCAATACACATCTCTATAAAGACTCATCACAATCTCCTCTCTTTGTCAGATCGTTGGTTTGGTGTCCTCTGTGTCGTGCTTCGTGTTCCTGTTGCAGTCTGTTCCAGTTGAGTTCCGTTCGGTGTCTTCGTGTCCTGTCTCGTCTGGATGTTCACCTGCACTGGATTTATCGTCACCCACTCTGGATTCACCATCACCTGCACACTGACCACTGAGTTCCTGCGCCACCATCTGCTGTGTTCCCCAGAATTGTGTTGTGAGAATCACTGTGTCTGCTGACCGTGAATAAAAGAGTTTACTTGCATTTGCTTCCGCCCGATTCTTGTGACAGAACGATCTGACCACCATGGAAGCAGCAGGCGAAACTTCAACTACCTGGGAGGATTTTGTCAAAGCCAGCATTGCACGGATGGATACCCAGGAGAGGAACATGAACGATTCGGGCCGGGCTATTCAAGCTCTTGTGGCGCAGGTGTCTGAGCTCACCCAGCAAGTCCAACTTTTGCGGGGTCCCACTGCGCCACCCGCACCGGTCGCTCCCCCCATACCACCGGAGGGCGCCTTCCAGTCAGAGCCCAGACTACCAGTTCCTGAAGCCTACAATGGTGAGCCTAACTATTGCAGAGCATTTATAACACGCTGTTCAATGCACTTCTCCCTGCAACCCAGGACCTTTTCCACCGAAGAAAGCAAGGTGGCGTTTGTACTCACCCTCCTGACTGGAAGGGCAGCTCTGTGGGGGACGGCGGTGTGGGAGAACCAGGACCCATGCTGCGCCTCGTTCGAGACACTCACCACCGCCATGAAAGGAGTCTTCGATCGTTCGGTCGCTGGGAAGGAGGCAGCTAGGAGGCTAGCGGATCTCAAGCAAGACGACAGATCGGTATCTGATTACTCTATTGAGTTTCGGACTTTGGCGGCTGAGTGTCAGTGGAACGAGGAGGCGCAGTGGGACATGTTCCTGCATGGGCTGGCTGACCGCGTCCAGAATGAGATTTATGCGCTGGACTTACCCACTACCCTCAATGAGTTGATCGATCTGGCACTTCGTGTAGACTCTCGACTCTCTCGAGTCGAACGTCGGAAGGGATCGGTTCGGGGTTTCGGAACGGTGGAGACGCCGAGACTCAACAGCGTGGACGCGGTCAGCCCTGTCTACGATCACGAGCCCATGCAGGTGGGTCGAGCTCGGCTTTCCCGGGAGGAGAAGGAAAGGCGGAGGTCCCAGGGCCTTTGCCTTTACTGTGGCGCAGCAGGACATTTCGCTTTCAACTGCCCGGTAAAAGGGCAAGCCCGGCAGTAAATCTGAGGCTACTGTCGGGTGGGATCTCCGCTGAGAAGACCTCATCAACATCTACGCTCCTCCCGGTAAGACTCAGGTGGTCAGCTCACACTCACGACTGTCAAGCACTACTGGACTCCGGGGCTGAAGGTAACTTCATGGACTACACATATGCACTCAGGATTCAGGTTCCCCTTCTACCCCTCAACCACACCATTGCAGTGCACGCACTCAACGGACAAGCACTCCCCACTATCTCTTATACCTCTGGACCCCTCACACTTAGTGTATCCGGCAACCATTCTGAAACTATATCCTTCTATATCCTGGACTCCCCCCTGGCACCCATTGTTTTAGGTCATCCCTGGCTCATCAAACACAACCCCAAAATAGACTGGCAGCTGAGATCAGTGTCTGAATGGAGCAGTAAATGTCATGAGTCTTGTCTTGTGTCTGCTTGTTCGTCTGTCTCTGTTGGTACGTTTCAGGAGGAAGCAGTGGACTTGTCAAACGTGCCCACGGAGTACCGGGACCTGAAGGAGGTGTTCAGTAAGTCTCGTGCTGCTTCTCTCCCTCCGCATCGTCCCTATGACTGTGCTATTGAGTTACTGCCAGGTACGTCTCCGCCTAAAGGCAAGTTATATTCACTTTCTGTTCCAGAGAGGGAGGCTATGGAGAAATATATTTCTGATTCTCTAGCAGCGGGGTTCATCCGTCCCTCCTCTTCTCCAGCGGGGGCGGGGTTCTTTTTTGTGGGGAAGAAGGATGGGTCTTTGCGACCTTGTATTGACTACCGGGGGCTGAACAACATCACGGTAAAGAATACTTATCCTTTGCCGTTGATGTCTTCAGCCTTCGAGAGGTTGCAAGGAGCATCTATCTTTACAAAATTGGATTTACGTAATGCTTATCATTTGGTCCGCATCAGGAGGGGGGATGAATGGAAGACTGCGTTTAATACCCCCAGGGGGCACTTTGAATACTTGGTCATGCCTTTTGGTCTGTCCAACTCCCCAGCAGTTTTCCAGGCACTCGTCAATGACGTGCTGCGAGATATGGTCGACCAATTCATATATGTCTACCTGGATGACATATTGATTTTTTCTTCTTCTCTCCAGGATCACGTGCAGCACGTTCGACGAGTGCTTCAGAGGCTGCTAGAGAATGGGCTTTTTGTCAAGGCGGAGAAATGCGTTTTTCATGCACAGTCTGTTCCTTTCCTTGGGTACATCGTGTCGTCTGAGGGAATGCGTATGGATCCTGAGAAGGTAAAGGCTGTGGTAGATTGGCCAAGTCCAGATTCCCGTAAGGCCCTACAGAGGTTTCTGGGGTTCGCCAATTTTTATCGGCGATTTATTCGCAATTTCAGCCAACTAGCCTCGCCTCTGACTGCCTTGACCTCCCCCAGAACGGCGTTCAGGTGGTCGGACGCAGCGGAAGCTGCGTTTACCAAACTGAAAGGCCGCTTTGTTTCAGCCCCCATCCTGGTTACCCCTGATTCATCACGTCAGTTCGTGGTGGAGGTCGATGCGTCAGAGGTGGGGGTAGGTGCAGTGCTATCCCAGCGCTCTCTCACAGACGACAAGATGCACCCATGCGCGTTTTTTTCTCATCGATTATCCCCTGCCGAACGTAACTATGATATTGGTAATAGAGAGTTGTTGGCAGTTAAGTTGGCATTGGAAGAATGGCGCCACTGGTTAGAAGGGTCGGGGGTACCTTTTGTCGTCTGGACAGACCATAAAAATTTGGAATATATCAGAACTGCTAAAAGATTGAACTCTAGGCAGGCTCGGTGGGCACTTTTTTTCGGACGTTTTGACTTTTCTCTCTCGTACCGCCCGGGTTCCAAGAACATCAAACCCGATTCTTTATCACGTATTTTTGACCGTTCCGATCGCCCGTCTACTCCCGAGTGCATTTTTCCAGAGACTCTAATTATCTCTACACTCATATGGGAGGTCGAATCGAAGGTCAAGACGGCCTTACAAGGGGTAACGCCTCCGGTCGGTTGCCCACCTAACCGTTTATTTGTGCCAGAGGAATTACGATCCGACGTTGTTCAGTGGGGGCATTGTTCCAATGTGGCTTGTCATCCAGGAGTTAGTCGCACTACATCTTTAATCAAGCAACGATTCTGGTGGCCACGTATGGCTCGTGACGTTCACAGTTTTGTTTTGGCTTGCTCAGTATGTGCCACTGGTAAGACTTCCAATCGACCCCCAGATGGGCTCCTTCAACCGCTGCCGGTCCCTTCGAGACCCTGGTCCCACATCGCTCTAGATTTTGTCACCGCCCTCCCACCCTCTCAGGGTAACACGGTAGTTTTAACCGTGGTGGACCGGTTCTCGAAGGCGGCCCACTTTATTCCCTTGCCCAAATTGCCCTCAGCCAAGGAGACAGCGGTAACAGTCGTTAACCACGTTTTTCGGTTACATGGCCTCCCGACGGACGTGGTTTCCGACAGAGGTCCCCAATTTGTGTCCAAATTTTGGCAAGAATTTTGTAGATTACTGGGGGCGACAGTTAGTCTGTCCTCAGGGTTTCATCCCCAGAGCAATGGCCAAACTGAGAGAGCCAACCAGGATTTGGAAAGAACGTTGCGATGTATGGTATCCAAGAATCCTTCCTCATGGAGCCAACAACTGTCAATGGTGGAGTACGCCCACAATTCATTACCAGTATCATCCACGGGCCTATCTCCGTTTGAGTGTAGCATAGGATACCAGCCACCAATTTTTCCTAGTCTGGAACCCGAAGTCGCGGTTCCCTCCGCTCACGCCTTTGTCCAGAGGTGTCATCGCACTTGGACTAGAGCCCGGGAGACTCTGCTCCAAGTGGGAGCGCGCACCAAGGCCAAAGCCGATCGCCACCGGCGGAGGCCTCCCGTATACGTCGTCGGTTCCAAAGTGTGGCTTTCTACCAAGAACATTCCTCTCCGTTCCGTTTCGAATAAACTTGCTCCCAAATTCATTGGCCCGTTTTCTGTCACCAAAATCATTAGTCCGGTGGCAGTCCGCCTCAACCTTCCTCCAGTGTACAGGAGAATTCATCCCGTTTTTCATGTATCCAAAATTAAGCCAGTTTTTCGTTCTCGCATTAATCCGCCTGTCCCGGTTCCCCCACCGCCGCGACTCGTAGACGGGGAGACCACATATTCGGTTCATCGTATTCTGGACTCAAGGCGGAGGGGACGCGGGTTCCAGTACTTGGTGGACTGGGAAGGTTACGGTCCGGAGGAGAGAAGTTGGGTTCCTGCTAGAGACATTCTGGATCACTCTCTTATCGATGATTACAATCGCCAGGTAAGGGAGTCTGGGAACGCCAGGAGGCGTTCTTAGGAGGAGGGGTACTGTCACGGTAGACATTTTCTCTGTTTCCTTCTAGTCTCGTGTTTTTGTTGTTGTATGAATGCACGTGTGTGAGAGGTGTGTTTGTATGATATCACCTGATCCGCTCCAGCTGTTCATCATTACATCACCAGCTGCAGTTGATCACTACTCTATTTATACTCACCGCTGTTCTTTCATTCCTTGTCAAATCGTTGTTTCATCTGGTTCGTATTTGGTTACCGGTGTCGAGTCCTGCCTTGTGTTCCCGTTCCTCGTCTGGATTCCTGCATTCATCGTTTGTCTCTTCACCGTGTCTTCACATCTCATCTTCACGGATACTGTCCATCTTGTCCCTGCGTCACTGTTATCATCTGTTTGCACTGCTGGCCTTGTGTTTACATTAAATCTGACAACTTGCTATTGCTTCCTGTCATTCGTTATAATCCTGTGACAGAAGTGCCCTACCAACATTGTTAACAATGGAGGTGGGTGGCTGTTGATCTCAACTGGGAATGTCGTCGGACGGTGGAAGGAATACTTCGAGGATCTCCTCAATCCTGCCGTCACGTCTTCCATTGAGGAAGCAGAGCCTGAGGGCTCAGAGGTGGACTCGTCCATCACCCTAGCTGAAGTCACCGAGGTAGTCAAGAAACTCCTCGGTGGCAAGGCACCGGGGGTTGATGAGAGCCACCCTGAGTACCTTAAGTCCCTGGATGTTGTGGGGCTGTCTTGGCTGACAGGCCTCTGTCAGCCATTGCGTGGTCGTCGGGGACAGTGCCTTTGGGATAGCAGATATAGTTGGTGGTCCCTCTTTTTAAAGAAGGGAAACAGGAGGGTGTGTTCTAACTACAAGGGGATCACACTTCTCAGCCTCCCTGAGAAAGTCTATGCCAGGGTGCCAATGGATTTTGTGTTTGTGGATCATGTGTTTTGTGGATTTGGAGAAGACATTCGACTGTGTCCCTCACGGCAGCCTGTGGAGGGTGATCCGGGAGCATGGGATTCGGGGTCCTTTGCTAAGGGCTGTCCGGTCCCTGTATGACCGAAGCAGGAGCTTGGTTTGCATTGCCGGCAGTAAGTCAGGCTTCTTCCCGGTGCATGTTGCACTCTTGCAGGGCTGCCCTTTGTTGCCGGTTTTGTTCTTAATTTTTATGGACAGAATTTTTAGGCGCAGCCAGGGGCCGGAGGGTGTCAGGTTTGGGGACTACATGATTTCGTCTCTGCTTTTTGCAGATGATGTTGTTATGTTAGCCCCTTCACACCAGGAACTTCAGCATGCACTGGGACGGTTTGCAGCTGAGTGTGAAGCGGCTAGGATGAGAATCAGCACCTCCAAATCCGAGGTCCATGCTTGGTTGGAGAGATCCTTCCTCAAGTGGAGGAGTTTAAGTATCTTGGGGTTTTGTGCACGAGTGAGGGAAGGATGGAACGGGAGATGACAGACAGATCATGCAGTTTCTGCAGTAATGCGGTCGATGTACTGGCCTGTTGTGGTGAAGAAGGAGCTGAGCGAAGGCGAAGATCTCGATTTACCGGTCAATCTATGACCGAAAGGACAAAATGAGCTTTATCCGGAGAGTGGTTGGGCAATCCCTTAGAGATAGGGTGAGAAGCTCGGTCACTTGGGAGGAGCTCAGAGTAGAACCGCTCCTCCATATCGAGAGGGGTCAGCTGAAGTGGCTCTGGCATCTGTCACGAATGCCTCTTGGACGCCTACCCGGGAAGGTGTTTCGGGCACGTCCCACTGGGAGGAGACCCTGGGGAAGACCTAGGACAAGGTGGAGGGACTATGCCTCCCGGCTGGCCTGGGAACACCTCGGTGTGCTCCCGGAAGAGCTGGAGGAAGTGTCTAGGGAGAGGGAAATCTGGGCATCTCTGCTTAGACTGCTTCCCCCACGACCCGGCCCCGGATAAGCGGTAGATGGATGGATGGATGGATGGATGGATGGATGGATGGATGGATGGATGGATGGATGAATGGATGGATATTTTTCAAAATTAACTTCACTCACATCCTGTTGTTAACATTCAGACAGCCATTGCTAGTCGTTTAACCAGTTTAGACAAAGCTTCAGCAAAACAACTTTGCTGTGCCAAACCTCATTTCCTGAAATGAGCCAATTTACTGAAATGTGTGCACATGAATCTCATGGATGCATTAGCATTGTTAGCATGCCCTGGGCACAGAGGTCTCAAAAGGGTCCATCAAAAACATGTTTTCCATATCAACCTGTTTATATTACTATGGCCTAGATACATAATCAGAATTTGACTAAATTAATAACTTAATATTGTTCTACAGGTAAACATGGCCATTGCCTTCCCTAGAAGAGCTGAATCAACTTGTATTTAAGGATGGTTACAAATTAAATAGATCTCGTGATATACACTAATTTTATAAGAAGCTTGCTGGCTAATATTTCAAAATCATTTCCATCCACCACTGGGTTCTCTCTCTCCACTGAACAGTATAATTTTATTTTTGGCAGACAATCCAATCTTACAAAAAACTAATAAGCTAAAGTGTTAAAGTAACTCTATTATTGCACTTCAAATAAATGTACTGTTTGAACGGCAATGGCAAAATTCTGAGAGTACCATACTATTTTCAAATAAAACAGTATTACACCATAGAAAACAATGCATTCTGTGAAATTATTTGGCCTTTTTTAAGAAAGTAGCCTCAAAGTGTCCCAAATCAAACTTTATAATCTCATTCACTATTCCCTACATTAATTCACTAATATAGTCCACTTGAGAGAATGGAGAATATAGTCCACTTCTTTTTTAATTAAAATAAGTGAATTCATTCAGACACTGATAAACAGCGGAAAAGCAGATTAAGGACATAGAAACAAGAACAGAAAAAAGGAGAAGAATAATCAGAAACGTGAGAACTACACTGACTTCCAGGCACACTGAAACCAGATTACAAGATTGAGTGTGAAACCAGATTACAAACCAGTTTATTTCATACATGTACAGAAGAAGTTCTTGTTAAGATTTAACAATGGTTTAGGTGTTTTATTGAAAATACTAAAAGTTTCTTGTCACCATTAAGGGCTCTTGACCCTTAAATTTTTAACATTTACATTTTTTTTTTCTGGCTGCTGTAACTGTGTGTTTAAAAAGCACAGTTGTCATGGCAAGACAAAGCCAACAGGAATTTGATCAGGTGTTTTTGGCTGTGTTGCTATGATGCCATGACCTTGTCCGATCCCACTTTGTGTCTTTAAATTTTATATTTTATGTTCCCATTCAGGGAACTTCGAGCTGCGTGAAAACGCCATGGGGAACGCCTTTGCATGATGAGTCATGAAGCACGTATGAAATCTGTCCAATAGCGAGACGTAACGTCACAGGTGGGGTGACGTATCGACCAGGAAACTATAAAGCATCCCCGAAACACAAGCGCAACAGCTTCTGAGTCTTCAGCAAAGC
>JAOTRC010000043.1:29836208-29852125 GCA_027497675.1 Cyprinella lutrensis
CACACACACACACACACACACACAAACACACACACACACACACACACACACACACACACACACACCTCTCTCTTGCAGCTGCTGTGTACAATAAAGATACCATAGTATTTTTAATGTGACTTGGTACATGAATAGTAATCATCATCCCATAGTATCAATCAAGTATTGACTCCTGATACCAGTATAACCACCACAGCCACAGTAACTTCTGCACAACCTTCATGTTTCTGTCCTGTTTACTTTATTCAGAGTGAGTGTGAGCGAATGTTGTGTCTGTACATCACTGTACGTTTTAGTTTGAATGTGCTTTATTGGCATGACAAATGTTTATTCATATTTCTGCATGCAGTTGAAACTGGAAAATGAAGTGCAAAACACAAAAAACATAAAAACTAATAAATTAATTAAATAAAATTCATTTCTAAGTAAAAGTATATAAAAGTAACAATACTTATACGATAATATAATAATAAAAACAGTCTATGTAAAATAGCATTTATTAATTATAAAAAAAAAATAAATCTAAGTATACTTGTAGCCAGACTAATTTAATATACTTCAAGTGTGTTAACGATTAATTATATTGAAGTGTGCTATTTTGGAAGAACAAATAGTATATTTTGGTTATAATTAAATTGTAATGAAGCATAACTTTTAATTTTTTTTTTTGAGTTTTTAACTCTATGCTTAAGTATTTGGAGTTACCGCTGTTTTAGCTGACACATGATAACTTTGTCACACTGTAGAACGCTATTCAAAATATGCCGTCGTTTGCAGTGTTGTGTTTTAAATAAAATGAGACTTATTGTAATGTCTTAGGGAGAGTGGGGTTGGTTGACACACTTTTCACTCTCTGTCATGTTTCTCAGCCATGCTATACTGTATGTTAAATAGTCAAACCAGTAACAACTGAAAGGTTAAGATCTCAGCTACTCAACAGATACATTTAATATTAATAAATTATTCCTAAAAATGGGATTCCAGCACCTTTCTTCCCAATGGTGGTTCTTCCCACCTTTCTTTCTTCTGTCAGTAATACTCTGTTAAGTACCGGTCTCTATAAAGCCCATCCTTCTGAAATAAAAAAATAAAATAAAAAATAAAAAGCACAATTTGCTCTGACTGGTCAGCTGGACCAGTGTGATGTGATTGGTCAACCAGTGTGTTTGGGATTTCCAGTGTGTTTGGGAAATGTCACGCCCCTTCAACTCCAGTTTCAACACATGTACTGTATAACACAACTCAACTAGGCCTCCCACATTTATTTTCCGTATGCCTTGGGTGGGAATTATTGAAATAAGTTGTGACTTTTTCAGCATTCTGAAAAGTTGAGATGTTTTTCTTCATGCGGCGCCAACGCTTTTGGAAAATAACGAGCACGTCGCTTCCATGAGCACGCCTACATTTGAATTAACAAACTTGAGCATGCAAAAGACTCAATATGTGAACAGGCCTAGACATTAATTAACCAACTCCATCCTTTGATGGCTTTGAACATTTCTGAAGGAAGAACATGTACAACGGACACTCAGTGATGCTTTTCCTTAACTCTCTGGTACGACTCACTCATTGCAAATACTGCTTCCCTGTCTCTGTTTAGAGAGTTTTTCTTTTAGCGTGATTGATAGCAGGATCAGCACACACCACTGTCACTGACCTCTACAGCAGGATCCCTAGAGACACGGCATGGACCGAGGAAGGACACACACATTTATTTACACACAAACACTGAGACACTCACTGTTACACACTCATATACTCGGGATAGCACATGCTGGATCCTCTAAATTAATTTTGAGATACTCAGGGGCTTTAACGTCTTTTTCACAGGGTGTAGCCTCAGGCCTGTTGTATAACACACACTTATAAGCAGAATTTTAGCACCCATTGACCGATTGTACTATTGTAAAATTCCCATATAGAAAATGCTGCTTTACCAAAAGCAAACTAAGGAATTAGTGGAAGAAGAAAACACATTGAAAGTGAAATTCAAAACCTGTTTATTGCTGCTTAAGAATGGAGTGAACTACTCAAACTATTTTTGTTTAAAGGCACACTATGCAAGATTTGTACCTTAATATAACAGCTTCAAAGTTGTTTCGGTGGTAAACAAATTCATAGTAGGGCGAATCTGGTTTTTCCGTCAGCGTCCCCCCAAACTTTACTACCACAAAGCTTGGGGGGACGCCACCGGAAAAAACAGCAATGCAAGTTTGAGAGCGACAAATCTCGCGAGAATCACAAAATGCTTTAAAACAACGACGTCACACACATCAACAGCAACTTATGAAGCCACTTGCGCTCATTCAAGAAAACTCGGTCAGACTCAGAAATGTCAAGAAAAAGGAAAAGAGAATCGGACCGTGCTAGAAACCGGACAAGAGTCCCACTCAGTTAGGCTTTCACTTGTTGGCGCGAGCTTAAAAGCAGCACTAGATGCAACAGCGGTGTTGACCTGGCGATCTTGTTGATGGACTTGTAAGTAAATCTCTTATTTGTAAACTTGTTTGTGTTGCTGCGCTGGCTTGTAGTCATTTTTTTTTACGATGCTGTTCATTCATCCATTGTTGATAATTTGACCAATTCAATAATTCCCACATATGTCTAGCTTTCGATTACCAGAGCTGTAAGCAGACTTCCTAAAAAACAGTTGTTTCTCATAGGGTTTTTTTATGTTTTATTGCCTAGCTTGGCACAACAGCTAGTTTGCCAGCTGAACTCAGGTGTTGTGATGTGTATTTATCACGTAACGTTAGTCCTGTGTCTGGTTCAAATTTCTTATGGCGTGCGTACTGTGCTTACACAAACTTTAGCTGACTAAGGGCCTGTTCACATATCGCGTCTCTTACGCGCTCAAGATCGTTATTTCAAATGTAGGCGCGCGGTATGTGCGCTCATTATGGAAGCGATGCGTTCGTTTTTTATCTCAACTTTTCAGAATGCCGCAAGTGCACCATAAGAGCACAGTAGGTCACATGACAAGAACCAACTGGAGCACAACTGCCCTAGCACTTTGGAAAAAAAGAAAATGCGGTGCGCAGCGTTTTCTGTGCATTTTTAGGCGCTATATGTGAATCCGGACTAACAGTGCACTTCCCGACTGTAAATTTACTTCAAATTGTGTTGATTATGAGACAATTAAATCGACGCTGTTGATGATGATTCCTGCGATTATCATGAGGACATCAATATCTCAAATAATTATTAGGAGTTACGGGGGAGTAAACAGGGGAGTTACGGTTATTTACGACAGTGCTAGGGCTGTAGTCAACCAAAGAAATCCTTAGCTGACCAAAGTCTTGTCCTGCGCAACGATTAGTCGACCAAAAAAAAAAAAGACGAGATGTTTTGACTGAACATTTTTTAACAGTTGTCATAGAGCATTTATAAAACAACAACGAAAATACATCAAAAGACATAAAACTATAATAATACAATTCTTTGCAAATTAAGTGTTTTTTTAACTGCAAAGTGAGGAGCTCTGTCCTATGTCTATAGTGACAATCACAATTGTGCACCTGACCACACCACATGCTACACAAAATATAACCGCTATCTGCAACATAATGAAAAACCCTAACAAAGGCTCTCATTTATAGAGGATTTATATTCTTCTTTAGACAGTACAAGTACACCACAGCGGCTAGTGGTATTGTGGTCGCTGTTTCACAAAAACATCAGAGCTGCATAGTGTGCCTTGAAGGGAGAAGAAGGGAGGGAGTGGGTGTGGTATGGCCATCACTGTCAATGTCCCATACATATCGACTGTCACTAAAAAGCAATGGTAAAACATCAGGAAATGCTAGATTTTTATATATAGCTGGCAAAGTTAAAGTCACTGACACTGACACTTTATTATTGTCCTTTCAAAAGTAACTGAATGTCCTGCTACATATATTAGCCTACAGTAATCGTAATTCTATTTAAAACATATTAATATTAACATGTATAATTATAATGTCATTATAAAATATATAGTGGTTTATATAGACACTATAAATGCATTTGAGAAAAAATATATGAATTTTCCGCTTAAAAAAATTGTACCATGCGTAGTCTACGCGCCCTCTGAACCCTCATAATAAAGATGGCTCTGCAGAGGTGGATGACATTTTAGACACACACACACACACACCTCTGAAGAGATAGAAAAGTCCTCAGGATACCACCACATCTCTCGCAAAATCCACTTGAATTAGTTGTCAACAAAAGTCCACCATTCTCCACTTCTCACAGCTCTCTCGAGAAAATGTTTGCGGCACACACTATAGTTTAGATCATAGACTGTTTAGATGTGTACATGGTTGTGACCGTCCAGAGCCGGAGTCTAGCCCTGGCAGCATTGAGGGGAACATATTCAACACACATGGACTTTGCACCATGAAAACAAACACTTGCGTCCCATGATTGCCTCTCTAATCGACTACACGATATATCACAGTTTGACATGTCTGTTGTTGGAAAAAATTCACGTTGTCATGAATAATTAAGAGACCGTGTCTTCTCATAGGATAAGAAAACTCAGTATCGTTAATAATTATGAGACACCGATGAGTCGTCAACGCACTCACAGTGCACGGCCATGTCACAGCGGTGACGTGGATATGATGAAGATTTTAAACCCGGAAGATGAAAAAAGTGGAAAAAAAACTCAAATTTAACCATTTTAACCCTATTATTAAATCTAACAGATGCTAACATTGTCTTAAATGGTGTTCAACACACATGCCTCTGATAAAATCTCAGAAAATGTGGTTTGGGGCATTCTTCATGATCCTTTAATGACTTGATAATTTCAATAATTAATGATACACAGTGAGAGACACACAAACACTTTCTATTCACAATTTAAATGATTTTAAGCAGCTTAAATCTCCAGTTTGTTGTCTGGATTGCCTTCTTTGCAGACTTATGTAAATGTGAAGCCCATCCTCATGTAAATTTGATTTCAAGACCATCAAGTTTAGTCAAAGGTTCTTGGTCATTATATTCTGATAAGATTGAATTTACATTTTTATGTTTGGAGAAACATTTTATGTTTGAGTAAAAATAACCGTTATTAAATATGTATAAATATAACTGTTATATTTTATATTACTTTAAGATTTAAAAAATAATAAGAATTTCATCTGACCTAATCAAAGCTCAGTGAATTAATATAGCTCAGTGAGTGAAGATATAATATATATATATATAATTTGTGTTTTACAATAACATCAAATGAAGTCAGTCTTTTTTCATCCTGTTAAAATGTCCTTGTGTTGATACCCCTCTCCTGATATAATGTGCCCAAAATTTAAAAAAGAGTAAAAGTATTGGAACAAAAAGTAAAAAGTAAATAACATTTAATATTTGGTGGCATGCTTGCAATAACTGCCATTTAATATTTGGTGGCAACTTGCTTGCAATAACTGCCTCAAGCCTTCGACCCATCGACATCAACAGACTGTTGCATTCTTCATTTGTGATGCTATTCCAGGCTTTAACCGCAGCTTCTTTCAGTTCTTGTTTTTTGGGTGTTTCTCCCTTCAGTCTCCTCTTAAGGAGGTGAAATGCATGCTCTATTGGGTAAAGGTCAGGTGATTGACTTGGCCAGTCTAAAACCTTCCTCCTTTGTTTTGTTGGCAGTGTGATTTTGGTCATTGTCCTGCTGCATGATAAACTTCCTCCAGATTAGTTTCAATGCATTTCTCCATAAATTGGCTGACAAAAATTTTCTGTACACTTCTGAATTCATTCTGCTGTTACCATCATCAGTTACATCATCAATAAATCAATGAGCCTGTTCCAGAAGCAGCCATGCATGCCCAAGCCATGACATTACCTCCACCATGCTTCACAGATGAGCTTGTATGCTTTGGTTCATAAGCAATTCCTTTCTTTCTCCACACTTGGTAGAGATTAATCTTGGTCTCATCAGTCCATAAGATAGTGTTCCAGAACTTTTGCGGCTCATCTCTGTACTTCTTTGCAGATTCCAATCTGGCATTCTGATTCTTACTGCTGATGAATGGTTTGCATCTTGTGGTGTGCATGGCCTCTATATTTCTGCTCTCTGAGTCTTCTTTGAACAGTGGATTGTGATACCTTCACCCCAGCACTGTGGAGGTCGTTAGTGATGTCATTTACTGATTTTTTGGGGGTTTTCTTCACAGCTCTCGCGATACTTCTGTCATCAACTACTGTTGTTTTCCTCGGCCGACCTGTTCAATGTCTGTTACTCAGTACACCAGTAGTTTCTTTCTTTTTCAGGAGATTCCAAATTGTTGTGCTTGCTATGCATAATGTTTGTCCAATAACTCTGATCGACTTTCCATCTTTTCTCAGCTTGACAATGGCTTGCTTTTCTCCCATAGACAGCTCTCTGGTCTTCATGTTGGTTTATCCTCTTTAACAGGAAATGCAGTCTTTATAGGTTTGCACCAAGGATGAAAACGTAAACTAGTCATGCAGAGCTATTTAATGTTTGGACAATCGACCTAAAAGGCAACACCTGGGCAACAAGAAACACCCGTCAGTCACATGTTCCAATTCTTTTACTCACTTGAAAAATGGGTGGGTTCAAACAAAGGGTGGTATGTCGTGAGTTGTTTAACACATCTATATGTGAATACCAGGAAATAAAAGCTGAAATTTTGAACTATTGACTCATATTCATCTTTTGATCTTAAACCCAAATATCTTCAGAAAACAACAAAAACAAAGAAATTTACCTCACCTTTCCAATACTTTTGGAGGGAACTGTATTATCATATAATTTGTCCCATAGGACCAGATGCACAATCGCACACATTCACATGCTGAAGTTTCTGCATGAATTACATCCTGATTTAGTCTATTTCAATCATTTATGTTCTCTGCACTCCTGTTCTCATTTCGGCACGCATTGATTTGCTGCCAAAATGGTCTTTTGTAATAGGCTATTCGATGGGGAATTGGGATTGAGTCAGTCATTTAGTCTCTCACCCCTCATCCATGCTTAATCTTTTACCGTGTCAGGCCCCCGACCTAAGAGATTTCAGTCTACTACATTTAAATTGCCTGATCACTTAGTAAAGCAACTGCAAACCTGTCCTCAACCAGTCACTCATTTATTCCAGGAGCAGCTTATAGTTGTCATATTAAACTGTATTTCAACACCAAACTCTATACCAGCTTTAATTCATTCTTTTATCCCAGTACATGTCATTTAAACTGCTGGATTATTCAGACATGCTCAAACATGTGCTTTCATACGACGTGCTTGCTGCTGTCCCGGAGGTGAGACGATTAACGTTATCATCCATGTGGCAGCTGTGCCTTGTGCTTCTATTGGCACCTCACAGACGATCCGTCAGCGGTACATCTGATCTGACATGATGCACATGAAGCAGAACATGCATTATTTTCTGATGCTGACCATATAAATACTGTGCCTTTCCTATATTTTAGCTTCCTCGGATGGGTGCGGTCTTTGCTCTGGCAGGTGAACAGGTCCAGCTGGTGATAAGGATGAAGATTGTGGATGCCATCGTGTGTGTGAGTGAACATATGCATGAATGACTTTGCATTTATTTTATTTTCATGCCTCAATGTGATACTGTGAGTGTGAGTGTGTTACTCCATCTGCTCTCGGCTTGCCTTGGCTGTATTGGTTTCCTGTTTTTTATCCCTCCCTCTCTCTCTCTCTCTCTCTCTCGCTCTCGCTCTGAGCACTGTAAGATTCCCATCAACCAGAAGTACTTTCAAGCTGCAGCTTCCCTATGGACAAACTATAAAGAAACTAATAACTTGATGCAGTTAAAAAGTTCAATACAGTAAAGCTACACTTCTGAAAAACTATTTTACTTCACTACAAGCTACCAACAAACAAATAGCTTAGCCTACTGCTAATTGAAGCAATTTACAGAGCCAAGATATTTTTATTTTGTCAATACCTGCTCTCTCCTCATCTACATCTTTCTTTTTCTCTCAGTCTCCTTATCCTGCCCCATTTATTCCCCTCCTAAACCTGAACTTTGATAGTCTTTTCATTTTCTTCTGTGTCAGTGAAGTACAAATAGGCTTTACTGATATTTATGTTTTATGAATCATATCTTAATTCCAGGTAAGTATTGCCAATAGTTCTACAATCTTTGAAATTTGAAAAGTAATTTTAAATAATACAAATCATAGGCTATACGTTTAACGCAGTTGGTGGAATTGGCAGACGTTCCCTTAGGCATCATGCGCTGTGGAAAAACACGTCAAAGCATTCTCAGGTATAAATATGCAGCATTAATGCACGCAGGTGATTTTGAACGCATATTTAATGTTGATATACAATGGTTACATGGTGTTAAAAATAATCCTGCTAGTGATATCTTTGAAAGAACCTATAGAACAGTGGCTAGGGAAAACAAATGTCAGGCGAAACCTAAAACTAACTTTATTGGGCTCAACCACCGTGCGTGTGTGGCGGGGACTATGAGGGCAGTAAGGGGTTTTCTTTTAAAGAAGTATAATTAATAGTACTGCATCATCGAAATTCCGACTACGCCACCCTGGGAGTTTCACCCAGAGAGTTAAATTAAGCCCTACAAAAAGGCATACACAAGTTCTTATCACCTAAAAGAGTCAGAGACATGGGTTGTCGTACAAAAAATCGGTTTTATTGACAATTCTAAAAGGGAACAGTATAAAAAAGGATATAGGACAATTTGTCCGAGTTCAATGAACCTCTAAAGGTTTAGCAGCCGGTCCAAACAGGGACGAGAGACACAGAGGCAGAGAGTCGTAGCGTACCACCGACAGGTGCAGAACCACTGCACTGTGCTCACTCACACACGCACACACACACACACAGGGATGTTAATTCCAAGCACTGCACACGGTGAGAAAGATACCGTCACCCAAATAAGAATCCTCTGCCCCCGGTACTCAGGCCCTGCTAACACACACAAAAGGGTATACGTCAGGTTCCGAAGATAATAATAAAGGAAATAACACTTTGTTAGCTGGAAAAATTATTAACCCCTAAATAAAAAAAACCCCAAAATAATTACAACAAGTGAATTGGATTAAACAGTTGGTTGAAACTAAATCCAAATGCCAACAGCAGCAAAATGTATAAGAAATAATTAAAGAAAATAAACCCAACCTCAGTCAAGATTATTAATCAAAAAAAACAATTCAGGCAGTTGGGAGATAAATAACACACTCCGAAGGATGAACTATTATTTCAAAGAGAAAATTGGAAAGATAACTCAACTTTGGAAGCAAAATCACATGGACAAAACAACTAGAAACAAAATAAATCAGGTCAAGAGAAAAACAAGGAATACAATTCAAAAACAAAATCAAATACAAATGAAAAAAAACAATTGGAAACAAATTGAGAGAGGAGCAGGAATTACCGTTAGAATTCTAGCACCAATCTCTGCAGCTAATATCAGTTCAAAAAGAATGAAAACTATGAAAAAGCAAAAACAAGAAACTAAAGAAAATATCAACAGAAGTCCAAAATTACAATAGAATCAGATGACAGTTGATACAGTCGACACGGGATTAGGGCATGATTGAAACAGGACAGCACTGCAGTTGTAAATGAACACGGAGCCCCCCAACTGGAATGTGGTTACGGTCCTTTACGGACCTATAACCGGGGCCTATAAACAACAAGAGTGTTACTCTGCTAGATAAATTCTCCAACTGAACGCATGCGTAAGAAAACTACTACGTACCGATCGTCGATGAAAAGGAAACGTAGCTTTCTCTGGCGAGGGACTCAAGTTCTCACCACTGAGACAGGGTATTCGTTAGGGCACATCCTTAAATACAGACTAGTACTTTAAAAACACGCATTTTAAAAGAGCATGATTAGCGAGAGGTTAGCGAACTTTCCCTACCTCCTCCAGCGTTCACCTCCAGTACACGCAGTACATGCATTCAATACACGCAAACAATGATGAACAGTAAAGAGCTGGTGCTGCGGAGGACAGCAGCACGCTTCTCCAAAGAACACAGCGTTTCTAAAAGGCACATTAAAAGACCACACTTCTCGTAACTACACTTCTGGAGTTAAAAAAACAACAGTGCATACTCCTTACCGGTTCGGGTGCTCACATCCGGTTTCCGGGAGGCAGTGACGGGAGCGCGTTAACGACGCACGTCAAACATGACGCCTGGCGAGCGGTAACTGCGTGACTGTTTTAAAGCCCAAGAACACGTATGATAGGCTAGACTGGCCACCGATCACAATGACGAATTAAGACAGAAACGCCCTTCCCGCCACACCGACCCCACCATTCTGCATCGGCGCCCCGACGATGGACTAAGGTCAATCACCAGGACACCGCTCCATTCTACTAACTCCAAGGCCTAAACCAAGCTGAAATGCTGTTGGTTGCAATCCCAGAACCACCGGTGACTCTGTTCCTTACCACCCCAGCGGCCCGGGGGAGATGATACAAATTCGGATGCTGCCCTGCTCCGACTCGACGCGAGCGCCGAGGGGAGGCCACCCTCTCATTATGGGAACTGGGAGAAGTTCCACTTTCGGTCACTATAGGTTCTACATCCCGCTCGTCTGACTCCCTCAGAGTCGCACCACCGGGAGGTAGGTCAGCTGGCCCTGGTTCTTCCTGCACCTCAAGCTGTACCGGGCATCCGACACCCCGAGATCCCATACCCTGAACAATCTGAGGAGTCTCTGGCACTAATACCATCAAGTCATCATCGTCTGCCCAGTCATACTCTTGAGGGTCATCTTGAACTTCTACCATACCCACAGGCTGATTGATCAGCAAAACGTCCTTCCGGACACAAGCCTTCAACAGAGAACGATGCACTCGCCGTACCTTGCTCAAATCTGAAGCCGGCGCAATAGTATACACAGCACCTCCCTCCTCTGGGGACTGAATCACCTGATATGTCACAGGACTCCACAAGTCTTGGATCTTGTGGCGACCCCGCACTGTATGGTCCCGTAAATAAACGAACTGGCCCTCCGACAAAGGCAGATCTCGAACGCGCTGGTCATGTTGCCTCTTCCGACGGCCCGCTGCCGCCTTCAATCGCTCCCGTGCTCCCTCAAAGGCGACCTGCAACCGCCTACGATGTTCTATGACCCAACTGTGTATGTTTCCGGCAACCGGTTCAGGCACTCTACCGAGCAGGAAGTCTACTGGCAACTGGGGTTCTTGACCAAACATTAAATAGTGAGGTGACTCACCTGTCACTTGATGGGGGGTGGTGTTATAACAGAATATAACTTGTGACAGACAAGACACCCAGTCCCTCTTCCTAGAGCCGGGCAAGGTTCGCAGCAGGTTGTGCAAAGTGCGATTAAATCGCTCACATTGCCCATTACCGGCCGGGTGGTACGGAGTGGTACGAGACTTCTTTATCTGATAGAGCTCACAAAGCTGCCGAATAAGAGCTGATTCAAAGTTCCGGCCCTGGTCTGAATGAATTCTACCCGGAACGCCAAATTTGTAAAACCACTCTTCAACCAATACTTGGGCCACGGTCTCCGCTCTTTGATCTCGTGTAGGCACCGCCATCGAAAATTTACTAAACACATCAGTCATCACCAATATGTTTTCCTGTCCAGAATGTGAGGGTTCAAGCACAGTAAAGTCAATCGCCAGGACTTCATTAGGCCTTGAAGCCAGTAAATGGCCCATAAAAGCCCGTGCTACCGGCTGATTATCTTTGGCGAGCTGACAACGTTCACATTCTTGGCACCAAAGGGTGATGTCCGCCAGCATATTCGGCCAATAGCACCGCTGCCGAATCAACTCACTGGTGCGCTCCACCCCTTGATGCCCATGTTGTTCGTGGAGCTGCCTCCAAACCTCTTCTCTCAAAACATCAGGCAGCACTAATTGGTAACATTCTTCACCTCCATCAGGGCGAAATATCTTCCGACAAAGCAATCCTTCCCTCGCCTCTAATCGATTCCATTGCTGGAGGAGGGTCAAACATGGTTTACTCAACCGATGCCGCTCCTCAGGTCCTGGGCGCCGGCCCTGCTCCCAAAACCTTATTACTGGTCCTATAACAGGATCAGTCTCCTGCATAGATCGCAGGTCAGGGGCGGAGTAGCCTGGCAGCGCACTCACCGCCCTCACGTCTGCCTGTGCTACGTTTCCTATGCCAACGGCCTGCTGTAACAACTCAGGGACTACGACACCTGCAGCCAAACCCTCAAGCTGACCACGAACAACTGGGTTCTGGCGAGAGAGAGCGTCGGCGTTACCATTGCTCCTTCCGGCCCTATATCTTACTTCAAAATCAAAAGCAGCTAACTCTGCGGCCCAACGTTGCTCTGTAGCGCCGAGCTTTGCTGTAGCTAAATGACTTAAAGGATTATTATCCGTGAACACAATACACTTGTGTCCTAAAAGATATTCCCTGAATTTTTCAACCATGGCCCACTTGAGCGCTACAAACTCTAGTTTCATTGAGCTGTAATTGGTCATATTACGCTCAGTGGGCCTTAGGCTGCGACTGGCATACGCGATAGGTCGGGTTTTCCCTTCAAATTCTTGAGACAGAATTGCCCCCAGCCCCCCATGACTAGCGTCTACCTCTAAAATGAAGGGTTTGGAGAAATCTGCGTAAGCCAGTACTGGGGTAGATGTTAACTTGCTTTTTAGGGCCTCAAATGCGGTCTGACAATGTTCGGTCCAGACAGGAATCAAACTCTGCCCTTGTCGCTTGCCTGACTTACCTCCCCCCACCTCGGCTACTAGCTTATGCAGAGGGGCTGCCAATTTGGCAAACCCCTCCACAAAGCGCCTATAATAACTCGCAAAGCCAAGGAATGTTCGTAACTCAGAGACAGTCTCAGGGCAACGCCACTGTGCAACAGCCTCAATTTTACCTGGGTCTGTGGCTACCCCTTGTGCCGATATCACATGTCCCAAGTACTTGACCTCTGGCCTGAAGAAAGCACACTTCTCCAGCTTTGCCTTGAGTCCTTCCCTCTCCAACCGACTCAATACCATCTCCAATCTCTCTAGATGTTGGGCTACAGAGGAGGAAAACACAACAACATCGTCAAGATATAGGAGCAGGGACTGACACCGCTGATCACCAAATAGTCTCTCCATTAACCTCTGGAACGTACTTGGAGCGTTGCAAAGTCCAAAAGGCATACGGTTCCATTCAAATAATCCAAACGGCGTACAGAACGCAGTTTTAGACTTATCCTGCTCGGAAACAGGAACCTGCAAATACCCGCTGGCCAGATCCAGGGTAGAGAACCAGCGAGCCCCACCTAATGAATCCAAAGATTCCTCAATACGAGGAAGAGGAAATGCATCCCTCCTAGTCTTGGCATTCAGGTGACGGTAGTCTACGCACATACGCAGACTACCGTCCTTCTTTTTGACTAGCACAATCGGCGATGCATAAGGGCTACAACTTTCGCGAATTATTCCAGCCTCAAACAACTGATGGATATGAGTTTTTGCCACCTCATATTCAGAAGGGGGTATCCGTCGGTATCGTTGACGCACTGGAATGTTGTCCAGTAAAGGAATGTCGTGGGAAATGAGGCGAGTACAACCTAAATCGTTCTCATGACCTGAAAATACTGCCCGATATTTCTGCACCAGAGCTCTAACCTGAGCCTGTTCTGATTCTGACAAAACCGATAAATCAAGAGACTCCAACTGATGGGATAAGGAGGGGCTCCCTTGCACGCTATGGGACTGAACGGTAGCAATTACTGGCTTTACTTCAACAACTCCTGTTGGCAAACTGGCAACATAAACCTCTTGTAAATTACCCACCACCGTCCTAGGGCGAAGAGTCACATCCACGGTGCCAACATTCACTACAGGCACATACACAGTCCCTTGAATTACTCTTACCAAAGCAGATGATGCTAAAAGTCCAGCTGGGAGGCCTGACTCAGGGGGCTCAAATAGAACAGTACTGCCAAAATACTGGGCCGAACACGTTGCAGCCACTAGCTTAATTGTACCACCTGGTATGCGACACACTCGACGTCCCCGCACCCGCACACACCCCACTCGATCCAAGTGCTCTCTAGCCCTTACTTGCTGACAATATTGTAGTGCACTTGACACGCCTGGTAATTCGGTAACTGCAGGTAGGTCAAAGAGAGAGGTGCCATGCTGCCCGAAAAGCTCCTTATAACACCGGCCAAGAATGTTCATCCCCAGTACCCCAGGGACATCCACACTCATGCCACCAGGAGGATCCCGGACAACCAAGACACCGCATCCAGCGACCAACCTGCCACAAATTTCCACGTCTAGCTCTAAATATCCTATGTACGGGATGGTAAGCCCATTGGCTGCTCGAAGCTGTAACCACTGACAATTTTGAAGACGATCCTGACCCCATGGTTCAAAATGTTGTCGAAAACAACTTTCAGTGATCGTCGTCACCATGGAACCAGTATCCACCAAGCAGGGCACCAAAACACCACCCATTTGGGTAACCACCTGTGGACAAGAAGAGATTAAATGGGAAGCTGAGCTACGTACACCTATCTTGCTTGAGTCAATTTCCTCCCCACCCAGGTGGTGACTCTGTGGCCTGGGGGGAACTAGTTTTCCGACGGTCTGGAGACCCGTGGCTGTCTATTCTCAGCTGTAGGGGGGTTTGCCACAGGCTGCGGGGGGTTTGTCACCGGCTGTGGGGGGTTTGGGAAACTTCGTTGCCCATCACACTCGCGAGCAAAATGGCCCGGTCGTTGACACCGCCTACATATAACTGGGCCAGAACGAGGGGAACGACTACGCACATGTGGTAGTTGGAAACGGGCGAAGGTCTGCGTAAGCTGATTCAACTGCTGCTGTTGCTGCCGAAGCATTTCCCTCAATTCACCCAACTCTGACTGAGGCGTTACAGTAATTTCAACTGGCGCCCCTCCGCGTACCCCATATTGAATACCATATGCTAGTGGGACAGACTGACTACGCCCTCTCGACCCTCCAGGCATTCCCTCCTGTACCCACCTAATTGCTTCCCCTCGAACCTCCAATAAGGTAGCAGTAGGCTGGCGACGAACCAACTGCTTCAGTTCTCGCCTAAGGGTGCTATCAGCAACGTGCTCGACAAATTGGTCCCGCAGCAAGGTTTCTGCGTTTTGTATAACTTGTGGCGACCTGTTCTTAACCCTTTCCAAAAGGCCCATAAGTGCAAGAGAAAACTCTAGCAGAGTCTCACCCTCCTGTTGCTTCCTGGAAAAGAAGGCCTCTTGTAATGCTACATAAGATTGTGAACACCCATAAAGATCACGGAGCGCCTTAATAATCCTATCGGGGTCTCCGCGTTCTAGATCAGGACGATACTTGATCTCTTCTCTTGCCTCTCCCTCCAAGTGGTCAAAAAGGAAGAAAGCCTGATCTGCTTTTGACATATGGCGCACCCTCATACACGCCTGTGCCTCCTCAACCCATTCGTCAATATCCAAACCAGATTTGCCATTGAATTTTGGGCAACGTCGATCTCGCGGTACAAAAACAAATCGTTCAGGCGCAACAGCGCCAAGCGGTTGAGGCGTCACAGGCGGAACAGCAGAGGTACCGGGCAAGGCTGCATCAGGACCAGGCAATTCAACTGGTGCCTGTGCCTGCTGCAACCTTACATTATCGGCTCTCAACTGGGCTACCAAATCTCTCAATTCTTGTAATTCCTCCTCCATCTTAATGTTAATGGATTTATTTTTAAAGAAGAGACTTACCACACAAGGAAGAAGTCACCAAATGGAGCAACCCAGGCACAATGCACTGCTGTCCTGTTTCAAAAAAACAACCAGACAAAACAACAAACAAAAACGAAAAAAACCAATGTCTCTGACGCAAAGTTAAGGTGAACCCTGCAGACTATACGCCAAAATGTGGCGGGGACTATGAGGGCAGTAAGGGGTTTTCTTTTAAAGAAGTATAATTAATAGTACTGCATCATCGAAATTC
>JAOTRC010000043.1:30034013-30044162 GCA_027497675.1 Cyprinella lutrensis
TTTAGTAACTACAATTACTGGGTAATAACTAGTACTAACCCTGAACCTACCCCTAAACCTAACCCTGTTCCATGTACCATGTACCTTATATTAGCCAGTATTTTATAGGTAAGTACACTGTAAGTACCCTGTAAGTACTGTACTGTAAAAGGAAGCGGTACCTTTCCATAAACGCTATTGATCCATAAAACGTTGGATTTGCGCTAGAACAAAAATCTGACTTTAACGAATCAGAAAGCTTATTTATGTAAAAGCAGCACTGAAAGCTCATGGCACATGCATGTTTTATCAGCGCTCGGAAACGTTGCCATTTCAAGCTCGGTAAACACCCACTTACGTGTTATTTTAACTTGGCTTCAAGTCTTTTTGGCTGCTGTCTTTTTTCAATTATAGCATTTCTCGCAACGTCTGACTCTACATGAGGCGGAATTGATGAGAAGCGTATATGTGTGTGTGTATGTGTGCAAGAAGAACAAACTAACACGAGAGCGGCGGAGATGCAATCACATCATCTTGTCTCTATAATCTACAAACAGTAGGACTGGAATTTATACTTCTATTTTCTTCCCCGTATTCTCCATCCATTGTTTTCTGACAAACAGTTGGCACTAATGAAAGTTGAGTGTTTCTGTTTTTGGTTTTGAATAGATTTACATACTGTATGCATTTGGCACATGCGGTTAATCAAACTGACTCAGCATTCAAGCTACAGATGCGTTTCCTGGGATTCAAACCCATGACTGGGATTGCTAGCGCCATGCAACATGAGTTATTCATTTGAATGACTACAACTCAAATAATAATATATGACTCTCGAACTTAAACATCCCATGAGGTGCTTGGACAAGCAGTTTTCTTTTGTTGACTAGATTTGTCCTAGATATTTCCTTTTGAAACAGAATCAGCTCACAATTTTTTAGAGTTTTAGTCTAGGAAAACCAGCTTTCTATAGATGTATGCTTTAAATACAAATTATGTCAAATTATACATGTATGTGTTAGTGCAACCAAGTGCACACAGGCGAATGAGTGATTTTTACTTCTTATTTTAAAAATGATCTACCAATGTAGTGTTGATTACATTTTTTTGTGTTCGTAATTATGTTGTGCTTTTGTCATTTTTATGTTTTAGGTTTTTTTTTTAATTTTCATTTAGCTTTAATTTATTTTTATCTAGCCTAATTTGTGTAATTTTAATATTTCAACATGCCAATGTATCATTTCTGAGTACGTTGTTCATCTATTATTTGTTGCGTTTAGTCCAATTAACAATAAATGATCAAAAATAAAGAAGTTAAATGCGAAGTATATTTATAACTCAGTGGACAGTTTTAGTCTATAAAGGATCTTGTTGGCAGAAAACACACAATATTTTTAGTTAGTTTTGCCATTAGAGAACGAGTGTTTGTTTTTAATTTGGTCTTCAGCCCCAAAGCTAACAGAAATATCTTAAAACTCCAATTTTAATTTCATAGTCTCTGGTTAGTTATGCAATCCCCCTCATCCTTTCATTGTTGAATGTCTCTGTGTCCATACAGAAGTGAAAATTGATTCTAATTTAAGACTGAAAACAATCATTCTTGGAGTTGGCGCTGGAAGAAAACGAGCATTGAGATTGCGTGCACGAGTCTTTTTACAGTAGCCAATTTCCATGACAATGTGACTGGCGTACGCAAAGCAGTTGTTTGGGTTTTTCTTGAAACAATGACAGCAGGATATTGTTGAGATATGCAAATTTCCTCTCCTCCATTTGGGAATGCCCTCTTTGAAGTGCTCGCTGCCTTCTGAAATGATTGGGAACGGAGCTTTAATGGAATCCCCTCCTCTGAGTATACAGTGATGCCCATCTAACCTTGAACTTCCTGTGATGATCTGTCTGACCTGATTGTACCGTGATTAGATAAGGATTTAATCTGCCACACATATGCACACGCCGTCAAACAATCGGGAGTCTTGCTCTCTTGCAAACACGCACACATCCATCCTGCTTTCATCTCTCCTCTTCGGCCCTCTATAACACCAGCCTTTCTCTAGGCTCTCCTCACCCCTCCTTTCTATTCTCGCTTTCCCTCAGTTTTCCTCCAGACACGCTGGAAATACAATAACAACCCAGAGAGAGGCAGGAAGTGGTAGAGCCAGCAGGAGAGGAAATGGATGATAGAAGAATATAATCCATCTAGTGCACTGAACACTACACACACACACATGTTAGTGCACCTATCATTATGAGGACATTCATATCCTGTTCTCACCCCTTACACTAACCATACCCCTAAACCTACCAATCACAGACAACTTTCTGCATTTTTATGTTTTAAATAAAACATTGTTTGGTAGGGGTGTAACGATACACGTTTTCGTATTGAATCGTTCGGTACGAGGCTTTCAGTTGGGTTTTCGGTACGCATTTTTGAACCGAACGGTTCGTTTGACCTTTATTTCTCCCGACCAAAATTTTTTTATTTCAAATGTAGGTGCGTCGCAAGTACGCTCATAGTATAAAAGACGCTGGCGTGACCACAACATTGCCCAACATCAAATGGCAAATTTAATGTAACCCTACGTTCACACCGCCGCCGGCGAGATCGGCAAAATTCGCTTTCGCATCGAATTTTCAACATCAACATCAAATGGCAAATGTAACGTAACCGTACGTTCACACCGCCGCCGGCGAGAGCGGCAAAATTCGCTTTCGCATCGAATTTTCAACATCAACATCAAATGGCAAATGTAATGTAACCGTACGTTCACACCGCCGCCGACGAGAGCGGCAAAATTCGCTTTCGGCGCCCTCACAACGACGCCGTGGAAAGATTCGTGGACGCTCTGATGCTCTGACATAGATCGAATGCGTGATCTTTTTTTAAAACTTTATTTAAAGGGGCCGCAAAGCATACAAGCACGTGAGTCGTTATTTTTGCGGAAAATTGATCCATGTAAATAACTTTAAAATTATAGTGACATGTTTGCTGATGAAATAAACAAATTAAAAGCCATATGTGTGTGATGTGGCTTTTGTGTTCATGGTTAAGTGCTATTATAATTTGCATTCCCGCTGAAAAAGTGTTCTAGCACGAAAATCTTGCCTATAAATAGTGTTGCGCGCCCTCTTTATCAAATTCAAATGATCAACCTCCTCTATTTTGCTTGGGAACTAATGTGGTTGGAACTAAAGTTTACAGGACTGCGTTCTCTGGGATTCTCTCAAACGGAACACTTCTACATTACGATTGGTTGCCGCCGGTTGCCGCCGAACCGCGTCATTGCTTATTACCATAAAGTTGAACTGTTTCCAACTCTCCTCGCCGCTCTCACCGTCCAAGACGCGCCGCGCCGCTCTCGCCGGAGCTCGCCGCCACCTCTCATTGAAAATGAATGACTTCCGGCTACTTTGACGCTCTCGCCGGCGGCGGTGTGAACGCACAGTTAGGAATACAGAAACAGCGTCTGCATGTCCAGTAGGTCCTCATGGTACGTTCATTCTCAGCATCAGTGTTGTCATAATCTTTCATTAAGATTAGATCATATTTAAAGGGATAGTTAACCTAAACATGAAAATGATGTCATCATTTACACACTCTAATGTTGTTCTAATGCATTATGTAGTAAAATAGGGTTAAGAGTTGAGTATAGTCAGACTTGTTTGTAGCCCTTCAGGAGCAGAGTGATATACCCTTTTGTAGTGGAATCAAACAAATGCGGATATAATGAGTGCCCAGTCATTTTTAGTTATTGTATTATGAATTAAAAAAAAACAATCCATCTCATTCTTAGATATATCCAGATTCAGAAGTGAGGGCCCCACCCAGCCAAACTTGCAGACATTCCCTAAAACTTTTCAAGGAGCTGCAAAGAGAAGTTTTCACAGTGAGTGGTACAAGGCATATACATGGCTGGAGTATTCACAGTCCAAGGATGCTGCATACTGCTTCGCCTGCCCTGCAGACACGCTTCCACTGGTGTGTTTACATCTTTAAATCGATACTCAAACTGGAAGAAAGCCACTTTTAAAAACAGTGGATTCAGTTTGCATGCGAAGTCGGATGTCCATGTTAGTGCAATGACTGCCTGGCTTGAGAACAAAAGAATGGGGGAGAACAACTTGTCACTGTTTGCACTGATGGATCATGACCATAAAAAAAAGTTATTGAAAATCAAAATTATGTGAAAACCTTAGCTGAAGTTCTTCTCATGACAGCTACACAGAACATTGGCCAGCGAGCACACAATGAATCAGCTACTTCATCAAACAGAGGGAATTTTTTAGAGATTCTGCATCTAATCGGCAAACATGATGCTAATGTGAACAAGCAATTGACACAACGTGCAAAAAATGCAAAATACACTAGCAACACAATTCAAAATGAAATCCTTGAATGTTTAGCAGGAATAGTGCGTGATGAAATTATTGAAGAGGTGAAGAAAAGTGAAAAATTTGCTGTTATAGCTGATGAGACAAAGGACCTGAAAAAAAAGAACAGATGGCCTTTGTGCTGAGGTACTATTATAATGGAATGGTACATGAAAGTTTTTTGGAATTCCAAGAAGCAGAGCAGTTAAATGCTGCAGGATTAACAAAACTAATAATTGAAAGTTTAGATAAATGTGGATTGGAATACAGGAAAAATCTTGTTGGACAAGGGTACGATGGCGCATCTGTCATGAGTGGTCAGCACACAGGTGTACAAGCAAGAATCAGAGAGATGGCCAAACATGCATTCTATGTACATTGTAGTGCACAAACCTTGTTAAACCTTGTTGCTGCCTGCTTCTTTTCCTTACTGGAGAGGCTGTATGTTTTCTTTTCCGGTTCATACGTTCACCACAAATGGCTAGAAGTGCAAAGTGAGATGTTCGAGGGAGCACCAAGAGAACTCCAGAGATTGAGTGATACCAGATGGGCGTGCAGGTATACAACTTGTCGAAATCTAATGGATCGATTGTCAGCTGTCAAAAGAGTGCTTGAGGACATTTCAGAGGAAGGCCATCCTGACAGGGCTGTAGAAGCTAGGGGGTTACTTGGTCAGATTGATTTAAATTTCATAGGGCTTTTGTCAGTCTTCAAAAAAATTCTTGGTAGCACAACATTTTTATCAGACATGCTTCAGTCTCCCAAGTTAGAGATGTCAAAAGCAGTTGATCTCATTGAAGCGTTGAAACAAACCTTTAAAGAGGACCGTACTGAGACTTCCTTCAGCAATCTCTGGAATGAGATTATCAAGACTTGTGACAATTGTAGCATTTCCACAGACTTGCCACTCTCTAAGCGAAAATGACAGCTATCTAGATAGAACACTCCAGGGTTGTGTCACAACATCAACAGTTGGACAGCATGTGGAGATAGACGGTAAGGAAGCCTTTAAATCACATGTTTACTACCCAATCATTGACTGTATGATTGGAGAAATAGAGAGGCGTTTCTCAAAATTAAACTGTGGGATCATGAAAGGAATACAAGCACTTAACCCCTCAAGCAGCAATTTTTTGGATGAAGAAAGCATTGCACTCTTAGCCAAGGCTTATGATTCAGATATGGAGGATCTAAAACACGAGCTTCATCAGACGAGACGAATTTTAAGCAGGAAAAAGTCTGAAGGACAGATGATTCCTGTTACTTTAATGGAATTCACCATGTTTCTTGAACCTTTTAAAGAGGTCTTCTTTGAGCTTTTCCGTCTTGCAAAAATAGCTGTTGTGCTACCTGTGAGTAGTGCCTCATGTGAGCGCAGTTTCTCTACGCTGAAACTTGTTAAAACACACTTGCGCTCCACTATGTCAGATGGTAGATTGAGCAAATTGTCAATACTTAGTATTGAGTCTGAGCGCTCAAAGGCTATTGACATGGATGTTTTCCTTAAATTTTTTTGTGCACAGCATGGTAACCGGCGAATTCAACTCTTCTGACTTTTTGGGTTCTCATGTTTGACTATTTGTCTGACTAGTTTAACTGGTTAACATAATCAGTTACAGCATATCTACTTCTTTGTGTCGTATTCTGATTTTTTGTACAGATAATGAGTTAATGGCTGCTGCCTTACATGTTTGACTATTTCATATAGTCTGATACTGTTTTGCTACTCTGGTTGCTCTTAGCTTTGCTACTTTTATTTGTGTTTTATATGATGTTATCCAGGTATTATTTTAGCATTATTTTGGCTATCTGGTTGTTCTGTAAAGAACTTTGGTCTGCCTAGTGGCTGTTGTTAATCAGTTATCAGTAACTGTTGTAATCAATTACAGTAGTATACTGCATCTTGCAGAATATGCCTACTTTAATTGAATGTAATGCAAGTTTTATTAATCAAATCAAAATATTCTGGATTCCTTATCTTTTTGATCAATATGAATAAATAAATGCACTTTGAGTACAAATTAAGGAATAATTTATTTTATTTACAAGTGTTTGTTTCTACCATAATCCCCACTACAGCAAGGGCATTTTTTTCCATGATTACCCCATCAATATGCTCACACACACAAATTTTCATGCACACACATTATCATACATACACTCATACACTTTCTCCCCCCCCACACACACACACTCAAAAACATACTCCTAAACACAATGTTAGAAAGAGATTGAAAACAATTGTACTTAAGATTTCTTATCAAATGTTAGTATTATAGCCTCATCTTTCAGTTGAAATAGCTGATAGTTCGGAATTTACTGTTAGTCCTCTCTGAACATTAGAAATTCATGAAAAAAGCATATGTCCCTCATAACCAGTATATCACTTTTTTTTTTTACATATTTTGGGAAGCCTAGTTGCCACCCCCCATTCAGCTCTTGCCCCCTCTTTGCAACCCCAAATATAAAATCCTGGACACGCCACTGGATACTATTTATATAGGATGCAAGACGAAGTTCAAACAAAACTTTTCAGAGAACGAAATGTAATTTATATGTAAGATAATCAGTTGTGTTCTAATCCATTTTGTGTGATTCAACAGTGACGATGATGATGAGAGTGTACCAGAGGCCACTGGACAACAGACAAAGCGTCCATACAGTTGCTGCAACATCTACAGCTGCCTTCAGAGGTTCAAGAGGAAAGAGTCAGCCCAGGACTTTGTGGTAAGTAAATAATGTGAAGCAAGTAATGTTTAGTGAGAAAAAAATAGCATTTTAGGGCATTATTATTGTGTGATTATAGTCTGCATTATAAGCTGGTAGTGTAAATGTGCAATCAGGGCAACAATATAGTGGCTATGGAGGTGAATTGCTGTATTTGAATGATAATTTGAATATAAAATCTGTAAACTGGTAGTGTAAATGTGCAATCAGGGCAACAATAGATGGGCTATGGAGGTGAATTGATGTATTTGAATGATAATTTGAATATAAAATCTGTAAACTGGTAGTGTAAATGTGCAATCAGGGCAACAATAGAGTGCCTATGGAGGTGAATTGCTGTATGTGAGAATGTTCCTTACAGATTTTATATTCAAAGCCGGTAGTGCAAATTACCAATCAGGGCAATAATAGAGTGGGTGTAGTGGTAGATTGTTGTTTGTGAATGGTCATTTGATTTTGAGAATAAATGTGTATTTATAAAAAATGTTAAGAAATCTAAATTTATTTTCTTTTCCTGTTTGTTGTTCAACAGTTCCTCGTCCTTCTTGTGAGTGTCACAGTCCTGTGCACATCAACTTTTTCTGTTCACTTTTTGAGAAATGTTTATTACTGTGTTGATTGCTAATTACTAAGAGAAACGTTTGTTTGTAGATGTATACAAATATATAAATAAAAACGTTTTATTTGCTAAATAATGTGTCATTCTTAACCATTAAATGAATGGTAGTGAACAAAGACTTTGTTAAACTTTTTATAAGTAAGTTGCCAAGTGTCACTTTGGGGTCCTTTTGGGGCCCTTTCCAAAAATGCAAACACACACATTTTTATTAACATTTAGGAGGTAAACAATATACCAGAGAAAGTATTATATTGTGCTTTGTCATATTGTAATAAGAAAACATATTGAAATGATCAAACAAACTTGTTTTAGCTCATGGTAAAAGGTGGTTACCAAGTGTCCCTTTGGAGACTCCAAGTGGCCGTTTTGGATAGGTGCCTAGATATATGCTGAAATAAATCTTTGTAAAAAATTCATTTTTGCTTGTATAAACTTCAAATTTGAAACATACGTTGTTGAGACCTATGGCTTTAGTTTGCTTGTGTTTCCAGGCCCATATATATTTACCTTTAGCGTTTTTCTTTTTCATAAAAAATATACAAAAAAATTATCGTCCATTGTTTTTGAGCTTATTTATCTCTCTGTTAGTAATTGCTCAGAACAATTTGAAGTCTTTCATAATAAACTGTCAAGTGTCAGCTTTTAAATGATACCTTGGTTTTGTGCGTGGTCACAAGGACTCATTAACAACAACAATTTTATTATGGGTATGACAGTTTGCACTCCATTGCCAAATAAAAGGGGGGGGGGGGGGTGACAGTTAAGGGGTTAAAAAAATAAGTCAGTGGGTGCCGTCAACTTTCTGGGTACCATCATTCTCTAAAATATCTTCTTTTGTGTTCAATCAAATGTTTTCTCTTTGCACCATCTTGCCAATTAACCATATTTTCGACTAGTAAATTATATTCTACTCCAGCTATAACTGACAAAAAAATGAATATGACATGACAAAATATTGACTTATTTGCAAAAATATTTCTGTCAAAACAGAAAAAAAATGTGTAAAAAAGAACACATTTCTCAACAGCAGCAGCCTGTAATCAATTATGATAATTCACTTACACAGTCTGTTACACAGCCACTGGGCGTGGGAGTAGGTGTTACAGGCCCTTTGTTTTGTGATCCTAGAGTTCTGCTCTATGTGAGGACGGCTTTGCCTTCCCCTAAGCCGGGCCTGATGAGCCGGAAGGCAGTTGTCATGAAAATGAGTGTGGCTCATCATTAACTTGTGTCGCCTTCACTGAAACGCATTTGCTTTCGCGATTCAGCATGAAGATGGTTCACCTCTTCAATTAATCTTTACTTCTACTTTCAACATTAAGTATCCACCACCCCCTGCCCACATTAAAATGACACACGATCAGATCAGATGCGTTCAGGGCACTGATTGGCTTATTGATGTATCAATGGGATAAGGTCAAAACCTAAGAAGAAGAGAATCCAAAAAGAGAACTTGTCCTTCTCCTTGGAGTTCACATTCTTGTTATTGAAGGGCTGAAACTTGAGAAATCTGAAGGACAAATCTTTCAAAAAGGACAGGAAGTACACCACAAAATATAATAAAAGTTGTCGGTATGATTTTATAACTGTATGAGAGCTTCATGTGAGTGACAATTTGAACTTCAGGTTCATGGAACTTGAGTAATCCTAACTAGTCTTTCTTCACTTAATTGGAAGAAAGAAAGTCTGGAACGACACAAGGATGAATAAATGATGGCAGAATGTGAGCGAACTATCCCTTTAAGCCATTCACATTCACACTCATTTGTTTTTGCCACCATAATGACTCATAATTACTTTGACTATTAAGGGGGGAAGAAAAATGTTTGGAAATTTTCAAGGCATTTGGTGGAAGACATTCTTCACCTCTTTTCGCAGACAGTTAAATCTGACATTGGATTTAACTTTCTCAAACGTGTCACCAAAAAAAATTAATCAGGAGGCGATCACGGCACATATCAAACAGAGACGACGTGTCGACAATGACACGCAAAGAAAGGAAGCAGTTTCTCAAACAAATTGCTAGATTGGCAAAGGATTGTTCCATGTCACAGCACACTTGGATTCAATCCTACTATAAATTATTCACATTTTAAAGCCTATTTAAACTAACATTGGAATCTATTATTAAGAGGGAAAGGAAAAGCTAGTCTTCACCCACGTCACATGAGACAGCATGTGTCTTCATGCATATATACTGTATGAAGAAATGCAAATACCTTTAGAATAAGGTTTCTCAAAGGTTTCCATTACAAACCTGTTGAAAAGAGCTTGAAGGGATTGTTCACCCAAAAAATGTACCTTCAAAGTCAATTGCTACCCTACCATCACTTTGTGTTCAGCAGTAAAGCGCAGTCTCATCCCAAGACGTCATACAACTGACGTTTTGGGACGTCTTTTGACCATACGTCAATATTCGCCTTTTTAGGGCCCCCTTAAACGTCGGTAGATGA
>JAOTRC010000043.1:30201594-30213317 GCA_027497675.1 Cyprinella lutrensis
TAAAGGCCATATGTGGGGATTTTAATATTGATTTATTAAACCCCAACAATCACAAATTGACGGAAGAGTTTATTGATGCATTGTATAGTTTGAGTTTTTTTCCAACAATCACTAAACCAACTAGAATAACAGCACTGTAAACCCAGATTTTGTTTCTAATTAAACTTACGAGTGATCATTACTTATTCTTTTATGTTTTGTCAAAACCTGCTATCATTACTAAACAACATTAGTTGTTTGCACTATTTAGCTGAAAAGATTATTTGCACTAATCATGTTTAGTAGAGATAACTTGGTGTGTTTAGTTTTTTAATTACGGGAGGGGCTAATTTAAAAACCTGCCTAGTCACGTGAAAAGACCCGCGTCTAACGTGCGTCCAAGTGGCTCTACACCTGGCGGGACGAGCACAGTTCTCGGCAGCACACGGAACCCTGACTGCATCATTACTGCAAGTGGAATGGTTAGTATTTAAAATAACTATTGTTGCCTAGTTATCTTTGTGGGAATTTTGTTTTTTATCCAAAAGCTTGCAGATAATTTGTTGACGCAACTTTTTTCCGTCTAATGTTACTGTTTGAACTTGTGCATGGTGTTAATACATGCTAGCTAACAGCTAGCTTCAAAAAAGTGTCATTAAGATAGCTTAGTGTTAAGGATTGCTCACATACCGGCGAGTTTGCTCGACTGTATCATTTATATAAATATAACTTTACGCAATAGAAAGCGATTCAACCGCTGTTGGGGCAAAGGAGTGTAAATTAGCGCCCGCTGTGGTGGTGTTAATAGTAATGAATAATTATCAATTTTCAAATATTGCAACTGTGAATACAGAACAGAATATTTTTAGCCTTTTTGCATTCAATACTGCCGACGTTGTCTTTGCTGTAATCAAATCAGTATATATTTATGTTTAACATGAAGTGTACTGCTGCTTGAGTGCAGTAAATTTATGGGAAACATCCATATGAAAAGTTACAGATAACAGCAGCGCCACGTCAGACACGTTTCTGGTGTGCAAAGACAAAACACCACGAATCTGACACATGCCGGTTTTCTCTGTAAAACAGGCGTTTTTTTTTTTTGTTCTATTACCTTATAGTATTTAACAGTGACATTGTTGAACTGAGTCGCTGAGCTAAACATTTTCTTGTTTTCTATTTTTACAGATCCTTGTGGTGTTAGGATGCTGTGGAAGTGTAAGTACTGTGAGTTTATGTGTGAGAAAAGGGGTCACCTTTTAAAACATTATCGTTTAAAACACGGAAACTTTGGTAGAACTGTCCCATTTCCCTGCTTACACCAACAATGTGTGTGCACATTCAACTCCATTAATGCACTTAAGGTCCACTTAGCAAAGATTCACCAGAAAATCCAGGGTGCACAACTGAGTGAAACTGCCCAAGTAACCTTTCACTGTCAGTCATGTGATTTTTCTGCACCATGTACAGAAGCAGCCTTTCTCACTCACCTGCGCAGTACACATTTAAAGGTACATCACAGAGTCCAGTGCCCATATAATGGCTGTAACTTTCACACAAATGTGTATTCTACATTTAATGCACACAGAAGTAAGGAGCACAGAACTCACAACTGGATGTTTAGGCCTGAAATAGTCTCTTGTAGTGTAACTAATGAAATGGCCCAAGAAGAACATGAGCCTCCAAATGACACCCTTGAATTAAAAGACAATGAGGATTCTACCAATGAAGATCTAAATGATCTAGAGAAACAGCAGGAGCACAACCTAGCAGCTCTTTTTTAAAGCTACAAACAGTCCTACACATTCCAGAAAGTACGGTACAAGAAATCATACAACAGCTGTTAAAGATGTGTGAACTATCCCAGCCACTGCTGCATAATGCACTCAAGGACATTCTGAAACAACAGACTGATGTAGATGATTCAGTTGTGGAAGAGTTAGTAAGGGCTGCCGCAAAGGGCAATGTGATCATGAAATTCTGTGGCAAGGATGGCCCCTTATCAACAACAAAAAGGAGAGCAGCATATGTGAATAAAATCTTCACAGAGGTTAAACCAGTTATTGACAGAGGAAAAAAATTACATTATTGAAAGAGGAAAAAAAGTATATGTAAGTATACGAGTGCTGTATATGTTCCTTTGCATCCTACAGAAGATGTTGAATAGGGCAGATATTTTGGACAAAGCTCTTCCCGTCCAAAAGCATGTGCAACATGAGTACAGTTCATACAGAGATGGCTCGTACTTTAATGACAATGCCCTCCTTAAAGGGGAGGAATTCAAAATCGCTGTTGGACTTTATACAGATGATTTTGAAGTATCCAATCCTTTAGGAACATCAAGAAAGAAACACAAAATGAGTGCAGTTTATTGGGTGATAGCGAATGTGCCATCAAAATACAGATCCACACTCCACTCCATTCAGCTTGCTGTTTTGTGTAAATCCTCTCATGTAAAAGAATTTGGCTACGCTAAAATTCTGCGCCCTCTCATTCATGATCTGGCTTCTTTGGAGCAACATGGTGTATATGTTGAGAAGTTGGGAGAATCTGTCAAAGGTACAGTTTTATATGTGGCTGCTGATAACCTGGCTGCTCATTCTCTGGCAGGATTCTTCGAAAGTTTTATGGTGGACAGATTCTGCAGGTTCTGTATGGCGACGAGAGGCGAGATGCAAGGCAAAGAGGTAAATTCAGGTGCTTTTGATCACCGCACTATAGACACTCACAACCAGCAGGTGCAGGAGGTAAAGCATGATCCCACTGTGGCAAAACAGTATGGTGTGAAAGGAGGGTGTGTATTGACCGAAGGCCTGGAGCACTTTCATGTTGTCCGTGGGTACCCCCCTGACATCCTCCATGACCTTTTGGAAGGCATTGTTCCTTTCGAATTATCCCTCTGCATTTCAGACATGATTTCTAAGAAATATTTCACCATAGAAACACTGAGCCATGCCATTAAAACATTTGATTATGTTTTTCATGACAAAACAGACCAGCCTCAGCCAATTGCCCATGGCTTCTCTACCAAAGGGACCATAGGTGGCAATGGCCATGAGAACTGGGCCCTAATCAGGCTGCTCCCACTTATCATTGGTCATAAAGTCCCTGAAGGAGACAATGCATGGAACATTCTGCTGCTCCTAAAAGACATTGTTGAGTTGGCTGTCGCAACAAAGCACACTGATGAGTCAGTGCATTTCCTTGACTGCAAAGTGTCAGAACATAGGGACTTGTTGCAGACAACTTTCCCAAATTTTACATTACGGCCAAAACACCACTATGTTGAGCATTACCCTGAGATGATCAAAGCATTTGGTCCCCTTTCAGATGTTTGGACAATCCGGTTTGAGGGAAAACACAAATTCTTCAAACGAGTCATTCGTAATGCCCACAACTTCAAAAATGTAGCTCTTACATTGGCTGTTAAGCATCAGAAAATGATGGCTTACTATTTGGACACAAGTTCATTTTTCAATCCTTCAGTTGAAATGGACAAGGTCACTACAGCATCGATCACATCTTATCCTGAGAATGTCCAACAGGTTTTCTGCCAGAGAGTTCCTCAGCTTACATCAGTTTTATGTTGCATCATTAGTCTATGTTGATGGAATTAGATATTGTGCTGACATGATAGTCTCTGTTGGTTCATGTGCTGGCCTCCCTTCATTTAGACAGATCAAACAGATAGTGGCACTTAACACTGAGATCCTGTTTGTTTGCAATGAGATGACTGAATGGTACCATGAGCATTTGAGATCTTTTGAACTCATCTGTGACAGCAGTAACCCCTCTCTGTGTGTGGTGCAGCTGAAAGAGGTGAATGATATTTTCCCTCTTTCAGCGTACAGATATGGCGATAATTTGGTAGTGACCCTCAGGCGTTATATTCTCTGTTAAGAAGCCACAGTTAGATCTCTGTAATAAATCCAGGCTGTAATGGAACATTGCGTATCTTATTTTAGAGCTCATGTTGAAATGTAACAATCTCTGAGAAGTTTTTTTTTCTTAAATTCACGAGTTCACATTTACATCAATTAAAGAAGATTGATGTAAGAGTATTTAGGAGAAGAAGTGAGGAGATGGGGTGGTGGAGGGATGCTGTTAGACTGTCAACAAACTGAGTTAAGTTTGCTGAATATATACCTCTTGCTTCATTGATTGGGAGTGTGCTCCACTCGTGTCTAATTAGGCTTGATTACCTGAATGTGCTCCACCTGTGTTTAATTCTGAACATGCTCCTCCCGAACTTTGTTAGTCAAACATCATTTTTTGATTCAGAAATGATTCCAAGTCCCCTTTTAAGGACATCAATGGAAGAATACAGTACTGGGCCATTTCTTTTTGTTTGCCAACTGCATTTGAATGTGTTGTGGAGACGCCCATTTTTGCAAGTCTTTGAAAAACTGCCTTTTTGGCCCCGCCATACAATAAAACTTAAATAATGTAATATGATAGAGCTGACAAATGGGGTTGTCTTCCTCTCAAAGCTATTGAGGCTGCAGCACAAGTGTGTGGGAGAGAGTTTTTGGTGATTTTAGAAATAATGCTGAACAGGAAAGGGGTCAGCTGCTTCAGGTCAGCATGTAACTCCATAAATGAAAATGATTGTAGGTCTTGAGCACTTGATCTCCACAGCATAAATTGGTTGTGTTGGTTACACAGGGCCACACAGTCAGACTCCACTATATCCAACACACTGGCTTGTAAATGGTTCATCACCTCACTATTTTTTTTTAAATAAGATTGGCAGCTCTAGCAAAATTCATTTTTGCCAAATTCTCAACAATGCCAGCTATGTCAGATTGGCATGTCAGTGTTTTTTTCTCGAACTCGTATTTGATCACAACCTGAAATAACAACAAAAGGGTAATCAAACATTAATATTTAATCCGGAACTCTTACTTTAACTTTATGATTATACATATAGTAATAGGTCTATGATATGCTAATTGGAGGGGGATGTGTTATACAACATTTAGCTTTACAGGCTCTTTTTCCCCTCAAATATGACTTCCTCTAATACCAAAATAATAAACAAGCGCATAGGCACACAACATCACACATAAATAAGACATTAAACATGTGTGTGTCTCAAGGATAGCCAATCATACAGAGTATAGTAGGACCAGGCAATCTCAAAGTGATACTCAAGACAGATACGAATAAGTAATGCAAAAGCTAGCTGTCTTTAACTGTGGGTGCAGTTCGCAGACTCCTAGTTAGACTACGTTTTGAAATATACTAACATCAATAATTATATAAAAAAATCACATAGATGCTTATCTCAGTTAATATCACAAAAGACAAAACAGCATAACATAGACTTCCATATAAACAACATCGGGTTTAGTTTCCCTACCTCGGTCACACTGTTTCTCAATGGCATTTCAGTAGATTTTCTGGACTTTTTCACGGCCCTTGGAGTTTTAGAGGGTGTGGGCTCCCTATCTCTCTTGTCAGTGGAACTTGCATCTCCCCCCTGGCACGTCTCTGTCGTCTCCTCGTTCTTCCACCGTTTAAATGTTTCAGTATCACGCAGTAGCCTGGTGATCAATGTACTGCATTTGTGGCAGATCCGAAACGACCGCAGCGGCGTATTTTGAATGGTTAGACTCAGCTTCGACAATTGAATTAAGACATCCCTGTCCTTGAGTCAAATAGACATTTAGAATTAATAATAGTTCCTTGAACTCTTAATTTAGAGTGACAAAACCTGCAGCACTCATTGACAGATATCTTTTTCTAAACATCTGATCATTCCGAGTCCGACTTGTGATTTCCGGCCGTTTTCGGCGCATAACTTGCGTCACGACCAGACGTTAGCGATTGGCTATGGCAGATGGGCAGATCCAATAATTTTGAACTTTAACAGAGAACCCGCCTACAAGGAAGTAAACGATTCTCTATTGAGCGATGCCAGACTCTGTGTACAAATGAAATGTATGTACGAGAGTCTGGTAGAACCAGGCTAGCACGGATGGGCAATCTAATACAAATAAATAAAACATCTCCAGTTAACTAGCAGAGCATTCATTTTGTTTGCTATTAAATAAGAGATCTAGAGCTAAAATCTGTTGTTTTTAACTCAAGCTGAGCGCTCGTGTCGCTGCTATCAGTGTCATGGACACAGTGTTCTCTTGTGTCTCGCACAGTCTTCACTCGGACACGCTCTTCAATCTAGAGACTCTATTCGTTCAGGTGAAATCAGAAAATAAACTGCACACAAACGTGTCCCTGCTTGATATAGACTGTAACCAATGATGAACATGTTCAGTTTTGATGAGAGAAAAAGAACTATACGAGTGCGGATTAAAAACCAATGACCTCTGACACGCTTGGCAGAAGATCTAGCACTAGACCATTGAAGAACTCCAACAAAACCTGCGGATCGATGCATTCATTGACGGGTTGAGCAGAGAGTCTGCACAGTTTGACCCGCGGGCCGCGGCCGCACACCAGGCCGCCGGATGCTGTTGCTAAGAACTTGCCATGTGTCTCTATCAGACCGGCCCTCGCGGCCTCCAAACACTACCGGCCCACCGGAGAAATCCTGACTCTCCCGAATGCCACTCCATTACTGACTCGTGTTATATTAGAGGTGGTTTGTGGCATTATTCATTATGAATTAATGCTGATGGGAAATGAGGAAATGTGCAATCATACTGAATCTCTTAGTAACAAGCTTTCAGGAATAAAGCTTTAGAAAACAGAGGAAAAAAATCACCCACATCCACTCAATAGGGAAGTGTTTTCTAATGGCAGAAACCAAATCAATTATGATCCTCAGTAGAAGAGCTTCAGGTTAAATCCTTCATGATACTCGGTAGGATCAAGGCAATTCGGTCGATACCTAAAAAGTATCGAACTCAATACCCAGCCCTAGCGAAATGATGAGAAAATGAGGGAAAAGTTGCTTTAAGATTTTGTCTTTATTTAGCCCTTACTGTATAATCATAATTTGATGAAAGAAAATCTTAGTATTATATGACTGTATTAATGGCTATTCACATTCTCCTCTGTATAACACTTGTGCTGTTGTTAATGGTTGTATATTGTGTAGTGTGGTTTGCTGATTGCTGATGCGGTTGCGTGTGCATTAACTGTTAATGATGTTTAATGCATCTTTGTTTGGTGTTTGTGGAGTTAACTCAGGCTATAAAAGATAAAAGATGTCAGAGCAGCTCATACACACCATCATCATCATCATCTCCTGATGAGCAGCGTCTTCAGTCTGATTCCCGGTAAGATCATGTCGTCTCATGTGGGAATTATTGTGTCCTTGTGTTTCAGCCTTTGCTCAAACGTTAGCACATGTTGTTCAGCTCTCTAGTGTGCTTGATTATGTGGAGAAGAAACTAAAGAAATTAAGGTGGAATTGTTTAAAGCGGGTTTGAAAGTTTTCTTTAAGGTTCTGCCGGATCCAGTTTCCATTTCAGGTTCTTGAGATTCATTTGATGATGATCGTAAACTTCATCATCTGTGTTCCCAGGTGAAGAGGAAATGCATTTAAATTGGGCTTTCTTTTGGACATACTTAATATATTTAAATTATACTGTATTAAGTGCGCATTAAATGTATTATTGTGAAACAACTGTTCAAGGTATGCTTAAGATCAATGTTAAGGCGAGACACGGCAGGCAAAAACATTGTGTTTTTTTCACTGGTCAATTTTGAGATTTTGGGATATTTGTCTTCAGTAACATGTCTTCTTTCAGACTTGTGCAGAAAACAAGTCCAAGATACACATTTAGGTCTTTATTTTACTACACTTTGTCTGTTTGTGTGTGTAGATTTTGCCTAATTCATCAAAAGTTGTCGTCTGGAGGGATTTGTTGATATGTCATTCTTGGCCTGATTTATATGACATTGTATGCCTAAAAATGGGGCGTAAATCAATTGTTGTAGTCTATTGGCAGTATTTTATGATTGACAGGGTAACAAAAGGAGATATTCATAATCCCCTCTGGTCATGTCTTGACATTGAATATATCAACAAAATGCTCAAATAATTTTCAACCTTGTTTTTTCAATGGTCAGATTCATCACTTCAAAATATATGCAAATTAGCGCTTATTTTATTAGACATAGCCTGTTCACAGTTCATTTTTTTTCATCTTGAGATTCATTTGATGATGATCATAAACTTCATCATCTGTATTCGGTGAAATGCATTTAAATTGGGAAAATGGACAAATAAGTTTATTTGTGAGTGAATTGTGTGTTTAAGGTAATTCCAGTTTCACACGTCAGATCAAATAGTGTGTGTGTAATCTCAGGCATTTCCTCTGTTAGATCAACAAGATCTTTAAGATGTGTATTTCTCCAGTGTGTGCAGTGAATGAAGAGCTCTTTACACACGGCAGTGGAAACTTGTGAAACATCTGTCAGTCTGTGTGTTATTCCACAAACTTCTGCTTTGACCTGCAGACCAAACACACACTCCTGTCAGTAACGTAAGTTCTTCAAGATTTATTCCTCCTTTAATAAACCATTGTACACTTGCAGCTGTGCTGGACTGAATATTCACAACAACAGCATTCTTGCTTCTGTCATATTGTTCAAATGGAGGATTTACACACTTTAATCTGACATTTCACCTATTTCAAGCTTTCTAACATTACACACACTCCTCTAAACAACATGTCAAGCAAACTGAGCAAACTTTATTTCAACAATCACACAGAAAACACGTCACGTCATATATTTATCTCTAATGTTTCTAATAAAGAGAATATATGATTACAATAGTAAATGAATGCATGTTTTCTAAACTAATGACTGGTTTGTTATTTAGTGCCCGTCAAGATTTGATGAAACAATGGCAGAACTAAACGCCAGCATCAACAGATCAAGAGGAGGAGATTATGAAGATGAACGGAGGCGTCAGATGTGGGAATTTTTCTGGAAACTTTTTGATGCACACCCAATAATTATTAGCACCATTTCAGCCATTGACATTGTAATCATGATCTTAACTCTGTGTGCGTTGTGTGCTCTTATCAAATCTCAGCGCTCCACTCCAGTGTTTGTTATTCATTTGATTCTGTCAGATCTCATTCAGATCATTTCTATATCAACATGGGCAATCACAAGGTCAGATAAGCTGTATGATGCATATACTTATAGTTTGATTGCGGGTCTGTATTTTATGGCATGTGTTGCTCTTGAACGATATCTTCTGGTTTCTCATCCTATCTGGTACAGAACTCATCATTCACTGAAAGTCTGCTGTGTTATTTCTGTGATCGTCTGGTTTGTTCCTTTGATGTTTGCAGATGTTAACTACTATCGGCTGTTTAGGCCTCTGCCTGTATTCATCGGCTGTTTAATCCCCTACCCGATAATCATTCTGTGTTTCATCGGCACTTGTCGCGGTCTTTCACATGCAATATCTCTTACTTCTCTAAAGCGCAAAAAGATTTTGGGCAGTTTGTTCCTGGTGCTTGTGACTTACACTTTTCTCATTCTCCCCTGTATAATCCTGTCCTTTATAGATAGTTTTTTCCCTTTGACAACCGTTTATTGTTTACTATATTTGAGTATTTATTTGATTATCTCCTATTCCTGAACCCATTGGCTGACTGTGTACTGTACATGTTCATCAGGCCTGATGTCAGAGGGTTAAGTCTGTTCACTGCTGTTGTAGAACTGACACACATCAGGATTCGTCACAGAGACGGGACGGACACTCTCGAGACAGTAGTGCAGCGTTAGCCAGCTGTGTTTCAGTGCTAAAGCATGCGTCTCATTCACCGACCTGATCTGCACTCCATACATGAAGTCAATGCCATTCTGTTCACTCACACACTCTTCCTGTCTATGACATTTAGCTTTATTAGAGACAAATCTTGATTCATCAGACTCTAAACTCAATTGCTCTATTTGCGGCCCATAAAACACATGCGGTAAACAGAGTTTTATTAAAGATGTGTTGATGTAGTGCTGATGCTTCTGCTGGCATTCTGGATCAGCAGGACTTTATCATTCGATGGAGAGAAGGGTTGAATAAAGCACGGTTTATTCTCACTTCATTCCCCCGATAGACTGACAGATCAACAACATCAAGTAGTTTCAGGTCGTAGTCTTGCTTGTGTTCCTAATGCATGTACATTATACTCTTTTTACCAAATAACTACTATTCATGGTGTTATTACTCAAAAACTGCTGTCATGTTCATCAAAAGATGAATAACCTTCGTTCTTCTGTGGAACATAAAAAACAATATTGTGGGATTTTTTTTTGTCCATATATTAGAAGTCATTGGACAGTTTCGGGTGAACTATCCCTAAAAACACTTGATTTAAAGTGCAAAAAGTATATCAGAAGAGATTGAAGTTTATATTAAACATTAACCAGAGCTTGCATGGAAATCAGACGCGAGTTATTTGTAATATTGTTGTGTGTTTATAGAAGTGTTTCATGTGTCACATATGGAGTCAGAGACTGTCCTGTATTCTCTCTCTTCTGTCATTAATATAATTAAAGATTTCTCAGTCCTCCTGTGTGTTTCTGTCTTATTTGACTAATAACACCTGAGTTGAACTGAGAACTATAGAGTGCTATGCATGCTATGACAGACTATGACAGCTCGCTCAGGGCGGGAATGTGTTGAAACACTGCTGTCAATAACCAACCATGGGAGGAGCGTCATGCACCGTGTGACGTCACATGGTGAAACGGCTCGATTTGAGGCAGGGCAGAGCCATATATTGAGAGAGTTGCGACCGGTTGCGCCACGCTTTGATGTCGCTGCAAGGCTGTCACGTGGTTCATGAAGCCCCAATAGTTCCAAAACATACGCAGGCTGTCATGTTCTTCTATGGACAGACAACAGCGATTGCATTGTTAAATGGTAAATTTAAAATAAAACACACATCCAAGTACTTTTTAAGCTGTTATTGCATTCGGTTAATGTCAGTGTTGCATTTAAAGAGGCAGGGTGTCAACTTAAATACGTTTTAGACTATATTAGCCTAGTGTTCATGTTCACATTGGTGGTTGCACTGGCTTTAGCGGCTCTAACGTCATTCATCTGAGGATGATTATGCCATAACATAACCAACACTATCAGATCACACTTTTCTTTGTTCATTTCACTGGTATAAATTAATAACAGCTGACAAACAAATTTTAAAGTGAAAGTATAAGTGTCAAGATCCCAACTAAAGCAAACACTGATCATCATAATGGTGGCTCACAATTTGTGATTTTCTCCTTCAGTGATTCTGCTTGTGATCATCAGGTGTCTTCAATAATGTTCCATCATCGCTAAATTAATCACTTAATTATCTCATTGACTTTAACACTCTTGAGTGTTAATTTAACACCCATATCGTCCGTCTGAAAGCAGATGAAGGTGATTTACTACTAAACAAGGAACTGGCTTTACTGATTAGATGCGCATAACAATATTGTGCGATACATCGCCCAGCCCTAGTTACAGGTTTTGTTTTTTGAAAATAACTTGTCAAAATAATTATTAAATCAAATACCACAGTGAATCAGGCTTTTTCATGATGATTACAAAACCATCACCATTCATCTTCCGATCCCGTTCAACTTTGTTACTGTAAATGTTCAACTTTGTTACTGTTATCACTTCCTGCTCAGCTACTGTTTGGACGCTCCTGCTTACTGCTCCGCGCTTTGCTCTATCGCTTTAATATTTTTTATATATTTTATCTCCTTTTCACCTAATTTTAACTTCAGCAAATCAGCACAGTGCTCAGACGCTGGGATTA
>JAOTRC010000043.1:30362658-30375303 GCA_027497675.1 Cyprinella lutrensis
GATGTGGCCTGTATCTGGTACACATGGACTCCAAACGGCCTAGATGTGGTCCAGATCTGGTACACATGGACTCCACATGGCCCAGCTGTGGCCCTGATCTGGTACACATGGACTCCAAACGGCCTAGATGTGGTCCAGATCTGGTACACATGGACTCCACACAGCCCAGATGTGGCCCCGATCTGGTACACATGGACTCCACACGGCCCCGATCTGCTACACATGGACTCCACACGGCCCAGATGTGGCCCCGATCTGCTACACATGGACTCCACACGGCCCCGATCTGCTACACATGGACTCCACACGGCCCAGATGTGGCCCAGATCTGGTGAACATGGACTCCACACGGCCCAGATCTGGTACAAATGGACTCCACACGGCCCAGATGTGGCCTGTATCTGGTACACATGGACTCCAAACGGCCTAGATGTGGTCCAGATCTGGTACACATGGACTCCACACGGCCTAGATGTGGCCCGGATCTGGTTCACATTGACTCCACAAGGCCCAGATGTGGCCCGACTACAATGACAAGACTACAATAGAGGCGTTTCAAGAGTTCAGGAACACTGACACTGATATAAAGAAGAACTGAAGCTTATCATGCTCAAACAGCAACACTACACACTAATATACACTACAGACAGATAAAGATGGGAAAACGCTTTAAATGATTGATTCTAATTGAGGGTGATGGTGCTGTGCATGTTTGCGCTCACTCACTTGAAGGTGATGATGTTGGGGTGCTTGAGCTTGCGCAGATGTTTGATCTCAGTCTCCTTGATGTCCCTTACTTTCTTCACAGCCACGTCCTCTCCATGAAACTTGCCCAGGAAAACCGCCCCCTGCGCCCCGCTGCCAACCCACTGCAGCTCGGAGATCTCCTCGAACGGCACCTCCCAGGAATCTGGAAGAGACATAGCATTATCCCCGCCTGAAACGACTCTGGGCCCTATCATACACCCGGTGCAGAGCAGCGCCAGAGCGACGCTGGTGTGTTTTGCTAGTTTCAGCCTGACGCAGTTATCATTTTCTGCCCTGCGCCACATTGTTTAAATAGCGAAAGCATGTGCGTCATCTGTGCACCCATGGGATGCTGATCTGAGAACGCGGTGTGTTCAGGCGGATTGTTGGCGCGTTGCTATTTTGAGGAGCTGAAATAGACTGAGACATTGACTAAATGAAAACTAGTCTAAAGGCAATGGCGCAATTTTTGTTGTTATTTAAAGTGCGCATTAGTAGTATGAGCCTAGGCGGGCAGTGTTGTGCACTCAAGACTCGGTCTCGAGTCCATATTTTAATGGACTCGGTCTTGTCATGGACTCGTGTGCATTTTGACTCGTAATTGACTCGTACTCAAACATATTGGGAGTCGGGACTTGGACTTATTCCCGAGTCCACTCGAGTCCCATTCAAAATATGTCATGATTATTACTGTATGTTAATATTTCGACCCTCTATGGTCTCGGTCTTGACTTGGACTCGACTCTCTTTGGTCTTGGTCTCGACTTGGACTCGACCCTCTATGGTTTCGGTCTCGACTCGGACTCGACTGTCTTTGGTCTCGGTCTCGGTCTCGACTCGGACTCGACTCTCTTTGGTCTCGGTCTCGACTCGGACTCGACTCTCTTTGGTCTCGGTCTTGACTTGGACTCGACTGTCTTTGGTCTCGGTCTCGACACGGACTCGACTGTCTTTGGTCTCGACTCGGACTCGACCCTCTATGGTCTCCGTCTCGACTCGGACTCGACTGTCTTTGGTCTCGGTCTCGACTCAGACTCGAGTTAGCTGGTCCCGACTACAACACTGTAGGCGGGTCCACAACGCACGCAAACTCTGCTTATTACACACACAGGGATGCGGAGCAGCACACACACATGCCAAATATAACAAATGTAAGGATTACAATGTAAAAGGTTATTGTGTACATAAAGATATGGTGGAATCCAGCTTGTCCCATAGATGGTCTGCTTGTGCACTTGAACCTCTCTGGAGTCGCGTTCAGTCTTGCCAATTCCGTCATGTAATTAGCAAACCCGCCATGGCTTTTAAAGGGGAAAAGGGAGATGAGACTCTGATTGGTTTATTGCACGTTATGCCCAAAACATACCCATTACTCATTAAGAGAATAGAGACAACCCCTTAGACCATGCGCCAGGAGCGCTGACAATTTTTTCCGTCTTTAAACTAGCTAAAGTGCACTTGCGCCCTGCGCTTTAGACCATATGCTTAGATCGTTAAAATAGGGCCCTGACTCTTGCTGCGGTCTCCGATTGTGGTACTCACCCTCATGGCTCTGCTTGTGCTCTGTGGAGTAGGCTTTCCCGATCATCGTCCACACTGGCTTCAGGCATCCGAACAAGCCTTCCAGAAAGCCCCCTCCGCCCGCCTGCAGCCGGAAGCTGTCGGACTGGTTGCGCACGGCTCCGCCCTCGGCTCCGCCCTCCTGCAGCTTCAGCACGCTGTTGGAGAAGTTGGTGGGCTCGTCGCTCAGGGTGGGGCTGTTGCTGTGGGTGCCGCTGCCGCCCCCGACAGGGTCGATGGAGAGCACGTTACGGAGGACGCATTGGGTCGGGGTGAGTTCGGTGTCTGGGGTGCTCGCCGGCACCTCCGAATCCGGCCGGCAGAAGGGCGGATCAGAGAGCGGGGTGCTGAACCCGGAGAGGGAGGGGGAAGGGGCATGTTGCTCATGGACACAAGCCATGGGGGCAGAGGGGGCAGAAGGGGCGAGGGTGGCCCGCGAGTTACCCACCCTTCAGGAAAGTGGCCCTCACCACTCTCTCTGGAGCACCACTGCTCGTCAACACACCTGGAAAGGGAAACACAAAGCAAGCCGTAAGATTTGAGAAAGAGCTTACTTATTGCTGTCAAAAGTTCTTTCTTAATTATTAGTAAAATTTGCTTTATATTTGAATTCTAAAGGCAATCCTTCTGATCCTGTCTCCTATGCCCACAAGAGGGCGCAATAAGCAAATATAAACCAAATCAAGCATTGCATCTTTTATTGAAATTAAATGAGATTCACTTTTTAAAGTGCATTAACTTTTAGGTTTCAATAGTGCATAAAATTGTGTTCGTTAAATACCAAACTGTCATTCAGAAATGTCATTCTCAAACTAAATAGCAAACCGTCATTCAGAAACATTCAACTTGAAGCACTTCCTGTTGACTGTGTTTACAGCGGATGAAAACACACGCACAGATTTGACCGATGTGCAGGTTTGATTATATGTCATTGCACGATTTTTGCTTCCAACTGAGTGGGATTTCATCAGCAGGAAGAGACTTTTCCCGCCACTTTTTAAATGAACACCCGCATCAGTTCCGTCATCATCACGTCTCCCATGCCTCTTGACACACCAAAAATTTGAATGTGCAGTTCTTTGTTTAAATTCTACGAATATTTGAAATTCTAATTTTTATTTGACAGCCCTAGTAGACTGTATGTCAACGCTTGAGCTTGTGATCTGCTGCTTTACCTTATTCATTTTCACATAGCCACAATTAACAACATATTGTACAATAGTAATCTGCATTGATCAGAAATACAGAGTAAGTCTCTGAAAAGATGAGTTTGTGTCGGTCTAGGGCAGGGGTGCACAGTTTATCTCCAACCCTAATCAAACACACCTGAAGCAATCAACTAAGGTCTTCAGGATCACTTGAACATTAAAGGCAGGTGTGTTTGATTAGGGTTAGAGATGAACTGTGCAGGACAGTCGATCGGCAGGAGCAGGGTTGGACACCCCTAGTCTAGGGGTAAGAGTCTAGCTTTAGGTGCGATCCCGGACGAGCCCCCACTTTTTCTTCGATTCCTAAGGTCCCTGCACCTGAAGTCCGAAATTCTCATCCGAAGTTTTTGCACGTTAAAAGCTAAATACGACCTCAGGTTGGTTACACGTCATGTCCGGTGTATCCCCCTGTTTAGTGTTTGTGGTTCTGTGTCCCAGTTTTCCCGCTCCCATTCACCTGTGTTGAGTTAATTTGCCCCAGCTGTGCCTTGCTTCCCTAGTCTGTCCTCTGTGTATTTAAACCCGGTGTTTTGCCTCATTCCTTGTCCGTTCTTGTTTTTGTTTAGCATGGCTTTTGTGTCTCCTGAGATTTTGTTTATTCAATTTCCTGTTTCCTGGTTTTCCTCATCTCCTTTTGCTCCTCACCACCACCAACCATAACTGTGTTGTCTCAATCCCTGTATCATGGTTCCTTATTGTGGACTCTTATTTTGAAATATATTTCCTGTTCTCCTTATATCATTACTTCCCCTTTCCTATCTAGTTCCTGTTTGCCTTTGTCTTGTTTATTACCATAGTGATAAATCAGTTTCAGGTGTCCCTTGTGCTCCTGTTCCTGCTTTTGACCATCTATTTAGATTATCTTTTTTTGTTTTTTGCAACTGGATTCACACCGCTTTTCCTCTCTGCTTAGAATAACACACGTTGTGTCAATCACTTTTACACACTGCCTCCAAACTTTCGTCCATTATAAAGAAAAGGTTGGGATCAGGTTCAACTTTCTGCGTTTTTGCATTGTAGTAAGTCTATAAGAGGTGTTTGGACAATTCAGAGCCACCGTACATGTGAACGCCAAAATCCAGACTGTTAAAGATCGATTGGTTCAGGGAAATTGGATGTCTTCTTTTTAATATGTGGCTTCAGTATAGCTAGCAAAACATCAAACTGAGCCGCTGACATCCTGAAGTACACTGAATCCCGCAGCAAACTCTCCTGTATCTCTATGCAATCTCATGATTGGATGACAGACCCACTATTTCCTCTTTCCTCTTGTCTTTTTAAGAAGAGAGAGGACAACTGAATCATCCTCACTTGACTCCATTTTGTATTGTTTTGCAATTTTTTCCGAAATTGATTAATAAATTGCAAGATTTCTTTGCGTGAAGAATTTTTCGGATGACTAATGCGAAAAAACATGAAAATTTCGACCTCAGTGTGCAAGGACCTTTAGAGATAGACTTAGCTTGCAGTGATTTGTTAACAATGAAGAAAAGCAGAAAAATCAATTGGGAAAACTTCAGGATCCGACAAGGCCAAACCAGTAAACAAAACCCCAACTCAAACATCCCTCTACTTAACCTCATCAAAAGAACAGATAAAGAAAATACAAGATGATCTTCCCTACCTAGTGCTTTAGAGACAAAGAAAATAACAAAATGAGTGGCATCAGAACCCTACAACCCATTAAACTAATGTTTAAAAAATGTACAAAGTATGTTCAAATATGCAACCAAAATACTATCTAAAAAAAACACATCAGCTGAGGTTTTAACTCCCTACTCATAAGACTAAACAAGGGCCACAAGACTGATAAATGCCACAATATTTAAATATGTATTTTTAATGCATTTTTTTCTGTTCCTTTTTAATGCATAATCTCCAAATTGAAACTGACAGATAAGTGACTATCGCATAAGCACAATTTTTCAACACAAATCTGGGTCAAATATGGACAAACTTTGGGTTAAAAATGCAATTAAAAGGTTTGTGGTTGAAAGTGAAAGTTGAAGTTGGGTTAAAATTTGAAATTACATTTTTAACACAACATTTGGGTTTGTCTATTTTACCCAAATTTGAGTTCAAACAACCCAGCATTGTTTAGAGTGTCTATGCAGAAGGAAAACAAGAGGGTTATAAAAAATAAAAAAATCAATGCTTTTTTCAGCAATGACTTAATTTCAAATATTGCATGATAAAGGTTTTAGTTTTAGTAAACAATAACAAACCTGATAAGAGGTGTGTATATATTCTTGCCTTCATTTGTTTGTTTCATATTGTTGAGGTCTTGTGTTTTTAGTCGCAGATTTTATTACATTTACAATATTTTATTGTTCCCCGGCTTTGTTAAAATGGACTAGATAAATGTTTTTACATATTTAAGTTGGTAGTTGACATGCAAGTTTCAAATATTAAGCGAAAATGATTTTAAATCCCATGAATTTCTCTAATTGTACAATAACATGTTATAGACTCATATTAATCACTTCCTAATTCTCTCACACTTCTAATAATAGGATCTGCTGAACATTTCAAATGAATGGTGACCAGTCAAAGCACCTAAATGTACACTAATTCCTTAAATATGAATACACAATCATGTTATTCCTCAGCTATAAACACAGACTGCAATAGTGCAGTACAAACATCCTCGAATACACGCATCTGAATGAAATATATGATGAATATACGATGCCAGAAATCACGGCGCTTCTGCTCGACGCTCGCGCGCGCGTCACGCTGCTCTCTGCACAATATGGCAAAATTGCATAACAAACGCACGCGTGCGCTTCCGAACGACGCGATTCCTCGCGCGTGTCGTGTAATTACACCATTGCGCGTGTACAGGCAAAAACAGCGCACAAACGCACGCGACGCGAACGCGCTGATGAAAGGCAGTAAATGGACGCGTTTGTTGAGATGTGATGTCATTGGCGTCAATGGCGCGCGTGAACGCGTCCAACCGCGCGATGTACCGCAATGAGTGAGGAGAGGATGTACACACACACACACACACTGCACGAACACACACTGATCTCATCTCTCCCGCTGGCTTGTACAGGCTGTGATTGAGAGGATCGCGTCGCGTCGCGTCCCGTGTGTGTGTGTGTGGATGATGGAGAGCAGTACCGTGTCCCTGGAGGATGGATGCTGTTGTTGGATCTGATCTGATGTTCCGCGGTAAACGCGTCTCGATCCCCGCGCGCGCGTGCTGTCCTCTAGGCTCGGCGTGGTGTGTGTGGTGTGTGCGGTGTGTGTGGTGTTCTGGCCCGGTCCGGTTCGAGCTCCATCGGCTGGATTGCGCGATCACGGATTCGGGTCCATTAGTCGAGCGGAAGGAGCTGTTCTCCTCTACGGTGCTGAAGTGACGTCACGGGGCGCGATGACGCCCGCTAGAGGGCGCGCGCGCGCGTAACCGTGAGAGCGAGCATGACGTCAAAGCCACAAGCACTGAAGGTGTGTGTGTGTAAACACGGCCTGACCTTCAGTTTATATTTTAAAGCGTTTAAAGGAAAAGCTCCTGTTGTTACTGTCGGTCACCGGCGATAAATGTGACGCACGCCACGCGTGACGCCGAGAACGCTTGGAGAATAATGGATTTTTCATACAAACACTGCTTTACTATTCAAAGAGATTTCTGATGATAAAAGCAGAGCATTGTCCATAACCTGTGTTTAATGCTTCATGTCACAGTGTTATAATAATCAGTCAATAACTCTGATATTGAATAATGTGTTTAATAAAGTGATTCTGGGTCATCTCATGCCAAATCTCCTCTTGTGTGTTTTACTAGAGAAAGAAATACATAAATGATGATGAAAGGTCCTTGAGCTGTATATTTACTTAGAAATAATAAAAAAATGATGTTAAAATGGCATCTTTTGTTGAAGTAGAGGTCTAAAACATAATGGCTGTCTCTTCATTCATTTTCATTTGTTTGTAGGCCTACACCAGTGAAGTATCTGGGTGTCAAAATGAGTAAAACACACGCTCTAGTGTTTATAACATGAATATTCTGGTTCAGAACAAACCTTTCTGTTGCTTTATATATATATTTGTGAATGCACTGATTGCTATTTTACACAGTTTCAGTGACTGAGAAAAGTTCGTACCGCAGATTTTTGAAAGCGTAGTAGGTTTGTAAATGTTGTAAGCTATGTTGCTGGAATCGTAAAGTATAATGTTGATAATCGTGATGAAACGTTGGTTTGTGTGTAAAGTTACTGTACAAAAACAATTTGAGTTCAAAATAGTTTGAGTGTTTGCTTTAGAGATGTGGGATGTTTTGCATCTTTTGTTTTGTGGCTTTAGTTTTGAGAAAATCAGCCAAAGTTTCAGAAATTGTAAGCGATATAAAACACAAATGTCAATCATCTGTTCTCTATGTGAATATACAGTAAAGTGTAATTTATTCCTGTGATCAAAGCTGAATTGATCATCACTACTTCCGTCGTCAGTGTCACATGACCTTTCACAAATCACTCTAAAATGAGGAGAGTTCAGTGAACAGAGTTTATTATTTGTTACATTTATTTATTAATTTATCTCTCCTTTTTTAAATCTTACCTTTAATGTTTGAATGGTACATAGTTGAAGTCGAACACTTCTGCGTCCCGCAGTGACTGTTTCCTCATGATCCACATTGATCAGTCAGTATGATGAATGCAGATTTGTTGTATTACATGAACGGATGAATTTAACTCACAAACTGGATGAAATTTCTGCTTTCTCAAACAAATAGTGCAAATAGTCTTTTACATTATTTATGATTATCATAACCTTGTTAAGTGCGTTCCTCTAATAATGTATCCTGTAATATAATAAAAATTATTTTGATTTCATTAGGAAATTGCAAGCTATTTAACTTCAGAGTCAGGGGAAAGGGGAAGATGAAAGAGATCTACTATCATTTCATTTGACTGATTAAGTTCAGTACAGTGATTCACTTGGTAATTCAAGATTGTATACTACATCATAAATATATGAATTTCACAAAACATTTTCACAGAATGCTCTTAACATTATGATTTCATGTAGAAAACAGTAAATAAAAGACTTGAGCTGGGTTCGTTTTACAAACTGCATCACAAATTGTAAGAAATAATTTTCAGTCAAGAAAATGAATCACTCCCAAAGATTTTTTTTTTAATTTGTATTTTTTTATTCCTCAATTAAAAAAAGCATGTCTCCCATAAACATTTTGTATCCACAACAAAGTTAAAGAACTACACTTAAGAATCTTGCAAAATATAAACCCAATCAACCAAATCACATTTGTTCATTTGGTAATGTTCATTTCAATTTGAATTTATTTAAATTCAATTACATAGAAGAAAAAATATAATGTATATATTATAATAGTTATATAATGTAAATTAAAAAGAGTCAACTGACCAAAGTTTAATAAAATTAATAGAAGTGAAAATATAGATATAAATGTAATAATAACAATACAGATCAAATAAGATGATCAAAAGGCTAATTCGTACCAGTTCATATGACTTTACTCATATGCATTCGTGCGGTTTTTGCTAGTCGTACATATTTTACGAGTTACCAAATTCGTATGAATGACCGACCTGACCCCGCCCCTAAACCTCCCCATCACATGGGTTTAGACAAATCGTACGAATTAGAGCAAGTGAGGTCGTAAGAATGAGCCACCTTTTAATCACTCGTACAAATTAGTACGAATTGGTCGTGAGATAGCGAGAGTGTGCGACTTCTTGACACTAATATTATACTTCACCTGTAATTTCCTTTGTGATTTCATATTTTCTCTGTTATAAAGTTAAAAATTACAAAAAAGATATACTTTGATCTATGAAAGTATACAGAATCATTCGATTATCGGTTATATTTCTATAATTCATTAGCAGACACTTTACAAGTGAACTAGCATGTACACAAGTTTTAAAAATATTCAAAATTAATGTTAAATTAATGAAAACCCACACAAACCCACAATTCTGGATAATAGGCCTATCTTAAAATTTAGACTATTTGCTTTGACATAGTGCCAGACCAAAAGCCTAATTTACTTATTGATAGAAACCATTCACTGCATAGTCGAGCTCGTATAAAATGCGCGTGTGTTTTTCTAATCACAAACACTGTTAAAGTCTCCACCAATCACAAGCCTGCATTTAAAATCATCTGACCCTTGTAAGTGCTTCATGAGATTTCGGATCTGATTATCAGCATCAGGATGGTAATACACACTTACAAACATGTACTTCTGCCCATCAATCTCAACATGAACCCCAGCATAATCTCCACCCTTACTAAAAGACTTCAGTAATGTGTGTGGTTTATTGATAATAATGGCGACTCCTTTACTGGCTGAGCTGAAGTATGTCAAATACATCATCTTCTTCTCCCCCTCCTCCTCCTCCTTCTCCTCTTCTTCTCCTCCTTCCTCTTCTTCTTCTTCTTCTTCTTCTTCTCCATCTTCATCTTTTCCTTCCTCCTTCTGGTCGTCAGCTGTTTCTCTGCATGTCTGACCTTCCGGTATTGATATATTTGTTTGATAAGGCCTCAGTGATGATTTTCCAGTTTTTATTATAATCTTTGGGATCTTTCATTTGACCAATTTTAGTCTCTTGCAGAAGCACAATATCATAGTTGTCAAAGATCTCCAGTAGTGCAGTTTTATGCTTGTTCTTCGTGTTAAGCCCCTTTTCCTCCAGGTTTTTTTTTTCAGGCCGTTAATATTCCAGGACAGAACTGAGAGTTCAGCACTTTCTGATGATGATGATGAACTCATTATGAAGATGATTTGATGTTGTTTGTGAAGTTTATTGTAAACGCACACACACACACACACACACACACAGACACGCTTTTATTGTGGGATTTTACAAAAAATGATTATATAAACTGATATTACCAGTGCTTTGTAATTTAAAAACAAAGTGTTAAAGCATTTATTTATCAGTCGATGCTGGAAACTGAAAGATCACATTAAAAAGATTTATATATCATCAATCAATCAATACAAAATACTTTATGTCTTTAATAATAATCAGTTTATTTGTAATGAATATACTAAAGTAGTGATTTATTTTTTTTACATTTGAATATTTCATTCCTTTTTTTACTCAAGTGCTTCTGTTTAGATGTAAAATGGAAAGAAAAGCACTAATAATTTCACTTTTTGTTTTGCCTCATCCCCGATTTTCTCCAGATGAAACAATCTCCCAGAAAGATGCCCACATCATAATACACACATATGCCTGCTTTACAAAACATACCCACTGAATGTACAGTACATTATTAGGATCATCTCATGTAGAGAACAGTGAATGAAGGACTTGAGCTGGGTTACCTCAGACTGGGCCACAAACTCAAGAAAGGGTTAGGGTTAGGATCAAGAAGACGAATCTCGCCCTGACGATTGTTATTTATTATTTTTATTTTGTGGAAATAGTAGATTAGTACACCAGTATATGTCACCAGTATGGGCTCATTTCCTCTGTGTTTCACTATTTTGTAGTATTTTCATTATTATAAAGTGAAATATAACAAAAACATTCTTTGATCTTTGAAAGTACAGAAGTACAGAATCATTTGATTATATTTCCATCGATTCATCAGCAGACAATTTCTAAAAGAACTTGCATCTACACTAGTTTTGCAAATATCATTATTACGTTTTAAATATATCTTATTATTTATTGTTTCCTAAAATGTTTTTGCATATTAAATTAATGAAACAAGCCCACACAAACCCTTAAACATGTAATTCTGGATAGTATGCTTAAATATCTTAAAATGATTATTTACTCTGAGATAATGGCAGACTTAAAGCCTAATTTGCATATGTATAATACACTGTAAAAATATATTTTCAAGATTTGTTAAATATAAATCTTTATAATAATTAATTTATAAATAAATAATTTATTTAGTTGAGATAGCTTATTATTTTGAGTTTATGATTGTTAAATTAATCTCCATTGTATTAACTCACTTTTTCCAGTTCAATCAACTTAAAATTTTAAGGCAACCAGGTTACTTACTTTTTTAAGTTAAACCAACAGTGCACACTATTAATCTCTTCGCGTTTACTTGCTTACTCTCCCACATAAAAAGATAAAGAAAAAGACACACGCTCCATGTCAAGTGGTTTCTTACCGGCTCCTTCCTTCCGACCACAGAGAACCACATGGTCTTGCGCTCCTCTTTGAGTCTCGAGTCGAGACTAAACTGAGGAATCAACAAACAGCAGTCCAGGAAAACTTATCCAACTCTTTCAAAGCAGACAGGACTACTGAGGAGCGACTCCTGGGCTACATGTTAAAAACCATATGCAAATATCTGAAGCCCGAGTAGGAAATACCACATCCAGACTGTAATGCCAGAGAAACTCCCACAACTCACTAACAGTTAGGTGAAGTAGCGTCCCAGCTAGCTTCACACCGGGACAAACCGTCTCTCCTCTTTAGATCCACCCCTTCGTGGCACGTTCCCTTCTTATTCACCCCTCCTTTCCTTCTCCTCCCATTTTCACTCCTTCCCTCCCTTCTTTTCCTCCATTCTACCTCTACCAAACTTCATGCTTCCTCAGAGACACCAGGAGATGAAAATAGAAGCAGTAAAGGGGAGGTTTTGCTATGAAAATAAACAGTTCCTGAGAGCCCCCTTCTCCAGCCTCTACACCTCCCCTGAACCTGACGCACATCTGGAGGGGGAAAAAGGTTCCTCTGTCCACCAAAGCGGTGAAACACGGACTACTGAACTGCAACTGTCTGTTCCAGTAAACCCACCAACTAAAATCCAAATCTGAAGCAGAACGATTACTTGAGCAGTAACTGGTTCATTTTCTAACTGCATATATCAGCCATTACTATTAAAGGGATACTCCACTTTTTTGGAAATAGGCTCATTTTACAACTCCCTCAGAGTTAAACAGTCGAGTTTTATCATTTTCGAATCCATTCAGCCGATTTTCTCATATTTAGAAGAAAATCAGTAACCAGACAGTTTCTGGTCTCCTTGGGTCTCATTCATGAAACACGAGCAGAACGAATTTTTGTGTAAATCGTGTGTAAAATGGTTCTGGAGTAAATTTTCGGATTCATTAAAATTTTCGTATTTTCCAAATGTTAGTTGGTACGCAAGAAATCTACAC
>JAOTRC010000043.1:30410084-30430241 GCA_027497675.1 Cyprinella lutrensis
GAAACTCTCATTTGGACCTTGAACCGTTTGGACCCCATTGAAGTCCATTATATGGAGAAAATCCTGGAATGTTTTCAACAAAAACCTTAATTTCTTTTCGACTGAAGAAAGGAAGACATGGACATCTTGGAAGACATGGGGTGAGTAAATTATCAGCAAAAGTTTTTTTTTAAAGTGAACTACTCCTTTAAGATACACAAGATAATTTCCGACGTCCTTTAATAACACCTGTCTGACTTTATTACTGTGTAGATACTGATATGCATCCAAGCTTTTTAAATTGATCATCGCTTTACTGTCACAGGCTAATGAATCTACAAAATAGCTAAAAATACTACTGTACGTGACATGGCCACTTCTTCATGTCATCCTCCCAACCATCTACTGCGGAGGGTAAATATACTATTATTTCACCCTTTTTAAATTTCATTGTGACTATTTTGTTAATTTCGAAAACTGTTACCATAGTTTCTGCCCTCAGCAAGTTGTAGGCATCGGCCATATTTTCTGTTTATGTTTTATTATGTTTTCCATATTTTCTATTCTTTTTAGCCTAACTTAAAGCCTGATTAAGAAAGATCAGTTAGGTTGCATGTGTGTGATTTTAAGAAGAAATTTCATAAGATTAATATTGAATAGTGAATATTGAATAGTGTTTTAATCTGTAGTTACATTGACTGTCATTGTCATTGAAATCTTTTTGCTATTGTAACCCTGTTGAAATATATTCATATATAGTCATTTGAATATACAGTTTTGAATAAATAATTTCATTGTTGAATAAACAGAATAAGGTTAAAATGTTAAAATTCCTTGACCAGCAATGACGTTGTATTTACAAATGTTAATTTGTTTGGTAATTATATGTGGAAATAGGCCTACTTTAACAATGTTTTCAAGGATAGAGAAAGAGGTACACAAATGTTTGGTGAATTTATTTTATTTCTGAAAGGTTTGTTAAGGATCCAATCACAGTTGAGGTCAAAGGGTGGAGAGAGAAAAAAGCGCGTGGAAGGAGAGAGAGGAGAACCGCGTGTGGTTAACTCGGTAAAAGTTAATGAAATTGACCAGTTTAGTCAAAGTGTTCGATAAGGACTCTTAAAAGACTTTAATGGTGATAATTCTGTCTGTGTACGTGGCTTACTCTGCACACAAAGACTGTAATTTCTGAATACTCTGATGCTTTTTTGGTAACTGCCACCAGATGGCGCTTCGGTAGCGCGGCCGCCATTTCGGGGTGAAAATTCCAACTGGAGTTCCTGGACAACAGTAGCCTACAGATAAGTTTTTTGAGGTAGTTTTTTCTTGCCTTGGTGAGTATTTCCATTTTATGCTACTTTACAACTTTACTACTAGTTACCAACTCCACTTGGCCTGAAATATATTTTTTATGTTTTCATCGCCTGGATCATGCTACAAACATGAGCATAATGCATTGCTGTGGCTGTTATCCTAAATTTAACGTTAGTGTTTTTTGTTTGTTTTTCATAGTCTTGTTTTAACGGTCATTAATATAAGATAATACTGCAAAAAAGAGTTTGCTGATATATTTATTGTCCAACATTTACATTTTAGTACAATTAAATTTATTTGCTGAATTCTTTTATTTCATTGATAACTTATTTTTGTATGTACCGTGTGGAAATGGTATTATAACTTTATGAACTGATATCACTTTATTCTTATCTGTCACACTTAATGTGGAGAGTAATAATTAATTAAATCCTTGAACTTCCCTGTCTCAAGTTATGTGGGGGAAAAATTCTGGTTCAGTAGCAACTTCTTTTAAACTGCTATAACGTTAGCTGTTGTGAGTTAAAAATAATCACTTAATTATTTCAACCTAAAAATGATCTCTGCACTGGACCAAATATATATGTATATTACAGTATATGACTGCCGAGTCGCTTTCACCCCAAAATGGAGTTATTTTTTCAGGATAATAATTACATTACATTTAATTTCCAGTTAAAGGGTGTAACTATTACTGTTTAACTAGAGATTCAACGGGAACAACATGACATCATGACTTTTACGTAAACATACACGCCACTTTCGAGACAAGTGGCGTGTTATCTCTACGCATTTTGAGATATCCGCGTGTATCCGCGTACGTCTACGCCATTAACGTCCGAGTGATTCCGCGTGTCTGTACATGCCGTCAAATGGCCAGTCATAAATACCATTAACCCCAGTGATGGGTAAGTTTAGGGACGGGGTTGAGGTAAGTCATATATTTATATAACGTTAAGTCAACGGCGTTCATAAACACGCTGAAAAGAGATTTTCCGTCTTGACAGCACGCCAAAAATGCAAATACGAAATATAGACGTAATATTGGCGTGTCATACACACGCTACTTCGTGAGATCAGTCTGAAGGGAAAGAGTATTTAGTTCACAAAAGTTAAACACAAATTAGTTTATTAGTGAAACCTCACTTGTTTTATTTTGTAGATTTGAAAGAACTCAGAATAGCCACCTCTCATTATAGTCCAACACGCTAGAGAGGCGCTACACTATATTAAACAATTCAAGCCTCATTTTAAGCAATGCATGCAGAGATATAAATAATGACTGGGGATGTTATAATAAAGGTGTTTAACTGAAGCACTTGATTATTCTTGGAGTTGAGCGGGCGGCAGCGGGACTTCAGGTGGAGGGTTTGGCACGTCGTCAATCTTTAAATCCCGTCTTGACCGAGACCAATTTTTACTGCCACGGATATAAAGACTTGTTTGGCTTCAGCTCAAGTGTGAGTTGTTCTTCCACTTCGGTCATTTCATTACAGCTTTCGTATTTAGTGTTGGCATGTGAATCTCCAAAAAAGTGGAGGTGCAACTTTAAAATTAACTTTGCCTGCTCTCCAGATTCAATCAAGGATGATGTGGTTATCTTCCAGTTCTGTGTGATCTGGGTCATCTTCTCTTTATCGTATCCAGCCTTTTTATTGACTTTCTTTTGCCATGTCGCTGGTGGATTGCTGTCATTAGTAGTTGTCATATTCTCCCAATTGCCAAAGGATCGGCCCATAGTTACCGTCAGCCCACCAGGAAGGAAGTTAACAACATCGGGATGAACAGAATAGACACCAACACACTCATCTTTGCTGAGGTCAGTCCCTTTGTAGTACTCAACTCCCCAATCTGAGACGGGCTTCAGGAAGAAGCAGTCGTTGGACAGGCCCCAGTAATAGAGCCCGTTTCTGCAGTTGGGGGGGAGCTTGTATTCTTCAGCATCTGAGTCTGTATTCATGTTTGTTGTTTCTCGGTAAGTACCCCTTTCTTGGAAGATGATGAAAAACTTGCCAGAAGTTGAGAAGTAGTGGTCTCCGCCCTGGCAGTTGGGATGAAGGCTGTGTACTTCAGCACCGCTATCCGTCGTCAGGTTCTTGACTCTGCGGTAGGAATTGCCCTTGATGATGTAAAAGTTGCCATCTTCATCTCCAAGATAATGGTCTCCATTTTTGCAGGCAAGGTACAGACTAAAAATAGAGATGTCTGAACCTCTATTGATACTACCTATCTTCATATAGCAGCCAAGATCAGAACGGATTATATAATAGTATTTGCCCGCTCCACAGATGTCAGTGCCTTTTGCTTTGCTCCTGGGAATGATGCAGTTCATCGTGCCTGAACCTGCAACACAGAGAGAAAAAACAAACAAAAAAACAAACATTCAATCTCCACACCAAATGAAAGCTGTTATTTTAGTCCTTATATGGATTGAGCTAACCAAAACAGCTTTGCATCCCTTAATTCAAGTGTGCTTTAAGTATACTTCTTTTAAACTAAAAATAAAAATGGATTGCACTTAACTATGCTTGACTTAAACTGACAAAATTAAATGTCTGAGTAAGTAGCCAATAGTGCAACGCACAGGGTCTGACCCTGGTGAGATGTAGGAGTAACCTGGCCTGGAATCACCCCGCAGTGCCCAGAACCTTCGGGTACCAGAAGCTCCATCCGCAGGGAGAATAAACCAACAAGTAATAATGAAATGGACATCTACCAGCAAAAAAAGGGAGCAGTTTGGAGAAGATGTTACCCACATAAATCAAATATGTGGAAGGGTGATGCCGACAGTTGCCTTCAAGCCCTGACTATAATCATCGTAAGTTACAGAGCTGAACGGTTCCGTAAAGAGGAAGAGAAAATCGACAAAACTCCAAATACCAAGAACTGGAGAGCAGAGAGAATTCCTCAACTGTGACAGGAACTCCACATTCTCAAAAAGCATTACAAGACTGCAGAGGAAGAGGAGGAGAAGCCACCGCTTATCGAGTTTCATAACATTATTAGGAAGAAGCTACACACCTTGAGAAGAGCAAAGTGGCACAGGAGACGGGGAAGGGAGAGAACTAGGAACCGATAGAAATTTATTACCAACCCCTTCCGTTTGCTCTGGCACCTCTTGCGGACGATATGGCATAGGATTATTGCAAGCCAGTGGAGATATGCTGAAGGTGAATGGACACCTAAGGAAGAAATTTCCACAAACATTGAGCAATTTAGGTCCATTTCGTTGCTCAGTGCTGAGGGCAAAATTTTCCTCTGTGTCCTATCCAGGTGAATGACCGACTTTCTGCTTAAGAATGATTATATTTATACATCAATGCAGAAAGGAGGGACTCCCGGGATGCCTGGCTGTCTTGCACACACTGGAATAATCAGCCAGTGGATTAGAGAAGCACGGGATTATAATGAAGACCTGGTTGTGCTATGGCTTGACTTGGGCAATGCATATGGGTCCATAAAACACAAGTTGGTAGAGACTGCACTGAACCGGCACTATGTCCCCAGTAAGAGCACAGACTTTATCCTGGATTACTATAAAAAACTTCAGTTTGAGAGTCACGTTTGGGTCTGCAACATCAAGTTGGCATCGCCTTGAGAAGGTTATTATTACTGGATGCACAATTTCAGTAAGCCTTTTTGCACTTACCATGAACATGGTTGCCAAAGCTGTTGAGGCGGAGTGCAGAGGCCTGCTGTCCAAGTCTATAGTGGAACAACCACCGATAAGAGCTTGTATGGACAATCTCACAGTCTCGACATCTTCTTTTCCGGGAAGCACATGGATTCTCCAAGGTCTTGAGAGTAGGCTTATCAAGTGGGCAAGATTGAGCATCAAACCTTCCAAATTCAGATCACTTGTCCTGATGAAAGGTAACACGATCTGCTTGATAGTTGAGAGCACCTCAAGTCCATCTATTATTGAGAAGCCAGTGAAGAGTCTCGAAAAGCTCTTTGATACAGTCTGAGATACAGTCACTATCCAATCATCCATTTGTGAGCTTGAGACATGGCTCAATAAAGTTGATAAATCTTACCTGCCTGGAAAGTTCAAGTTCTGGATATACCAGCATGGCATCCTGACACATATTTTATGGCCATCAGTTGAGCTAATGGAGAGGAAAGGTGACAGCTACCTCTGCAGATGGCTCAGTCTACCACACAGCTCGAGTACAACAGCTCTGTATGGCAGCAGAGGGCAGGCTAAGCCACATCCGTGGTGGAAGCAGTGGCTTGTGGAAGAGAAGGGCTTGGCAGTTTCCCAATGCCAAACTACAGCCAACCAAGGGGCATCTGCGGAGGAAGTGCGCATTAGCAAGGTGGCAGGCATGATGCAACCAGGGGCATTGATGAGATGGGAAGGCGTAATAGAACAGAGGCTCACATGGTCTGACATCTGGCAAGAGCCTTCTGCAATGGAAAAGGGTCACTAGAACACACCCTGAGCTGCTGCCCAAAGGCTCTTGGGGATGGCCGTTACTGCTGCCGGCATGACCAGTTTCTAAAGGCAGTAGCGGAGAGTGTCTCCCTGACCACTGCAAGCAGTAAGTACCATCACTGAGTTAGGAAAGAAATACTGTTTGTGAAGATAGGAGAGCAGCCAACACTGCATCACAAAACTCCAGCAGGACTTCTTCTTTCTGGTGTTTCTAGCTTGGAGAAATGGCTTTAATTCCCAGCACACAGCACAGTAACATGTTAGCAAACCTGACATCATCGATCTATTGGAGATCTCGAAACAGCTTGTTGGGTGATTAAAAGGGGTGATTAGTGGTCAAACGCTGCTGGGACGTAAGTCTGGGCTCGACTTCCCGACTGGGTCACCTGAGTGAGGGTGTATGGTGTTGAAAGACCCGAAACACTGATGAAGCCAGGAACAGAAGTGATTATGTGTCCTAGCGCATTCGTAGGATGTATCTTTCACCTACTTGACTTATACTCATAGAAATGTCTAAATATGCTATATTTGGGACTATACATGTACTTAATCTTTTGATTGAGATATAGTGTCTTGCTTAAGTATTCAAACCCCTTCAGTTTTTTCCACATTTTGTTATGTTGCTGCCTTGTGTTAAACTACTTTAAATTACTTTTCATCTCCACCCCATACACCATAATGACAAAATAAAAAAACAGATCTGTGACAATTTAGCAAATTTGCTAAAACGGAAAAACTGGAAAGATAGTTTCTGGTCCCATTGACTTCCATGGTATATATATTTTTTCATTTTTTTCATAGTAAAATGTTTCATATTTCCAAAAAAAAGTGGAGTATCCCTTTAAATCCTTTTTTCATCCAACTAATAAACAGAGCTGCGTCTAAACGACCATTTGGTCACTTAGGCCTATCATTTTCAGAGAGACTTCTAAATTTGGTGGTTATAGCGTACTCTACATTTCATACATGTATATGCATTTTATGTTCTACATTTAAAATGTTCAATGAACGACTGCTATACAAAGAGTAAAACCCATCTTAGACCTACCTTATTCAGAGGAAGTTGCCTCTTTTCCGAGTTGCGCAGATGTTGTGGAAGATTTTAGCTGGGGTTAAAAAAAAACAATAGATAAATAACTGTATTTTAGGATAAACCTAAATTAAATTTAGCAAAAGCCTTATTTTACTCATTCTACTCATTAAAACTATAAGATAAGACAAATAATATGGTGATTCTATTTTTATTTTATTATTATTAATTCATGCCTCCCACAAAATCATTCTGACTCTGGTCTGGGGCAGTTCTACAGCAGTTACTGATCTTAGTACATATATTAGCTTGCTATATATTACTAAAACATTAAAATCAAAGGTTGCATTTGTTAACATTAGTTTATGCACCGTGAACTAACACGAACAAACAATGAACAGCTGTATTTGTTATTAACTAACATTAACAAATGTAACAAATGCATTGCTCATTGTTGGTTCATGATAGTAAATACATTACCGTAAGGTTCATTAGTAAACATTAAAGCGGTACCAGGGAAATAATATAGTTGGTAATCAAATGAAACTCACTAAAAAATAAACTAGAACAAATGACAAAAAAGATAAATGTAAGATGTCTTCAAAATGCAAAGAATAAAACCCCAAATAAACCTAAAATAGATTATAATATCCAGAAAACATATGCTCTGCTACGTGGAATTTACAAAACACTAAATAATATTACAAATACCATCCATCAAAAATAATCACAGATAAATAAACAATATATTTCGTTAACCAGCATGGATGCCCAATAGAGTTAAGAAAATGAAATATATATCCCAGAGAATAAGCCTTCTTACCTCAGCACAGGCCAACAGAACTGTGACTAAAGCAAAGCTGAACCCCGTTAGAGTAGATGATCATGGAGACGCTGGTGACGTCAGCGAGTGTCCTCTGCCCTGCCCAGCCCAAACTACACACTCAGCACTTGTGCCTTTCTCTTTTCTTATATTCTCTCCCAAGGTTATACTATACAACTGATACAAATGTTTCACATATAATGCCCTAAATAATCCCAAAGCAGACAATACCTGTTTGAACATTTAACACAGTATAATAGGGCTATATGATAAATGTTAAAGATAACATTCATCTCAAATTTATTAAAGAAAAGTATTCACATATTAAAGAGGAAAAAGAGAGACAGAAATGTGTATATGTGTATAATAAAGAGGAGGAAATAAATTCTTTGTAAATGTCCATTGTTCTGGTAAAACTCCTAAAAGTCCTTTAAATAAATCTTCATATCAGCCTTGAAACGGGAGATCTTGGGTTTCTTCTCAGATCTTTTACATTTGTGTATCTAGAACATATACCAAGATAAATGATAATAGATGACTCATCTAAATCTTTTTTTTCTATCATAATAAAAATGTATTTTTTGTCACATGTCTTTATGTGAATTTTAATACCACTCAACATATTCAATAAATATTCCACATCAATCCTATTTTTTACATCCTTTCATTCAAATGAAGATGCAACATGGTTTGGGTTAACCCTAACCCTACATGATAAATAAAATATCCATAAAGTTTAGTTAGCCTGCTATTTAGCATAATCCTTAACTAAATTTAGCATTAGCCTAAATTTACTCATTCTACTAATTGATAGGATAAGACAAATGAAATGAGAAAATGTGTATTCTGTTTTATTTTATTCATGGCTCCCAAAAATCATTAAAGGCTGTTCTGGGGTATTCAAATAAAAATAGATAAATGTATTTGAGCATTGCCCACCACTACACTACACTACAGTACACAGTGCAGCACACAGCACCTCGTCAGCAGCATGACACAGCTTTCCTCAGCATGCGCTACCAATCAACATCAAAAAATCAATGTACTGACAATTATAAAAGGGAATAATATAGTTGTGGCTGCAGATAAATTAATACTAATTACATGGAACTCCCAAAATAAAAAACTAGAATATATGACAAATAAAGATAAATGTAAGATACATCCAAAATGCAAGGAATAAACACCCAAAATACTCAAATAAGTGTGGCTTAAGTGCCCCTCTTTCTTCAGGCTCTACCTCTGAATCAGCGAGTTGTCCCAACAGTGGTCGTTTCCTGCATGATATCAGCTGTGGAGTCGGAGATGTTGTGAGTTGGTGCAGCATGATACAGCAGAAAGCAGAGGATCATCTAAAAGAGATTACTAATAGAAATTGTATATACAATTTGAATAGACTATAGGAATGTAATTTAATCTCTAATTCTGATACATTCTGACAGCTAATTCTAATCAACCACATTTACATAATATTACATTTTGTTTTATTTTAATATATATTGGATGAATGAATTTTTTTGTTTTTAAACATTAAAAACCCCCTTTCTCATAGAGATTCCGGAAAATATATGGATAATGTGTCCCAGGATTCAAACCGCCAGTGATTTTCCGGTATCTGTGAGTGCGTTCGCACACATCCAGTAAAGATCCTGTAAAGACACGTGACATCAGGATGTGTTGTAGAAAGGCCAGTCTAATCTTCCTCTACCGCTCTTTCCATTGTAGTCGTGCACTTTTTTACACAGCGTCTTAAGTTCGCTAATGATCTGCTCTTTCGATCTCGAAACCATGCTTGGGTATTGTTTTCCAGATTCAGTCGTACACTAGCGCACGCGTACTATTCCACAAAGCGAGCAAACGCTCTCAGCTTCAGCGCAGCTTCATTCCAGTTTGTAGAATCTATTTCGTTCTTTCTTTGTTGATGACAAACACAGACTTTTTTCTAAGAGCAGCAAAATACACTTTACGACATTGGTCCTGGCTTTTGTTCATGCGGGGAGCATTCTGGGACTAATCCCTGCAAAAGTTACCAAGTCCCCGTCCCTACATAGATCCCGGGATCAATCCTGGGAAGTGTTTGCGTTCACACAGAAGGAACTCTAGCAATTTCACAGCAATTTCCCTGGATCAACACGCTGTGTGAAAGAGCTAAGAGAGGATTAAAAAAGTCTCGTTAAGGTAATTTAATCTATTCTCTTGTTCCTTGTTAGTAGATTCGTCCCTGAGAAGGTTTCAAATTTAATTTGCCAATTTTATTTGGCCACTTGGTAGGAGAAATGACAAAACTGGTGGAAGGGCTGGAGACTGAGGGTCAGAAGAGTTGGGCTCGAGGCCTTTTTGTTCAGTGCTGAATTCTGTATGCTGGCACATCCTTGAATTATAACAAAGTGTATATATGAAAGATTTTGTGTAGTCCGCTTCATTGATCATAACAGAGATGTCAGCTTTTTAGGAATTATTAAGGGAGCGCACTTTGCACGCATTCAGTCACGCCAGACCATGCCTGCTTGCTCTTACTGTGTTATAACAGTGGTTTGTGTGCTAATGCTTTAATAACAAATAATTTATCAGGAGCATGTTTGCTGATGTGTATGGTAGCGACATGTAGGCTAACTTGAAAGTTTTTTGAGGTACAGAAAAAAAGGCTTTTTGCGGGTGGGACAAAACAAATGTTGCGGGCAGGAGAAGGTAACATAGAAAGTAGTTGAGAACGTCGGTTATAAGGACCCATGTATTCAAAAGTAGTCAGGTTTAAACGTTAAAGGTTGGGCTCGATATTTTGGGCCCGATATGCTAACACTTACAGGCACGAATCAGTTGTTTGTCCATGGGGAACTTGAGCAGCCTCTCCGCCATTTTTAATGTATCCGTACATCCCGCACAAACACAATTAACCGTTTGTGCTGGCTAGGTCTCCAACATAACTGCTAGCGTACTTGCCATTTAGACTAACGGTAACTCTAGATTTGGAGCATTGACCGGGCAATGGCTAGGCACAGACCAGCATAGACCAGACATGGATCAGACATTGACCAGGCAGTAAAAGCTTGGAGTCCCTTTTATGCCGTCGTGCCCAGCCTAGTGGAAGGGAGGGGGCGTGCTTAAAACCACGGTAAAACGAAACAACTTTTCATATTATATGCAGCATTTTGGTATTAAAAAAGTAAACGATGGTGGGTGGTTCTTATCTTCATGTTTAATAAGCACGTTGCATTATCTTTGTGAAAAATTTTACCTGCAATTTACACTTTAAAAGCCAGTTGTACTCACGCCAATGGCGGACTGCGGGACAAGCCGGATTCCGCCATATCTTTATAAAAACAAACACAATAATAATCTTTTACAGCTTTTTGTGAGCTCATCCAAAGTGAGGACTAGATATACCTCATAAAGCTTTTACAAAGGAGATTTAAAGTCTCAGTTATCTTCTAAACAGAAAAGGAAACAAAAACAACACTGATAGAGAACATCGAACTATTTATTTCACAATGCAAAAAAATAAAGCTGTAAATCAAAGACAAGATTTATATTGATATTGTGTGTGTATATATCTATATCTATATGGACAACGCACGTTAATCAACATTTCTGTAAATATGTCAGTGTTAGTCAGCTGGCTAATTTTCAACTGCAGTCCTTAGGCAAGAAGTTTTTAAACCTTCAAAATAATCAATTAAAAAAAGTCTTCTGTAAGGGTCACACCAAATGCAGACTTACATTCTTGCGTATAAATAGAGACTGCAGAAAATAAAAATCACTTGATCATAATTTCCTCTGTCCAAGAAGAGAATCCAGGAGTGGCAGTGAGATCAGGTCATTAACGGATGTTAGGAAGGTAAATGTGCTGACAGGGCGAGAGGAACGTGTAGCTGAGCTTTCCTCAGAGCTGGCTGAGCGATGCAGAAGAGCAATGACTTGCAGTTTTATTAGAGGGACACTTTCATTTAAAAGTGCAAGTCACTTGTCAGCTTTGTTGGTGAACTATATAACCCACAAGAAAAGTTGAGGTTAATAGTTGGTCATACAAATGTAGTAATAGATTTGGTCTAAATCGCATTTAAAATAAATTAAATGCCATTCTATGCACACGCTATTTAAGTGTAGGTTGTATTGCCCATACGGAAATGTAATATATAATATATGAAATATGCATATATTAAATATATGCACATAGACAGTGAAAACATATCTGTACTGTACTATGGAGTGAATTATGTGCCGAAACCACACACTTAAATTCTTGTTGACAATTAATCGATAATCGATTAACCGTTTGCATCCCTAATCATAATCGAAACGAATCGTGAGGTGCATATAGAGATTCCCACCCCTACCGGGTTGGGCAATAATGTTTTTTGTTTGTTTGTTTGGTTGTTTTTTGGGTAAAGAAACAGAATTGCAATAAAAACACTAAGACTTTAAATGCAGTCTCCAGCTTTATTAGAAGCATATCCAAATGCTATTTGCAATAAAGTAACATTTGTGAAAACAAAAAGCTTTTAATTATGTATACGACAAATGCATGAGTACAGATGCAAATGCAGAGGCAAAATGCAGCACATTTTATGACTTGTGAATCAGTTGCTTCTGTAGACTCTGATTGTACTATGACCACATCTATGACTACATCTACAATCATATGAAATCATAGGATACATTTGATTCTTGCTAAACTTTCCCAAAGCCAGACTTAGCCACCAAAAGATTTGTAGTTAGGTTACATGTTTGAGATTTATAGAAGAAAAGTAAGATAATGTCAGTTTCTTTTAATCATAAACACCATAATAGTTAAGTTTCAATAATGCCACAATGAATAGGGTTGTAATCTGTAGTTACATTGACTGTAACTGAAAAATCTCTTTGCTATATTAAACAATTCAAGCCTCATCTTAAGCATTGCATGCAGATATATAAATGATGACTTGAGATGTTATAATTAAGGTGTTTAACTGAAGCACTTGATTATTCTTGGAGTTAAACCATCCTGATATGTTTTCATGATTTAACGGGCGGCAGCGGGACTTCAGTCGGAGGGTTTGGCTCGTCGTCAATCTTTAAATCACGGCAGAACAGCACTGGTTCTTGACCCAGACCCAGTTGGTACTGCCACAGATAGACCGACTCGTTCGGCTTCAGCTCAAATGAGAGTTGTTCTTCCACTTCAGTCGCTTCGTTCCAGCTTTCGTTTACAGTGTTGACCTGTGAGCCTCCATATTCTGCAGACAAGGAGAACTGAACCTGCGCAATTAACGCTGCAAGACCTCCAGTTTCAATCGAGGCTGACGTGGATATCTTCCAGTTGTGTGTCATCTCAGTCATCTTCTCCTTATTGTATCCAACCTTTCTAATGATTTTCTTTTGCCATGTCACTGGTGTGTTACTGTCATTTTTAATGGTTTTAATATTCTCCCACTTGCCAAAGGATGCACCTTTGGTTATGGACAGCCCACCAGGAAGGAAGTTAAGAGCATCGGGATGAACAGATTCGACACCCATTGATGTAAAATTCCTGAGGCTTTCACCCCAGCCGAACTCGACTCCCCACTCTGAGGCTGGCTTGAGGAAGCAGAAGGAATTACTGACGCCCCAGTAATAGAGGCCGTTACTGCAGTCGGGATGCAGCTTGAATTCTTTACCCTCTGAGTCTGTATTCAGATCAGTTGTTTGTCGGTAAGTGCCCTTTTCTTGGAAGATGATGAAAAACCATCTTTCCATAAAGATGTAGTGGTCTCCGCCCTGGCAGTTGGGATGAAGAGTGAACACTTTAGCATCGCTGTCTGTCGTCAGGTCGTTGACTCTGCGGACTGACTTGCCCTTGATGATGTATAATGGGCCATTATTGGCACTAAGGTAGTGGTCTCCATTTTTGCAGGCAGGGTGCAGGCTGTGAATAGAGATGTCTGAATTCTTATTTAATTCACCTATCTTCATATAGCAGCCGAGATCAGAGCGGATTATACAATTGAACGCTTTGTTATAGCAGATGTCAGTGCCCTTTGCTTTGCTCCTGGGAATAATGCCTGGCATTGTGTTTGAACCTGCAACACAGAATAAGACAATCGTTCAATCTCCACAAGGTCTTGTAATACAAAATAACATTGGCTCCAGCAAACAGGTGTTGAAATGAGCTGTGAGTCCACAAGTGTTCAGTGTTAGAAACACACTCACCTGTGCGACTGTAGCCGGAGTCAGAAGAGCAGCTTCTCCTCGATCGAGTCTGAGAGATGAGTGTCTGACAGTCAGATTACTGCCTTATATAAAGCTCAGAGGAGAGCTGGACACACACACACACACACACACGACTCAACCGACCTGTCAACGCTTCATTGATGTGACAGGTATTTAGCTCTGTTCTTGTTTTCTCTATTTGCACTTTTCTATACTATATGCAAATTCACACAACAGATTAGATGGGAGTGAAATGTAAGCAGTTTTCCGGCACTATCAAGCAGTGACGGCCAGTGCTTTACAACTAAATAACAATTATAAATGTACTTAATGAAATCATTAATCATCACTGGTCAATAAACACGTTGCAGAGTGCAATACTAATATCAGAAGATCATGGCAAATATAAGCTTGTTTTCATTGATATATATTGAATATACTCAAATCTTCTGTGCACAAAATAAAACACTTGATTTCTTTAAGAATTTTGTTTTTGACATTTTGTATAGTTATGAATATGGACAGGTTAAAGTCGATTAAAATATAAATTTACTAGTTTTCTTTTGCTGCCTTAGGAATAATGTTTATCCTGCACTTGTGATAAACATGATAAAACATGACTGGATTATAGAGATGAAGTGCCATTCCTGTCCCAACAGGCTGACGGGCGAGATTTCTCCAAAACTCTCTCACGCACACAATTCCTCAATATTGTAAGACTGGTGCCAGTATGTCTGGTCGACCCCTCGATGGGGCAAAAGGCCCACATGGGAATCAACACTTGAAATGTCTCTTGAATTTAATCCATTGAATTGGATTTGAATTATTGCTTCATTACCTGATCAATAAATTGTAAACGTTTGATTGTATTCTGAGATAGTTTTTTCCTAGATCACTGGATTAGATCTTACGCGTCAGATTAGCGACAACTCATATCCGAAACCATTTTAAGTGTACTTGAATGAGGGGGCAAGCTATTTCCGACTAGAATCAGCAAACGCTGTTTTAATCAACCTAGTTTTGGGTGTGTCCATATCCACTGTTTTGGATTAACATGCGTGGTTCTCAGACCGCGGGTTTTGATTTTAAGAAGGGTTGAGTTGATTAACTGTTTTCTTTCACGGTGGTCGTTTTGTCCCTACCAAGGTAACACATTGATTTAAGTTCTGGAGGAGGCATTCAAGGGGACTTTGATTGTACGTGTGTATACGGCAGATCCCAAATATTAAGTCAAATTACCTCTGATTTGGTTATTGGAACTGACGGGAGTGTCGTGCGGGCTTCGAGTAAGTACTGTTGATGCTGACCCCATATATATACCATATATACCCCTATGTACTGACCCCTATATATACCAATTGGCTTCATCACTGTCTCCTCTCCACCAGTAAGCTGGTCTGTGGTGGGCGTTGTGGCGCAATATGGCTGCTGTCGCATCATCCAGGTGGAGATGCACACTGGTGGTAGTTGAGGAGATTCCCCTCTCTATGTAAAGCGCTTTGAGTGCTGAGAAAAGCACTATATAAATGTAATGAATTATTATTATTAATATTATTATCAGTACCAGTTTGTGTTCTTAAGTAGAGATTAAACAGCAGTAAGGGTTAGGGTTAAGGGCCTTATCTGGGTGGGTGAAAGGTACAGCGGGGGAAGAGGAGACTATAAGAGCTGTCTCATGTCTCCCTGAAGGCGTTTCAGTGCACTTTTGTTAAAAAGATTACTAAGATAAATGCATAGATAAGTACCCTGTAATTTTAAAAAGCCTGTAAGTATGTACTGGTTCACCATTATTTTCAAAAAGCATACCTTGAATTCTTGCTAAATTGCTCCCAAAAGTAAGAATATAGTATCATAATAGTAGAATAAGTACCCCTTAGTCCTATAATACTAACAGTATAAATCATTTTTACATTCTGTTGGTTGTTACCCCTTTATTCCCCAATTGTTCCCTGATACTTATCTTGTAAGTACGTTATAGGAACACTGTGATTACCGAAAGTTACACTGTAAAATCGCTTTAATTACGCAGTACTTTCCGGGCTGTAATCTAAAGCGTCACCAAACCTTCTGTTTAACAATTATACTTGTCACGATTAGCCACGCACTCCCTGGATTATCACAGACTTAATTTCCCATCATGCACCTCCCTGGACTGATTATACCTATATTATGTTGTCTCATAATAATCATTAACATGCTCCAGTTATTTTAAAACTTTCTATCCATCAAAATTAAGTGAACAACATTCAGTGCAGATGGCCAACAAATGAGCATTACAGTAGTACTTACATGGTGAGCTTCTCCAGAGACGACCAACACTGCGAACAAGAAAACAGTCTGAAGTTTAACAGCAAAGCTGAACTGATAACATTTTTCATTCACTATGATGTAGTGTTGGGCAATATGCTCCATTTTCATATCTGAGATCGGCAATACACGATATTATCGTGAGGGGGCGGGGCTTACTTATTAGATTATTAACTATTTAGCGAGCAAAGGTGGAGTGTTTATTAATGGCTTGATCAGGTTATTTAGTGAGGTAAAAAAGGTCCTAATCATTTTTGTTTCTGACTTAGAGTATTTAACATGTCAGTGGGTAATGTACGGACACACATTATCCTCTCGTGCCGTTACAGATGCAGCATTTCCACTGTATTTCTGTATGAGATAAAAACTTGTTTTAATAATTTCTTGGGTCAAGAAAGAGTCGGAGTTGTGTGTGTGTGTGTGTGTGAAGCTGAATCTGCAACCTATCAATTATGAAAGTCTAAAACATGAATCATGCGTAATTGCAGGGTAGCCATCGTAGCCATCATTCCAGAGGTGAGGGGGACAGAATGTCAAGTCTAATACCAGTTGTTGTTTTCTTCAGACTATTTTGTTGACAGGTTTTGCTTTATTGGCTTAACTAGCAGAATAATAATGCATCACTATACACATATTTGACTGCTTGTATGTTGTGAGAAATGTGTGTTATGTTAAATGAGCAATCGTTTCGCTTGATAAGGCCCTTATTCATCGTCTGGAGTCGTTTAAAGCCCTTTGAACAGTTTGCACTGAAACTGTCTTTTGGACCTTGAACCGTTTGGACCCCATTGAAAAAAAGATTTCTTTTCGACTTAAGAAAGAAAGACATGGACATCTTGGATGACATGGAGGAGAGTAAATTATCAGCAAAAGTTTTTAAAAAGGTGAACTACTCCTTTAAACACATGCAGATTAAGCTGACCAATGTTCAAAAGTGGTAAAGCTTCTCTTCCTCAAGAACTGAGATGAGTTTAGCTTTCACAGGATCTCTGTGTTTCTCATCTTTCTCATGCTCTCTTGACTGGTTAAACTTTCACGTGTGATTTCGGAATATTGTTCCTCGTGAATTAGTTGCTGCTGACACAGTTAATCTGCATTGATCTGGACATTTGTAACATCCTGAATGAGATCTGACCAATGATTATTGAAATTTCTTGCTTTATATGACTCACTATTCAGATGCGGCTCGTCTGTCTCCAGATGATTCCTGTAGCACAGATAGAAGCAGAATGAGTGAGTGAGACAAACAGGCTACAAAGTAAAGACCGACAATAGCAAGTATGTAATGCACTGATAAATGAGCAAATTTAAGCATTTCATGACAGGGAGGAAAAAAAACATGTCCTGTAATTTTTTTAAAGCTGCAGTGCGTAGTTTTTCCTCTTTGTCGCCATCTCTGTTCGAAATCTGCAATTGCAGTTGTCGGAATGACCGGCTTTACGTGGGTTGTGCCTCGACTCGGCAGAGCGCAGATGAATCCAGTGTTTTGAGAGTTTTGCCAGTTGCCGCCGGTTCTACTTTTTGGAAGTATGACCAACATAAGAATTTTCCCCAGAAATGTCATCATCCACTTTTGTTCTGACCAACACAGGCAAAACAAGCATTGCAGTAAATCACGCTGATTAAATCTAACGATCACTTATCATATCATGTCAACCGTGCAAATTATACTTTAATCTCAAACTGTTCATGTTAACAACATCAGAATTACGCGACTACATTTAATGCCTTTCCGATAGTATTATTGTTTCCGCATGGGCCGTTGCAGTCTCTCTTCTTCTGTAGTCACTCCGAAGTCTTTCGCATTTCACGGCGGGTGAACCTCCAGTTAGTCGTTTTAACCCTTCCTGGATCCACCATCAAACTGATATTAAACTAACAAGTGCTGTGAGAAAAGTTATTACGAGCTTACCGTTTTGAATCGAGCTACGGCAAGCGATAGTTTTGAACACGGGCTGGTTATGTACTTGCTCAAATTTATTTTGGATATTTTTTAACCCAAAAAACCTACAGACTGCAGATTTAAAAACAATGTTCTTGTCTACATGAAAGCTATATTCTCTGTCAATTAGCTAAAGTTTTCCTCACATGTATTAAATCAGTGTTTTAAAGGTGGAAAATCAAACATTAAATGACTACGTTTACAGAAAGGGGGCTAATTTGTTTAGTAAAATTGCGATATCAAGATGATGATATCATATTACTGTATTTTTGTTGTTGTGAAGAAAACATTGAACTACTAGTCAGACTCACCCGGTTGTGTGTGCGTCACTGTTGTTTCTCTCAGGGCGCTGTTTAATGTCACACGGAGACACTGTAGAGTAATAATACTCATTAAATCCAGCATAGAGTGAATGTGTTGTTGAGTTTGTGTGTGTGTGTGTGTGTGTGTAACCTTTCTTGTAGTTGTTCTCCAGCTGTTCGGCCAGATCATTCTGGTTTATCTTCCTCAGGATGTCCACCGTGACTTTCACAGCTTCTTCTGGTCCAAAACACGCCACCATCTTGTCCACCGTTTTAAATCGATCTGCGTTCTCCATTTGAGACTTTGAAATACACTCATGATTAATCGTTAAGTGCCACTGAAACTGCTTCAGATCATCTTGTAGTAGATCCATCAGTGATTTCAAGAGCAGCTCCTTAATAGACGCCATATTCCTTCACGGATTCACTTCAGCAGGACAAAGGGAAAACAACATGACATCATGACTTTTGCGTAAACATATACTCCATGATGGGATGTACCTTGTGTCTGCCATTTTGAATTTTGTCATAATTTGCTATATCTTTAAAACTTTTTAACATTTCTTCACCAAATTTGGTATGGATCATCGTTAGCATGGCCCGAAGGTACATGAGATATTTGATGACAGCGCCACCTAGTGTTCCAAAGTTATAAGGTTTTTTTGTAAAAACGCTTGTAACTTTTGCAAATATAGTTCAAAGTTTGATTTCAATATGTTCCTTGGCTTATACCAATTCCAACGAGGTCTCATTTTTCATTTTCCAACAATGTGACTGTCCGCCATATTGGAGCAAATGAAAAAACCTTTTTTTGCTACTCCTCCTTCAAATCTTGCTCAATGATCTTTGGACCGAGCCTCACAGAAATGACTGAACAGATTTTTGATATTCACTACCGTTTTCGAGATACTTGTCTCCAAAGTTGACCTAGCCTGTATTTGTTGCCTTATGCTAGTTAGCTAAGCAGGTACCATTCTTTTGAATGGGGCTCTTCAGCTAACAGGATAACTATAAGCTATATTAGCATTGAGCTAGCTTAGCATGTTAATCACGTTAACATGATTTTGTGTGCTTATTCTTATACTGAAGCCTGTCCTCTGCAGCTTTGTAACTTCCATCCTATGAGTGGCGCAAGCTGCTAAACCACGTGTCACGAATCCCGAACCATTGCGGTCGTGGGTTCGAATCCTGTGTGGCACATGCCCAGACCGCAAGAGGTACTGTGGCCTTAAGTAGTGGAAAAGTTGTTTCAGTTCTAGACATGGTGTCTGTCTGAGAAAGGACATGTGCTTGCTGTACTTGTTCTGCTTGTGGTCCCTTCCAGGGCTTGGCCCCGTAAAGGCTACTTGCAGCTTTAATTCGGATTTGGATTTGTTTTGGATTTCAAAAATCAGTGATTGCCATTATTTGCATTTTTTTTGGTTATTCTGTAATCATTGCATGCATAACTAATAAATATTCTAAAAACAAAAATATTTTTGATTGTGATCAATATATATATATATCAATTAGTGACAGAATAAAATGTATTGTTTTTGGTCAATTTTGACAGCTGTTTGGGGGATAATTTTATGAGGCCATACTCTTTCTACTTTGCTGTAGGCCTATAGAGCTGGTAAGTCCCGCCCATCCGTAAAACTTCAAGTGGACCTCTAGGTTGAAAAAGTGTCAATGCAAGTGAATGAGAGAAAATAATTATTTTCTGATCTCGTTTGAATTATGCCATGAATGTGAACATGTTGTCTGTGAATTTTTTATATAATTTCTCTTGTAACGAGTTTGACAGTATATTGTATGATTCTTTGGCTAGCAGTTGTGGAATAGACATAACGAGAAAGACTACACGTCGCATAT
>JAOTRC010000043.1:30485181-30495277 GCA_027497675.1 Cyprinella lutrensis
TATTCTTATAATATGATGACCTCTTAGATGTCAAAAGCTCAATGAAAATTTGATTTCTCAGTTCATCACCCCTTTAAAGGCCCTTAATGTTATTTTCGAGGTTTCCTACAAAAGATTTAAATGGATCCAAGGTCGAAAACATACATTGCAGCATCACCTCTTTTCTCACAGTGTCTGAAACGGTTCGATCAAGGATTCTGTCTCTCTAAAACCCTCCCTTCCATGAGTCTACTCTGCTGTGATTGGTCAGATGGCCCAGTCTGTTGTGAGTGGTCTAGTGCTTACAATGCATCTTGGAAATACTATTTCCATATCTGAATTTCAGCTCCTGAGGCTTCCTCAACACTTCTATAGTGATATGAACACTAATGAGAGTGACGGTTTTACCATGTCAATTCAAGTCCTAATCCTTTGTAAGTGCAGGCAAAGTGGATTTGCTTTCACAGCTCAGATAACAGCGTCTTCTCAACACGTCAACAACACAAATCAAACTCTTCCAAGGCCTCAGCTACTAATGTTTAAAAGCGGGTCATGCAGATTTTGTTCCTGGGCAGCCAATGAAGATCATAGGTCGGCATTATGTAAATTTGTAACAAACCTGTTTGTGCAGAGAGCAAGGGGCCATTTACACAACACAGTTTTATGCATTTTGACTGTTCATTTACAGGACATTTGCGTTTTGGGGACCTCAAAACACAAACTTTGAAAACAAGTTTCAACAAGTGAGCATTATTGTCTCTATGCAAATTACAAAAGAATGCAAATTTATGAAAACGTTAATGCTATGCGTATGCGTATAACATGTTCATAGGCACGTAGTGTTTCTTAACAAAGTGACATCAGCAACTACTTGCATTACATGCTTAATGCAGCATTTTCTACTGTGTCACGACATTATGACAGTTTTAAAAAAAAAAATATTTTTCACAAAAGTTACCTACAGCAGCTTTAAATTGGCTTTATGCGGAGCGTCACGTGTCACAGGTCTCATCGCATCTGCTTGTCATAGAAAGTGTTAATGGCTGTAAAAACTGACTATGATATCTATGGATTTTTAAGGTAATCATCTAACCTACCTAGTTCACTTTGTTATTGGCGTTTTATTCCATTTAAATATCTAAACGTTACTGTGAAGAAGAAAAAAATATAAAATGTTTAAATATCAATCTGCACATGTGAGGGACATTGGTTATGCTAATCTTTGCTCGCTCCTTTTAAGTTATCTTGATTAAAACCGCAAAAAAATTCATGAAGCACATACAAAAGACCTGGACCGGAAGTGATGAGACCTGTCTAACAGAATGCGGACGTGAGTTGTGCATAGAGCCTTGAGCCTATTCTATGATACTGTGATGATGTATTACCCACTCGGTAGACACAGCTCCACACGATAGAGTTATAGCTCAAATAAAATTGATTTATTTGAATACTTTAACTATATAGTATATATATTTCTATACCATTTACTTATTAAACTCTTTTTGATAACATGTTATATTTGTATTGTATATTTTAAATGTACTTCTCTTTTATAAATGCTTAATTCTTTTATATTGCTGTATTTCTCTTTTATTTTTTCTTATTTTTGGGATTTAACTTTTAAAGGCACTATAGAAAATAAAGTTTATTATTATTATATTATTATTAAAAGTTTTTTTCGTTTACTTTTTAAAGTACTTCATTATTGATACTCCAGTAAATTTTCATTGTCACTGAATTATTAGTTTGTTTTTGCTGATTATGAAATTATTGGAAAAAACAGGTTGGACAAATTGAAATAGCGTGGACACAATAATAATCGGGTGGAGTAGTGGTCTAAACTAAAGCATGAATGGATGGATGGATGATTTCCTATCACTCACATACAGACAGTTACATCTTTACTTTAGTTTGAACTGGATTTAGATTAGAAAAAATATGTAAAATATTGCCAACAAACTTTAAACTTCTTTAACTTTAAACATAAATTCCTTTACGATCACTGTTCACTCACTCAGTGTCCACGGTGTTAGCTCTTCTGAAATAACAGAGAGGACCTTCTGAGCTAAAACCAGCCACTGCAAGCAGAAACAGGCTAACACAGAAGGTTTGTAATAAACAATTGCATAGTCTATAAAATTGTAATTAAAAAATATATTATTTTAATTACCATGCAATTTTTTATTTGATAAACCATCTATGTTAGTCTGTTTTTGCACTCTGTAACCCTTTACCAATATATACACAACAATTTAAAATAAATAAACAAATAAAAAATATATATAGAAATTGTTGAATTTATTGTGAAATTGGGTTACACAGGCCAGGGTAGGCTATATGAACAATGGTGATATGTGGAGGTTCAAAATGCTGTTTCAATTTTTTTTTTCAAATTATCTTTTTAAATCAACTTCAACATGCCTAGAATTCAAATGGTGTTATTAATTTGACTAGTCTGAAATTCCTAATTCATTCATTAAGATCTTGATCTTTACTGGGTTCACCAACCGTCAAGTATATATTAGCAAGTATTTATACAGCACTTTTCACAATATAGATTTCATCAAAGCAGCTTCACAGTATCGATCAGAACATAATAACAATGTTCGTTTTTTTCTTAGAGGAAAAACATCTACGTTTGGTAGAGCTGATAAAGGGTATTATTGATTGTTACTAATTTGAATATCCCGAAGTGAGCAAACCAAATCTGAGGAACGTATGGTAAGTACATGGAGGATTAAACGTGTTATTATTATTATTAGTTTTTGTGGATATGAATTTAACGTTCCTGTATGAAGTTTTGTTCTCATTGTTTACAAACGCCAATCCTTTTCCCTGCGCCATCAAGTCCCGCCTCTGCTCTGACTAGCCAATCCGGTTAGCTGGAGCACCGCACGAGCCACCTGTGATTGGACTGTCGACATGTCATTCAAACAGCCGTAGCAACGAAAACAAATAATGACGTGGAGGGATCCGGGTTGATGGACGAACGCGATTGGCTAATCCTGCGGAAGTGCCGAATGCGGAAGTAACAGCACAGAGATGCAGGAAATGTTTACACGCAGTGGGTTTGTGAATAAATGATATTTTCTCAGCCATTCCCGGTTTAAGCAGCTGTCTTTCGTGATTCCGCTCAAGAATGGAGGTTAGTCGCTGAAGTTTAAACACTGAAACTGCTGTTGAGGCTGTGTTTAGATTGATAAAATGAACATTTATCAGTAAATGTATCATTGCAATGTATCGTTAATGTATGTATGTATGTATGTATATGGGTCTTATTGTTGATCAGCTAGGCTAAATGTGTTAAGTTAGTGACCTGGACAAAAAGAGTCTAAACCATTAGTAATAATGATGGCTCTGACAGGACCTTGTGCCATTCATTTACACGATACCTCAAGGTTCACCATAGTAATCCCACAATATGATAGGAGAATAACTATTGACTACGTCATATTATAGAGCAGTGTTGACTGTAGGCTTGTTTGAGATGCGCCTCGCCTGAAATGTAATCGAGAGGAGCGGTAAATAAAGCGCAGTCAAGCCGGACAGATCTCTCTTCTCGCAGTGGATCAGACACCTGTGTGAGATCAATGTCTGATCTCGCGGGATTCACGCTCGTGCACGTTTTAGATGTAATTTAAGTTCTGTTGCTTTTAAATGAAAATAAATATAATGAACAACACATCCAAAGTACTTGTTATTTAATTACATTACAAATATGTGTTTATCAATATTTTTTTCTTTAGTACAGAGTTTTAAAATCAAACATTTTAAAAGAGAACAATACATCACGATTGTTAAACCAATGAACATTAAGCTGTGTCGTCAGCAAGTTGTTTCCCATCATGCTTCTGATCAGCGCTGTCTCGGACACATTTCTAACCGGTATGCATCTCGCGCTGATCACCGGTGATCGGTTCTGCGCAAATTTTGCTCATCTCAAACAAGCCTATAGCTGTGTAAGCTACTGTGTACTAGGATTGTTTTATTAACACATTACATCTGCAGCAGGACACGAGCGCCGAGTCCGTGACGTCACCGCAGGACGTGAGTGCCGAGTCCGTGACGTCACAGCAGGACGTGAACTCCGAGTCCATGACGTCATCGCAGGACGTGAACTCTGAGTCCGTGATGTCACCGCAGGACGTGAGTGCCGAGTCTGTGACGTCACCTGCTGGACAGTCAGGCAAATCCAAGGTGAGATCCTTCATTGAGTGACACTTCCTTCGTTCATAGTGTGTTTGATGAAAACGAAGCTTTAACACAGTTCGTCATCACCTATGATGATATACTGTACATTTCTAGAAGTTCAGGAAGTCCTTTTTAACTTGTAAAAGCTCATCTATCCTAAGTAGCTGTGATTTAATCATAAATTGTTGTTAGACGGTTGTTGTTGACTTGATTGGTGAACAAAAAAAGCAATAATAAGCATATTTAAAACACTTCGAAAACGAACTTCATCTTTAAAGTTGAAATGTTAATGTCTATTTATACTACTATTAAAATTAAAATTAGAAAGTCTTATTTTATTGTTCTTGGAGTCTAAGTATAAATAAATCGAAGAGAAATAATCTAAAGAAGTATACAGTATATATTTGAGAGAGCGCTAGAGGAGGGCAGAGTCACTCTGAGTTCTGTCTCCTTACAGCTGGACACGCTGTCTAAACAAGATCTGATAAAGTTTGCAAAGAAACAGATGGTGGCGATGCAGAAGATGAAGGCAAAATGTGCAGGTAAGGTCATCAAAGTTGCTTCTTAATTGTAAAAACATAGATATTTGTAAATCTGAGTATTGTAAATTTTCTGTTCTTTTGACCAGCTTTAGAGCAGGAGGTGTTGAGGCCTGCGTCCGGCACGGCAGACCCCTCCGTCATCCAGGTCAGTCCGTCAATCTTTCAGTCCTTTAGTCTTTCAGTCCGTCAGTCCTTAGATAGATCAATAGATTCTGTACTGTTAGGAGACCCTGCAACGTATTGATATGTTTGCTCATCAAAATGATGCGTAGTGAGGATGTGTTTCAGTGTTTGTGTTCCTGATCCCAACAGGAGCTGAGCGAGCGAATGAGTGCTGTGCTGCAGGAGAAGGCCGAGGTTCAGCAGAGCCTGGTGCTACTGCGCAGAGAAAACGAGGAGTTCAAGAAACGGGCACAGGTAACCTGAGCCTTTTACTCAATCTGTGAGTTTCATCTGTTATTTCGGTAATAATTCATTTAAAGGTGCAGTGTGTAATTTTGTAGCGCCATCTAGTGGTAAGGTTGGGAATTGCACCCAACAGAAGTTATGTTGGCCGACAGGATGTCTTCGTCTGAGACAGCAGAGAGTAGCCTGTTCATCAATTAGCAGATTAAATGATTAATAAATTAGGTTTACTTAATTATTCAGTAAAACTGTATGTTATTGCGAATATTATTGTCAATTGTTCATCATTGTGTTAGTGTTTTATTCGCTGACTTTAGCAGCTTCTTATCATGAAGAACAACATAGTGACAACACGTTTGTCCGTTCAGGGCCGGATTGTGTGTAGAGAGAAATGCTTCATTTTAACGTAATAAAAACACAACGGTTCGTTATGTAAGGTGATGCGTATGTTTATGATATTGCAACAGATCCTCCTAAATATTACCCAATTCATCTTTAAAGGGATACTCCACTTTTTTTTTTGGAAATGGGCTCATTTTACCACTCCTCCAGAGTTAAACAGTTGAGTTTGACCGTTTTCGAATCCATTCAGACGATTTTCTGATTATTAGAAGAATATCAGTAACTAAACAGTTTCTGGTCTCATTGACGTCCATTCTTCTAAATATCAGAAAATCGGCTGAATGGATTTGAAAACGGTAAAACCCAATTGTTTAACTCTGGGGAAGTTGTAAAATGAGCCTATTTCCAAAAAAAAGTGGGGTATCCCTTTAATACTGCATGAAATCCACTATAAAGAAGCAATGACTTTATTTGAAATGTATTTACAGGAAACAGAGGGGAGATTAGCCGCTCTCCAGGAGGAACTAGACTTGAAGAATAGCGAGTGTGCAGAAATGCAGAGAAGCACAGCGGAGCTCACGGCTGGCTTTAGGGCAGCCTGCACTCAATACGAGTCCAAGATATCTCAAACTCAAGAAGAGCTGCTAGAAGCCAAGAAGGAGTGGACGGCTGCGACTGAAGCGCTCCGAGAATCCCACCAGATGAGCCTCACCGAGTCCCAACAGGAGGTGGAGAATCTGCAGAGGGAGATGGAGAGGATGGGCAAGCAGTACGAGGACGAGCTGCGCTACCTGGAGGAGCAGATGGAGCTGAACGCCGCAGACTTCGAGAGGGAGCGCGAGCGGCTGCTTCTGCTGCAGGACGAGCTCTCGGAGCAGCTGGCGCTGAAGGAGGGATTCCTGCAGGACGTTCAGGAGGAAGAGGAGGACAGCAATCGAGCAGCCCCTCCGCAGCCGCCGGCCGACTCCTCCGCCTCGGACGACTCCAGCGACGAGGGCGGCGGGCTGAAGCTAGCCCTGGAGGATTTGCAGGCTCAAAACATGATGTTTCAAGAAGAGCTTGTGTTTCTTCGAAATGTGAAGGTGGAGCTGGAGTCTGAGCTGAAGCAAGTCAGAGAGGAGTTCACTGTGGAGAAGGAAGAGCTCGAGTTCACCATCAACGAGCTTCAAATGAGCAAAGACAGCGCTGAAGCATCTGTGGGCAAAACACGCAGCATCTCTACTGAAGACGTCCGAACCGTAGAAGAGTCCCACAACCAAGACTCAAGGGAACTGGAAACTTGCTTTAGCTCCAGTCCTGAAAGAGATACGCCTGAACATGTCGCCGACGCTCCGCAAGACACACGCTCGCCTCCTCCTGAAGACCAGAGCATGATCACGCGTAATAATCTCAGAGACAGAACAGAGCGCTTTCTGAAGCAATACAGAGCCATGAAGGAGCAAACCGTGTCCTCGGTTCAGGGTCTGCAGGAGGAGCTTGAGAGCTTTTTCCAGGAGAGGGACAGTTTGTTGGACCACGCAGGCAAAATGTCCGTCGAGGACCTGAGGAACAAAACAAAAGAAATCCTGGGGAATCTACAACACAAGGAGGCTCTTGTGCTAGAGTTCATGGCATCCAAATCAGAAGGTGAACACAAGGAGACTCTGGTGTCAGAGTTCGAGGAGAAACTGAAGTTCATGGCATCCGAATCAGAACACGAGCTCGCGCAGATCCGTACGCTGGAGAGTCGGCTGCTGTCGGTAAGCGTGGAGAAGGACCAGCGTATAAACGTCCTTGAGGAGGAGCTGTCTGCTCTTCAAGAGTGTCAAGACACCATCAAACTCCTCCAGGCTCAGATCGTGTGCCTGTCGGACGAGGGAAACGCCCTTCGGCGAGACAGGGACGCTAGTCAGGAGCATCTTTCTGACGTCCGGAGCCGCATCGCTGAAATCCTCAAGCAGAGTTTCTCTGAGACGGAGCTGGACGGCGCGGCGGATGTCTCTGCTCTTATAAACCATCTCTGGAGTAAGTCTCAGGAGGAGAAGGCGCTCCTGACCCAGCAGTGTGACGACGGCGCAGAGCGGTTGGTGGCTGAGAGGCAGTCGGCGGAGGAGCGTCAGGAGCGCGTGGACGAGCTGCTCCGCGAGAAGCACCTGCTGAAGGCCAGCCTGGAGGAGCTGCTGTTGGATACAGAGGGACTGCAGAAGGACCTGAGGGAAATGCAAGGCATGAATGAAAAGCTGAGGGCAGAAAACCTCAGCCTGCTTGCTCAAGTTGCTGACCTGAGTCAGAGTTCAGAGGAGCCGGCGGATGAAACGGATGCTCAAGTTCACAAGGCCACTGAGCTCCAACAGGTTCTGGCTGACAAAGACGCTCTGATATCTCAGCTCCAAAAAGAAGTTGGTCTCCTGCAGGTATTGTGCGTTTGTAATGCTGGCTAAAATGTTTTCTTGTTTCTGCACAAGATCTTATCTATAAGCAGATCATGCAACAATAAAGATAGCAGAGTAGAATTACAAGAGCTGACAGAAAATAGGAAAAGTTGGAATTGCCAGAAACAAAGTCAAAATTGCAAGTTATAATATCTGAATTGTGAGGTTTTTTGCGATAAAGTCAGAGTTGTGTGAAATGAAGTCTGATTGCGAAAAATAAAGTCAGGTTTATGTGAAATTAAGACAGGATTGTTTTAAGTTAAGTTGGAATTGTGAGAAATAAAGTCGGAATTGCGTGAAATAAAGTCTGGATTGAGAGAAATATAGTCAGGATTGTGTGAAATAAAGTTGAATTTGCGTGAAATGAAATCAGGATTGCAATAAATAAAGTTGGGATTGAGAGAAATAAAGTCAGGATTATGTTAAATAAAGTTGAATTTGCGTGAAATAAAGTGGGAATTGCGAGAAATAAAGTTGTATTTGCGAGATATAAAGTCAGGATTGTGTGAAATAAAGTTGGAATTGCGAGAAACAAAGTCAAAATTGCAAGTTATAATCTCTGAATTGCGAGTTATAAAGTCAGAGTTGTGTGAAATGAAGTCTGATTGCGAAAAAAAAGTCAGGATTATGTGAAATTAAGTCGGGATTGTTTCAAGTAAAGTTGGAATTGTGAGAAATAAAATCGGAGTTGCGAGAAATAAAGTTGGATTTGCGAGAAAAAGTCAGGATTGTGTGAAATAAAGTTGGAATTGCGTGAAATGAAGTCAGGATTGTGAGATATAAAGTCGGCATTATGTGAAATAAAGTCGGGATTGTGAGAAATAAAGTCAGGATTATGTGAAATAAAGTAGGAATTGTGAGAAATAAAGTCTGGATTGTGTGAAATAAAGTCAGGATTGTGTGAAATAAAGTAGGAATTGTGAGAAATAAAGTCAGGATTATGTTAAATAAAGTCAGGATTATGTTAAATAAAGTCAGGATTGTGTGAAATAAAGTAGGAATTGTGAGAAATAAAGTCAGGATTGTGTGAAATAAAGTCAGGATTATGTTAAATAAAGTCAGGATTGTGTGAATTTAAATTGGAATTGCATATTATAATCTCTGAATTGTGAGATCAGTCACAATTATCTTTATTTTTCCTCATTGCCGTAAACAAGGTTCCATATAAAATACATAACTACGTATTTTAATTACTCTACAGAATTACTCTAGAATTTGTAAGTGACATCTCATTTCTTTCCTTCGATTGTCACTTTTCAGACGTGCAAAGAGTCATCGCTGACTGATGAAAATGAGAAACTGAAAGAGTTATCTGATGAAATAGGTATGTTCGTTCATGTGACACTCTTAATTCCATGTTCCTTGGTGCCGAAACCATTTCCCTTACGTCCCTGATGACTCTTCTGTTGTGTAGAAGCGCTGAAGAAAGCTAGTAAGGATAAGGATGAACGCATGAACAAGATCAAAGCAGTTGCTGTGAAGGCCAAGAAGGAGCTGGAGCTCAGCAAGAGCGAGGTGGGTAGTGTCGTGTCCCTCCAGGGCGCTCCAGGGCTGTGGACTGATCTGAGAACTGAGCTTGTGTGGACTGAGCTTGTGTGGACTGAGCTTGTGTGGACTGATCTGAGAACTGAGCTTGTGTTTGTGCCTCCAGGCTGCCGCTCTGAGGGAGGACGTGGAGCAGCTGAAGGCTGAGCGGGACCGGCTGGCACACTCTGTGAAGGACATCATCCACGGGGCAGAGCACTACAAGGTTTAGCTCATCCTCCATTATAGTATCCGACTCTACTAGTGCTTAAGTAAACTGTGCACTTCTTAATCATGTATTTGTAGAATTTGCTGGTGGATTATGACAAGCAGACTGAGCGTCTGGAACAGGCGGATAAACTCAGTGAAGATTTGAGCAGGCGTCTCCAGAATGCAGTCCAGCAGGTACTCCAATAACACCACCCATCCATCACGCGCAAGCAAGTGTGTTACAGACGGGAGATTCAGAGTTACAAATAAACACTGTGAAATGTCCTGCGTTACTGTGATAGGATCCTCATATATCCACTATAATCGATTCATTTGTATCTAACACACAGTGACGTGTAAGTGTATAGTTAACCCTCAGGTGCTCTTCGTTTCAGAGTCACACTTGTTATCTTCACGGTCAAAAGTGACCGGACACCTAAAAATTAAACTTTCTCCATCCCAGTAAAACCAATGCAATTTATTTTTGTTCTA
>JAOTRC010000043.1:30611039-30623591 GCA_027497675.1 Cyprinella lutrensis
AATAGAACGCTTGAAGTGTGGACGTGACGTCAAATCCGAGGTCCGAGACGGTTCGTTGGGTATAATAGAACGCACCAGTAGTTCCTCTCTCTGGTCATAAACTCATATGAGTGTGTGTGTGTGTGTGTGTGTGTGTGTGTGGTCTGTCTATGTGTTGAGTGTTTCAGCATAAATGTGGATCTGTACAGTGTATTCATCTGGTAGTTTCAGGCTTCACAGATTGAGGTCCATGATGTCGAGTCTCTGTTTGTGTTATCTTTCACATACACACAGCTGTAATGTGTGTGTTCATGTCAGCATGACATCAGTTTCATATCTTGTTTCAACATGTCTCCAGTGTTTATAGTGGTTGTTGTAATCAAAGCTCCCAATACAGGTCCACTACACATACCGACGCTGAAAAACAACATGTGAGATTATACTGTGAATTAAACTCATGTCCGTGTTAACTGTGAGAAGTGTCATTGTGTTTAAATGATCTTGATATCAATGCCTACTCAATACCTGGACTTGTTCTTGTCACTATTGCATACATTTGCAGGATAATCTTGGGAGCCTTCTTCTTGATCTTGGACTGCTGTGCAGAGCTGATGGAGTGTGTGCGTGTGTGCGTGTGTGTGTGTGTGCGTGTGTGTGTGTGTGTGTCCTCAGCGGCCTTTAGGGGGCGGTGGAGTTACGCCGAGGTAAGACATGTTTCTTCACTGACGGAAGTCATTACTAGTGTCTTTACCATGATCTTCACTTTAGATACTGATCCAAACAATGAGCAATTGACTTCGCCAAGACCCGCCCCCTTTAGTTACTGTTGCTATGTCTGACAAGCTGTGTTTTCACTGTTTTCATGACACATGTTCTCACCCAGTGAAAAACACATCGCGGAGCAAAGAGGTCACTGACTGACAGGTAGGACAGAGCCGGTTACTTTTGATATGAAACAAAGTCTCAACTTTCAAATTTGGTTAAAAAAAAAAATTCAACAATAAATAGGGATGCACCAAATCCAGGATTCAGATTCGGATTCGGCCGTATATTGGGCTTTTTTACAGGTTCGGCTTCTGCCGAAACTTAGAATCTAAACAATGCTGGGTTGTTTTAACCCAAAATTGGGTAACATATGGACAAACCCAAATGTTTGGTTAAAAATGTAATTTAACATTTTAACCCAACTTTCACTTTCAACTGTACATTTTTTAATTACATTTTTAACTCCAACATTTGGGTTCGTCCATATTTGACCCAATTTTGGGTTGAAATAACCCCGCATTTTTTAGAATGTAGAATTTTTTCCACTGAACCGAATCCTAGGCTCGCACTACAAACGCCACGCTACGTCATTGTAACCCCGCTGTTGATTACGGGAAGGTATTTACTAGGGGTGGAACGGTCCACAGAAATCACGAACTACACGGTTCGGTATGATTTCGGTACAATGGAGGGAAAAGCAAAACAAAAATACAGAAGGCATTGCATCTTTTAAAAGCACAATATGTATTTTTTTCTGCTGTAAAAATAGCAAAAATAACTGTATCTATGTTATATATTTCTATTAGATATGTACTTACATTATCCCAACAGTTTCCACCAACTTTTAAATATGGAGAAATTTAAAGTTTAATTCGAAGACACGGACCGTTTCTTCATTTCCGTTTCGTCGTCTGTCTATGGCGTCATATAACCTTTGACTCCTCTATTTTCTCTAACTTCCTAGGGAACCCGGCGAAGCCACCAAACACAAAGGGGAACACTGGACTACTGCCAAAAAAGCAAAGAAAATGACGAAGGAAAAAAAGTAGTACGTATTTTTATGTGTGTAAATCACGTGTCCGCTCACGTGCCCGCTCACTCTTAACAGACACTGGCCCCGGCGCTGCTCGCGCATCACAGAATGTTCATAAAGCGCTCCCCGTTCACAGTAACTGAGTCGTCTCAGTCGAATCAGCCAGCTGTTGCTGTCAGCGAGCCGCGCACATTGAATACTCATATGAGTCAGGCTACGAATGTAAGTTACGTGCCTGCCCCTGCGTGCTCACGCTTACTAAATAAACGCCTCACCTCTGGCCCACCACACCACAGCTCTGCTGGAACTCCATCGCTGCCCGGTGACTTGTTGTTCTAAGAGCTGCGATTGCGTGCTCTATTTCCATTGCTGAGATCTCCGTATCCAGTTTGTTAAGGACAGCAGAAACAACATTCAAGTCGGCGTCCACAGGAGTGCCATACAGTAAGCTGTAATGCTCTACACATCTACTGGGAGGTCACTGACCACAGAGCCATCAGTGGCTCACAAAGATGCTGTTTTTTTCGCTGTAGGACCCTGAGCCTCACTGATGCCGCTATACATGCTGCCTATGTCCCCAGTACTTGCACACCGTTCTACCTTCTCACTGAGGTCCTGCCAGTACTGTTCATAGGCCTGGCGTGTAAGATGCTTGACGTCATTTCTGACCTTATGATAATGAGCAATGGTGGAATCATTACTGTCTTGGAGAGCACTGAGACGGGCTGCACGCTCGTCAGCTAGGGCCGGGAGCAGAATAGCAGAGCTTGCAAGGAACCAATCAGGCTGTTTCCTTCTAAAAGGCCGAAGACCTCAGATGCAGCCTCCATCATGGAAACTCTTAGCTCAGCCCAGGTGTTTTCAGGAGTGCCGTCAACTCTGAAGGGAAGGCTTATATTTAGCTTTGGAGTTGCCCTGTGAATCTTCTTTAGAGTGCAGCGGACAAAGGCGTGGTCAGTGTCACAGTCTGCATACTCCTGTACCTCTTGACAGCATTGAGCTGGCTCCTCATGACAATAACGTGATCAAGTTGGTGCCAGTGTTTGGACCGCACCGGGGATGCATCCAGGTAACCGTGGATCTGATAGTCCCAGGTGAGAAGGATCCCGGAACACACTCCTGAACACTAATTGTTTCCATGATTTTTGACTCCCTTGTTCATTTTCAGTGGGCAGTCACTTTTGACCAGTCAGACAAATCAGAACAGAGCAGAGTAGTTTATAGAGTATAACTGAAAGTGTTTTTGACCTTTAATTTCACGTAAACCTGTTGTAGGAGACACTAAAACCGTTTTGGCAAAACAAGATATGCTTGTATTCTGTGAGCAACTGGAGACCCAGAATGAGACTGTAGAACAACAAACCCCTGGAAGGACTGCTGTATTAAAATAAGTATTAGTTTTAAAATGTGTTATTTGTGTTAATTTGTTGTCTTGTCAATCAGTTGTTGAAACCTCAGCTGGACCTTTGTCAACTCAGTTTTTGTCAAATTATATTAAAATTAAAAAGGAGGGTAGAGAATTGAGGAATTTAGGACCTGGATTGTTCATAATAATCCTAACCCAGGGGGAAAAAAATAAAGCATGTGTTTTTTCACCAAGTTCCTTTACTGAACACCATTATTACATAATTAAAGACTCTACACTGTTGGATCAAATTAAAATAGGCTTTTTATTGCATCGGATGGAGTTGACAAAAAAATAAGTTAAAAGTGAATGAATTATTTAATTTAGAAAAAAAAAACATTTTCAAAAAAATGTGTTACTTGTATGGTTCATTAGCTGAGAGCTTTGCCTGCAATTATATACATTTATAATAAAATATTAGCTATTAAATAACTTTGTCCCTTATCTCCAGAATGAGTGATGTAGTCTACAGTATATACAGTGTATAGTGTGTTTTCCTCGTCTGTGTGCAAGAATAGCCCCTTCCCTCGCTGTCTCCACCCCCTCCGTGTCTCTGCCCACTCCGTCATACTGACCTAGACTCTTCATCATCATCATCATCATCCTCATCGCGAACAATAGAGGACCGCGGAGGGCCTGCGCTGCTCTCTCAGGATTATCGCCGAAATATAGCGATGATCGACAGCGTCGAACGGGCACCACACGACTGAAGAACGGAATACACACCGCGTCGCTGATATCTGAACAGTTTGGAGAAAGATGGCGAACGACTCGCCCGCTAAGAGCCTGGTGGACATAGACCTCGCCTCTCTGCGCGTGAGTGCTCTTCTCACACACTCACCCAACACACACTCGGTGTCCGACAGGCCTTATGCATCAGTAGTGTTTCAGTGAGCTCGAGAGTCGTGCTCGACCTGTGTGTAACTCTAATGCTCGACTTGTGTGTAACTCTAATGCTCATTGTTACAGTGTTACAGCCCTTTGTTCGGCGCGCGCTGTTCTCGTGTAAAGCATAATAACGGCAGCGGAGCGACACACTCTCGAGCTCATCGCATCTGACACACACAATCATGCGTGCTATCATCATAGAGTTTCTCTTATTAACCGATGTGGTGGTCATTTGTGTGATTTCAGGACCCTGCTGGCATTTTTGAGCTGGTGGAAGTGGTCGGCAATGGCACCTATGGACAAGTATACAAGGTAGGTCTCGGTTGATTCTTACAATATTTACATTGATCTTTACTGCACCTTCGAAACTGCTCGATCACTGTTTTACATCAGTGTAAAATGAACGTTAAAGACGAGTTTTCTCATGTCAGCCCTGATGGGTGTGATCTGCTGCGCATGCGCATGCGCACTCAATGCGACAAACATGACATTGATTATAAACTAGCTTTGAAGCAGCAGCAGGAACGCCAGTGTTTCTCTCGTTCATAATGAGTCCTGATATGAAGAAGAACAGCTCTCGATCTGTGCATCAGCGCGTTATTACTGTACTGATGCTGTATTTGATATGTGTGATGAAAGAAGAACTGGCACTTATTCCAACATCACTATTCTGCCTCTATTTGATAGATTTTGTTTGTTTAAAAATAAGAAGAAGCAAAATAACTAGTAGAGTTAATTACTGTATGCCATTCACATCACATGCAATTTTTCTTAATGATGCACAACATTATCAGGTGATAAAGGCTTAAACGTTGATTATGGGCATGAGAGATGGATATTTCTGTACAGGATAACCTACATCTGCTTTTTTCAAACATTGGTTATGTATTTAAAGAAGCAGTATGCTCCTGTTTTTGAACGATTTAGTATATGATATACACTTTAATTTAAGATTGGGAATATCATTATGTTAATAATGCAGTGCTGTTATTGTTAGTCCACCCCAAAGGGAAACGTGTAATATACGTGTCGTTCGAAACCCATACGACTCTCCTTCATCTTCAACACACAATAATGTACATTTTGAATGAAACCTGAGAGATGTTTGTCTTCATGTTAGTCAATGCAACCCAAATCTTCAAGATAGTACTTGTGGGCCTGGTTTCACAGACAGGTTTAGATTAAGCCAGGATTAGGGCTTTTTAATTAGGACACTTAAGTAGCTTATAGAAATGTGCCTCAAAAAACATTACTGGTGTGAATCTTAAGACAAAACAATGGGTCTGATATATTTAGAAGTCCCAACTCCATGCATGATTTGTAAGATCCCCCTCTCTTATAAATATATTTTATTGGACTGTCCTTGAACTAGATAATAATACTATAATGCTCTTTTATGAAGTTATTTCACTTAAGGACGTATTTAGTAAGATTATGCCTCCAAAGGTCTAGGATTTTTTATAATATGTAAATTTTTAAAAAAGTATATTGTATACTTTTATAAATATTTTATTTTATTATATATTTATAATATAAAGTATATAAGTATTTATTGTATTTATACATTTTTGCCATGCAAATAGCCTTAGATGCTGACATGGCATTAAATAAAACTATCTATCTAACTAAGATATGCTTTCAGTTAAAGCAAAACCCGTGATACACCGAACCCGTGACCCTAAACCCGTGATACACCGAACCCGTGACCCTAAACCCGTGATACACCGAACCCGTGACCCTAAACCCGTTCGTGATCTCAGCCGCTGCAGTATCTGCTCTACCAGCACTTCTCTGGGACGAACAGCAAAGATCAGCAGATCTAATCAATCATTTGAAGAGATGTTTCTGTCACAGCAGGGTGTGACATCATCGGGCGTGGGGATATAAAGTAACGGCCTTAAAGCGGTCATGATTTAAAGTGCTGATCGTGGCTTTACATTTACTGTAGATTTGCTCAGATTTATTTTTATGCGTGGATTGCAGCGTCGATCATTCACCAATCCCGTTTCTGTTGAGCTCATGCAATGCAAGGGCCAATCAGAGGCGTTGTGATTGGTCACCGTGGAGACTGGAGAGTGATTCATGTGTTGTGATTGGTCACCGTGGAGAGTAGAGGTGTTCAAAGCAGCCAGTATTTGTGTCTGTGTTGGGTTGGGGGGGGTTATTTGTATTTGAGTAAGGCCACGCCCCCTTTGTTGGGTTCTGATGTGTAATGACGTAGGGCTAGCTCATTGGTCGCACGTCAGACGCTCCCGAGCCATTGGACGTGCAGTTGCCGCAGCTCAGCCTATGAGTGAGCCAGATGCTAAATGTGCTAGCTGCGCAGCTGCAAATGCATTTTACATAAAACTTCCTTTTCCTCGATTAACAGAAGCTGTTATGGAAAACACATTTGCTGCTGCACAGCTCTGGCTCACTGATAGGCTGAGCTACGGCAACTGCACATCCAATGGGGCGGACATGCAAACATGGATCATCTCCCGATCAAACTCCGCTTCCTGAAAGTTATATACTGCCGCCAGAACCCATTTGATGTTCAAAAATCTATCCAGCAAAAATCGTGATGCAGTTGAGTGTTTTTGGCTCAGCCGTGCCCTCTCTGAGCCTGTGCCAGTCTCCTCCTCCTGAACGTCACTCACACACTGCGGTCTCATGAGCAAACCCAGCTTTTTGATATCAAGTTTTTCTTGTTCCCGAATACAAATATTTGGATTAAGTGTTTGTATAAGTATTGAAAAACACATTATTTGTGCCGAATACCGTACTCAGGTTCGAGTGATGGTGCACACGCTCACTGACTGCATTCTGAACCCGTATTCCAATTCTCTCAGAAAAGATCCGATAAGAGACTGACGTTCAGTGTAGAGTTCTTCAGGGTGTTTTTAGTGTATCTCTGAAGGTTCATCCCAAATTGCATAATTATACACTACTCTGACGTTTTGTCAAGTCCTATTTTTATTTTTATTGCGCTTTATAAAATACAGATTTTCAAAGCAGCTTTACAGAGATAATCAAGAAAATAGTGATTTATTGATGTGAACAGAGTTCAGTTCTAAACTAAAGATATTGTCAGTGTTCAGCTGAAGTCAGTTCAGTGTAAAGATCATCAGTTATTCAATACGTTTATTTCATTTCGTTCAACTGAGCTCAGCTCAGTTCTCGTACAGCGACAGGTAGGGTTGTAACGGTATGAGATTTTCACGGTATGATAATCGTCTCAGAAAATATCACGGTTTCACGGTATACGATATTAAACTATCATTATTAAAATCATCATCAGCTACAATGGCCCTTAAATGAATAAAAACAGATATGGTTTTTGGTTGAACATGGTTTATTGTAACAGAGTTTTTTCAATAGTCTTTATGAAACTTATATTTATTTCCTCAGAAATTCTGGGTTGTCTGAAATAACTGGCAGAGCCTCCTGTAGAGAAACGTACAGTAGATTTACAGTGGAGAACATTTATGGTGTTAAAGCTGTGTGACGCTCCTGAATCCACAAGTAGGAAACATGTGTCTCTTTTGTGAAGCAGAAGAAACTGGATCATTTCTTTATTATTGTGAGAGATATTGTCTGTTTGATATTTTAAAGAAGTTTGATGGTTTTGTTGTGAATTTTTCTCATATGGGTTTACTATTGGTTTAAAATACAACTTCCAGGAAGTGAAAAAATGTGTTTTTTTAACTTTATGTTAGGATCAGCAGAGATTGCAAACTAGGAAGAATCAAATATAAGGTACTGGATCTGTTGATGTAGAGATGGGATTGAAAGGGTTGCTTGCTGCTTGTAATAAAATTGAGTTTTCATATTTTAAAATAGTTAATAATGTATTAGAATTTTCTATTATTTGGGCTGTGGAAAAAGTTTTGTGTGAGTTTGGAGATGATGAAGGGCTAATTTTACATTTTTAAAGTAGATATATTTGTTTCTTTTTAATGGTTTAATTGTTCATTTTTGTTAATTTAGGGTTCTGTATTAGAGTGTAATATTGATGAAACATCTCTAACGATAAAGTTTTGTTAACTTTTAGCTCACTTAAAGTGGAGTAGAGCCTCTCTCTCTCTCTCTCTCTCTCTCTCTCTCTCTCTCTCTCTTTTGTGTATTTCCTCCTGTGAAACACAGAAGATATTTTAAAGAATGTTAGGAACCCAACAGTGACTTCCATTGGATGTGCAAAAAGACATTTCTCAAAACATAGGCTATGTGTGTGTGTGTGTGTGTGTGTGTGTGTATATGACAGCGTGTCAGTGAATGTTTAGCCAGTAGAAACAGTGGATTGTTGTGCGGCCGTTGATATCAGAAATGAACATCTGCCCTCCCACAAAACCCTTGTGTTTTCTTTTCTTCAGTGCGTGTCGATTGTTTTTCTTTGCGTCGGCCAATGAGACGCCAGCTTTGTGTGTCACATGACCGGAGCCGCCTTAGACATGCATCAGAGCGTCTGGTGTCGCTGACTCACTGAAATGACCATGACATGCTGCACAGACGCCTGAGGTCCATCATGTGGTGGACCTGCCCTCTCTTAGGAGTGTGGAGTTCAGAAATCCTTAATTTAAGATCACTTTACAGATGTTTTGGATCATAAAGGAATGTAATGCGGCCTGTGTGCATGCATGTGTGTTTCCATCGCATTAATATAGATTTGTTCATTTATTATCATATGATTGCCAAGCCCCAGAGAACTCTGAGCATGTGACCTCAGCGCATGTGTCTGATTGGCTGAGGGAGTGTGTATCCAGGCAGACTGTGCTGATGTTCACACACACACACACATGCACTGAAACACCACTCTGACAGGTTGAGTGTATCATTGTATACTTTTATGAAAAATACAATTCATATAAATGATTAAAAAATTAAAAATTAAAAGACACCAATATGTCAAAAGACACCACAAAAAACGACGGATTATCTTGACTTTCGTTCATGGCCATACATTTGATATCAGTTAGATTTTCTATTTAAAACAAACACCATTTGAACCGCATAAAACACAATGCTTAATTTAACTTTTGTAATCCACTCCCTTGCAGCGTGAAATGGAATCTTTTCCATCTCATCATTTCAGCAGGTGTAGCTTTACTGCATTTGATGAGTTCACACATGGCTCTTTTGTACTTGCCTGGATACCGGCTCCTTCTGTTACAATGATTTTCCACACACAGTTCAGGCTGTTCCCATAAGGCTCTGGGAACCCAGGGGAGAGGATGGTACCTCTTCTTTCTGTTAGATTCCCGCTGCATGGAACTGTGGAGCAAAACAGAGGCAAGATTGAGATTGTGCTGAAGATGGAACAGCACAAGTGCCTGAACTGAGTCCTGTGAGAAAGACAGCCGTCTCCTTTGACACAAGATGTGATTATGGTAACATGAACCAAAGCCATCATCGCCCTGCTAAAACATACATTCTCTGCATGAGAGGTACCACTTTATATTTACCAAGAAACAATCTTATATCATTGCATTTGTTGTAAAGACTTTCTAGCCATAGAAGCTAAGTTAACCCCATTTTTAATAAGCATAGATCTAGACTTAAAAAAACAAGGTGAACTGCAGGCCCACAACTTTGGAACAGTCTACCTCTCCACGTTAGATTAGTTACTTCTGTTTCCTCCTTCAAATCTCCTTTAAACATATTTATTTTTCTTTCTCTTTTAATACTGCTTGATTTTGGTACGATTACTGTTCATCTATTGATGTGTGTTCCCTTTGTGGTTGTCTTATTAATATTTTATTTTTTAATCTGTTCTGTATGGCACTTTGGTCAACCTTTGTTGTTTTTAAATGTGCCTTATAAATAAACATTGTATTGTATAAGTCAACATGACCAACAATGCAAGTTTAAAAAAGACAAATTACGCAAGTAAAATGGGTTGTGTTATCTTATGTAGTACTTTTTTTTTTTTTACATATTAACAATAACATCCTTTACCTTTATTTTTTTTTCTTCCATTGACAGATGCTTTAAAAAAACTATTTTATTTTATTAAAGAAGATGTTTTCCTGCATTTGATTTTTGTGGAGGACTCTTAAAAGCATTAACAAGAGTATCTGTGTATCCTAAATCGCATACTGTCTGATTAGTATGCTACATTTGAATTTTAACTTACTATTAAACAAATATGTTCTATATTGTATCCACCTTTTCTGCACCCGGTATATTTCCAATGATTCATAGCGGGTTCAACTGACTAAACTTCCTGTTGAAGTATTTGTTTACACAGAATGCTAGAGTACCACTCATCTATATAGAATGATCTTAAAGACAAACCACAAACAAACCTTTCTTTAAAGTGAATTTAATTTTTTTTTTTATAATTGTATCATAATTTCAATCAATGCTTCAACCAATGGCCTGGTTTTAATAAATATGAAGTATATAGTAAATAACAGATGATCATGACGGAGGCGACAGCGCACAAACTGGACTTTGGTCTCGTGAATGAAACTCGGCGTATGCCTAACCTTACAGGCCTGAGAAATATATAGACTATGCATCTTTGAAAGCAGAGGTTAGCAGGAGTCAAAGGACTAACTAGCCTAACCTTATAGTACTGTTAATCTGCAGCAGTCAGTGTGATAGAAACTGTCGAAAACTGGATGTTCATGTATTGCTGGATTAAGAAAGATCGTGCAGATCATTCATCAGCTATCCTTTGGAAGTTATGAAGAAAAGAAAAAAATGTTCTTTTTGATTTTTTCTGTGATTTAATAAAAAAATTACATGATCAGATCACATTTGATAAATGTTTTTTTTTTTCTCCGATTTAGTTTAGCGACGTGGGGATGACACAGTCCAAAACACATGGCAAAAAAAGCATAGACCAGACCCCAACCGGAAGTTGGCAACTGTCGTCATGGCAGCGCCCATTGTTTAGAGCAAAATAAGGTGGATAAATAAGAAATATTAATTTATTAATGAAATTCGGACATACTACATCCGCCATGTTGTTACAGTTGTGTCCCATTTATGGCTCAATCTCTATTCAGGTTTAACAGACTGGCTGACAAACAGTGCTTCATGTTGACTTTAATTCATAGATGAAATGGATGAATGTGGAATGATTTTTATGTTGCAGCTAAGAAGCTAAACATATTTAATTTCAATTAATATTTAATAGACATCTACCTTTCAGTTTGTAATACTTATGAAAACTGGAGAATTGAGATTTAAAAGCAGACTGAGATGAGGATGTGCCTTGGGTGTGATAAAATCGTGACAGCACTATAGAATACAGCGACAGTTAAATGCTCAGTATTAAAGCCTGGAGGTTACGGCTTTGAACTGAAGGCTGTGGCCCAGAGGCCCTTGGATTCAGCTTTCAGCCCCTTGAGAATGGCAGTATAGAAGGAAATATTAACTAGAGGCCTGACATTTTAAATCCTCATAGAGGCCACTGCCATTTCGTCCTCCAGCAGGATTCCTAACCCTTATTACTTGCCTCTAGGTTACAGAAGATCATGGGAAACTCGCAAATTTACATTCTCTATGACTTGAGAAAATACAGGGCTATGAATACCAATCTGAATGTTGGTACCTGTTAACAAGCAAATAAAAGTAACATAAAATTTGTACTGTCTGTATTTTTTTTTGTATGTCTAACACTCAGTCTCAATGAATTGTTTAGTGCTGAATAAAACATGACTAGTGTGCATTTTCCTTTTTCCAAGGCTAGCTTACCTATACAATTTGGGATGGTGTCATTCCACTGTGCCAGAGCGTTAGGGACCGAGTGGCACTTGATGGCTTTGGATCCCTGGAGAAGGTATCCGGGGTTACACTCGAAGCGAACAATGGAGCCAGCTGAGAATTCTGAACCGATCCGCCTGCCGTATCTGGGCTCTGGGATGGAACTGCACTGTGTATCACTGGTGCGAGGAACAGCTAGTGGACAGGAAACAGATCTCTAGTCAAAATGGGGCAGATGTGCCAAAAGCTCAAGCTGCCTTTACAATATAGTAACAATATACTAGGTAACAAAAAGTCATCTACTAGGTTTTTGTCACTAACATATACACACACACATATATATATATACATACATACATATACATTGATTTCTTTTTGTCCCATTATTTTCTCTCATTTTAATGCTCTTATCAACATGGAAAAGTGGATCGGCTTGCTCTGAGCAAATTTTTTTAATTGAAAACAACATATAACAACATATACTGTGTTCAAATTCACACTAGAATTCTCACTTGGAGCAAATAGTCTCTCAAACAATGCAACACTGTCCATCAATAAAAGGGTGAAAAAAATACTGATGAGGTCCTGATATTGACGAGGGGGAGGAGAATTCGCATCAGAAGTGTGTGTGTGTGTGTGTGTGTGTGTGTGTGTGTGTGTGTGTGCTTGGCCATCATCAAGTGGTATTTCAGCCTGGACGTGCTGCGATGATTATAGCTCAGTTCACAACGACAAAACACACAGATCACTTTGGTCTTGTCAATGGAACCATTTGGCAACTTTTTAAAAG
>JAOTRC010000043.1:30636549-30652339 GCA_027497675.1 Cyprinella lutrensis
CCAGTGTTTAGTTTTTTCTCTCTCCTGGATATTAATGGGGACCAGCAACTGTTTGGTTACCCACATTCAAAAAAAAATCTTCTTTTGTGTTTAGCACAAGAAAGAAATTAATACAGGTTTGGAACAACATTAGAGTGAGTAAATAATGACAAATTTATGTTTTTTTGTGTGAACTATCCCTTTAAGTACAAGCTGCAGTACTATTTACCACTGTTGCTTTTAGACCAGCACGCAACGCGTTTAATGTAGACGCATATTACACCAGATTTTCTCTCAAATGTTTGCTTTCGACATAGCCAATTCTGTTTAAGTAAACATTGTGTCTATTTAACAGTATTAGCATAACAAGACTCGAAAGATAACTTTGTCCAGTATTCAGGCGCTGTTTGACAGGCTTCTGGTGCCTGCGAGCGTCGAGGGTATGCGCTCAGGAAAGCGCACGTTAGAACAACTCATCATCACGTGAATTAAATGTTTAACCAGCAAGGCTTATGCAAATAATCAACTTTGGTGAATTGCAGTGTCCCGTACCTATTCATTCACGTGTGATGTGTAGGCTACGTCGCGTTGTACAGATAGAATGCACTGTAACACGGCCGTGGCAGGCAAAGAAGACATTTCAGCCGATACGAATCTCCAAACTTCAGTGAATTTAAACATATCCTTGAGATATGGCCATGGGTGATCTCTGTCGGGAATCTCGGGATCATTTCTGCTGACAGCGAGAGCTGCTATACTGTTTCTGCGGTCATCATCTTCCACTGAACTGACGAACTGAACTGCTATGTGAGCGAGCGTGCTGGAGCGCGCGAGCGTTTTTTTTCCCCCAAAAGAAAACAATGTTTTTCATTGGTTTGGAAAGCCAAGTGTAATAAATACTCGGAGCGGGCACGGGGAAATGTATCGGAGTAAAAAGTAAATTTTGCCTTTAATATTGTAGTGGAGTAAGAGTGAAAGTAGATGCAAATAAAACATACTCAAGTAAAGTACAGATCCTCCAAAAAAATACTTAAGTAGAGTAACGAAGTATTTTTACTTCGTTACTTACCACCACTGACGGATGGTCTGTTCTGGCCTGAGTGTAGATCTCACCCGAGCGAGCGTGGCCTGTGCAGACTCTCTCCGCTCACCCTCTCAAGCCTGAGGGATGTTTTCTGGAGTCCATGTGACCTTGATGGAGATGTGTGTGTGTGTGTGTGTGTCTGCAGTGGACTTTGGCGTGAGCGCTCAGCTGGACCGAACCGTCGGCCGCAGGAACACCTTCATTGGGACGCCGTACTGGATGGCTCCGGAGGTCATCGCCTGTGACGAAAACCCAGACGCTACTTACGACTACAGGGTAATAACCTGCACACACACACACACACACACACACACACACACACGTTCAGCGTGATGAACATGGACGAGCTGACGAGATGATGTTCTTCTTCCCTGTAGAGCGATCTGTGGTCCTGCGGGATCACGGCTATAGAGATGGCGGAGGGCGCTCCCCGTGAGTACTCCATCACACTCCTCCTCTTCCTCTCTTCCTGTCCAGTTGCTTTACTCCACCATTAGTCCAGTCTAGAGGAGATGGATGTCTGATTTAGAGCAGGAGTGCAATAGCGACACACACATCTGCCAGTAGTCCTGAAGGACTGGATGAGTTTAACTGAGGACTGTTCCTCCTAACCCTACTCTGACTCATGATGATGTGTCCTTGTTGGAGCTGCTCTTGTCTTAATCCTCCGCCTCACTCTTGTGGTGATCTACATTAGATCTTTCGTTCCTCATTTGCATACTCTCAAATAGGCATCTGTTTTTAACACTCGAGTCCATCATCTCCTCTGCTATCCTGAGATAATAACTAGGTTTCATGGACGTGTGTTTTGCAGCGTTGTGTGATATGCATCCCATGCGCGCGCTCTTTCTCATACCCAGAAATCCTCCACCCAGACTCAAGTCCAAGAAATGGTCAGTACCTTCATCTTACTGGTGTAGTGATGTCATCAGGTGTCCGGTGCTCCTCCAGAAACGCTCTCCTCTCCCGCGGTCTTGTTTTCAGGTCCAAGAAGTTCTTCAGCTTCATCGAGGGCTGTCTGGTGAAGAACTACACGCAGCGGCCGCCCACCGACCAGCTCCTGAAGCACCCCTTCATCAGGGACCAGCCCAACGAGAGGCAGGTGCGCATCCAGCTCAAGGACCACCTGGACCGCTGCCGCAAGAAGCGCGGGGAGAAAGGTACGGGTGCGCTCCCGTCCACGCGGTGTGTGTGTGTGTGTGTGCTCGCCTGTGACATGTGCTTATACTCCGCCTGCAGACGAGACCGAGTACGAGTACAGCGGCAGTGAGGAAGAGGAGGAAGAAGCTCAGGAGCAGGAGGGAGAGCCCAGGTATGACCCAGATTACACATCTCTCATTGGCTGATTTCTTCTTACTCCTCCTCAGGATTACATCAAATATCCATGTATAATATCTCAGAGGCGTGGATTCAGTTGTTCCCACATTTATTACGTATAGTAGGCATGCATTTCAGCATTTGGAGGAGGATTAAAGGACCTGAGTTTAATATTTGGCTCTTTACTTCCGATGGAAAAAACAAAAACAACAAGAAGTCGTAGTTAGCACTTCCAGGAAAACTCAAACAACTCTCCTTGAGAGGGTAATCCAGACAGAAGATGATCTTAAACAAAAACATGCTTTACCAGAGCGAAACAGAAGGAAACATCTCTAATCCAAACCTTCTTAGGAATGACAACACTATGGCTGACATCAGGACTGAGCAGGAGCAATAATGCAGTGAAGCCTTAAATAGGGTTTATCATTAGGTGTACTTCAACACAGCTGAGAGTATGACAACCACTAATCCAGGGAAACATAATCTGGGTAGAAACAGGGCCATCTAGTGGTGAAATCAAGGAACTTCAGACAAAACATGACATTCTCCCATGATGCTCAAAAGAAAACAAAACAACATGCAAGTGTTACGGCCGCTACAGAGAAGATTTGTGGACATAGGCTTAATTTGTGTGTATTTGTGTGTAAACGGCTCTCTCTGGATCAGAATATTCGCTCTGATCGGACATGTTTAATAGACATAGATGACGGTCGTTTAGGAATAATATGTGTCTGCCTGAATCATGATCTTTGTGAGAAGGGAAAAAGGAAAAGTGGTGTAGTATTTTAAGGACCAGTGTGTAACTCTGCCGTGTTCTGAGTCCCGCAGCTCTATCGTGAATGTCCCGGGCGAGTCGACTCTGCGTAGAGACTTCATCCGTCTACAGCAGGAGAATAAGGAGCGCTCGGAGGCAATGAGGCGACAGCAGCTGCTCCAGGAACAGCAGATGCGTGAGCAGGAGGAATACAAGCGCCAACTACTGGCAGAACGACAGAAGCGCATCGAGCAGCAGAAAGAGCAGAGGCGGCGGCTGGAGGAGGTGACTCTCCACACCACACCTGAACCAGTCAAACACCAGTCACCGCACCATCAAGAAGAGTTTATACATGTGTAGGGCTAGAAAAACAGCTGGAGAACTGTGTCAAAAGGCTGCACTCTGAGGAACAACTACATCCTCCACTACAATGGCAACAGTTCTGTCACATGTCATCAATGCCTGACTACATTTATGAGCCTGATTTCATCATTTAAGTCACATGATCAGGAGTTGGTAAAATCACTCATCAAAATACACTCCATCTGCAACAATATAATCCTACAATAATACGCATTGCATGTGCAATAGCAAAGGATAGGTCAGTTAAACATCTCCATTTGGCAAAAAAACATTTTGAACAACATGGGTCACATGATGACACTCACATGGCATACAGTAAGTCTTCAATGACATGAGCCTGTTCATCCAGCTACAACATTCCACAGTATAGAGAAATAGTTTGGCGAAATTAGCCATTTTGAAAGCAAAATTGGCATCTTGTTCTTTAGTTGGTCAAAACCTAGAATAACAGTGACCCTTTCAGCATGGTGTTATTGCAGTGCTTCATGTTTGCTGAAGGACAAGGAAGCGTTTAGGCCCTTCTGTCATTATATGGTGAAACTTTAAGTGGCAATACGTTTACGAAGAACAGCACAGCGTAAATCCTGTCCTGCAACTCAACACAACACCATCATTGAGTCGAAACTTAAGCAAATGTCAATAATCACTGTAAGTTTATCTACAGAGTAATCCCTGTGTTCTGCAGCAACAAAGACGAGAGCGAGAGATGAGGAGACAACAAGAGCGAGAGCAGAGGAGGAGAGAGCAGGAGGAGAAGAGACGTGTGGAGGAGATGGAGAGGAGACGCAAGGAAGAGGAGGAGCGAAGGAGGGCAGAAGAGGAGAAGAGGAGGGCCGACCGCGAGCAGGTGAGCTAGGGCTAACTCTCACTTTAACCCAAGGCTAACTCTCACCTTAACGGGCTACATGACAGGTCTAGAGACAGACATCTGAGCCATAGATGTATCACTGTAAACTAAAGTAAATCATAGCTGGACTAAAGTATTTGGCAGTAAAAGACTTTTAGGTTGTCTTAATAATTCCAAAAATGGGGTTATTTTGACAAATGTATGTAAACAAAAATGTGTAGATGGGCTACTGAATCCAGTCTGTTCATGCAAAATGACTGGACTCCATCGGTCAGGTGTGCGAGTATGTGGACACAGAGCATGAACTCACGGCTACACCTGTCCCCACGCTAACTGCTGGTGTACGTTTGGCAGGTGTGTGTGTGTGTGTGTGTGTGTGTGTGTGTATCAGGAGCACATCTGACTGTAATGTGTGTGTGTGTGTCAGGAGTATATCCGTCGGCAGCTGGAGGAAGAGCAAAGGCACCTGGAGATCCTGCAGCAGCAGCTGTTACATGAGCAGGCCATGCTACTGGTGAGTCAATCCCACAAACACTCAAACACACCAGCACTGCTGAGGGAATCCCACAAACACACCAGCACTGCTGAGGGAATCCCACAAACACACCAGCACTGCTGAGGGAATCCCACTGGTGCGTTTGTTGGACTGAAGGTTTGTTTCACTGAAGGTTTGTTTGACTCTGAATGTTTGTTGGACTGAAGGTTTCTTTGACTCTAAATGTTTGTTTGACTGAAGGTTGGTTTCACTGAATGTTTGTTGGACTGAAGGTTTCTTTGACTCTTAATGTTTGTTTGACTGAAGGTTTGTTTCACTGAATGTTTGTTGGACTGAAGGTTTGTTTGAATCCGACTGCCTGTTTGTGGGTTAAGGTTTGTTTGTTTGACTCTGACAGCTGTTGTGGTGTTGCAGGCGGACGAGCGGCACAGGAGGAATGTTCAGGGTTCTCCTCAGGCCGTGGTGATGCCGAAGCAGCCCCCTGCTGTACCGCCGCGATCCGAAGCCTTCTCCAACGGCAGTGTGTCCGAACCGAGCCATCGGCCCGCTGACCCTCAGGTAACTCCACCTGTTTTCTCAGTGAGATGTGATGTGGACTCTAGTGATTTTATCTGGACAAAGTAACATTTAAATGGCCATTCAATTAATCTTTTTTTTTCAGTTTATGATTTAAGACTTACGGTTATTACGGGTCCTGTGCTGCTGAAGTTCATTTTCAGCATTTGTGACTTAAGGCCCGATATACTTCTAGTGAAATCAAAGAACGATCTGGTACCATTATACCCGTTATACCTCTATACAATTGCAGACCTTTGCAAAATTCCAAAAGCCTAAGACTTCAGACTGGTCTATGGGTGATAAAATGTATTTAGGATAATTTTTAACCCCACAAAGTTACCCAATGCCGCTTTAACGAGTTTAGACAATTCTGCCTCTCCTATTGCAGTGAATGAGTGGAGTTTTCCTGAGGGAGACTGCAGTGCACTCTGGGACGCCATACTCTAGTAGACGGTTGCATACTTATAATTTCTCCATGATATGATCAATCTTGTAAGTGAAGAAGTAGCTTTACTGCTGTGCTGCTTGGACACTTCTGGGGTTGAAGCTTGATTTTTCATTAGTTTAGCCACTGTTTCAAATAAATACCTATGGTTCTGTTGATTTTCTTCTAATAGGGTTGAAAGATAAGCAGATCTAGCAGCTTTTAAGGCCTCTCTGTATGTATGCAGTCCAGCTCTCCATCCATCAAATGTGGAATAGCTCTAGTTTAGTGTTCTTCTATTGTTCTGGCTGCTGTCTTCAGGCCCGAGTCTGCTCGTGTACCACATCTTCTTTACAGTGATACTCCACACAAAAGGAAAATTCTGTCATTCACTCTCCCTCAAGTTGTTGTGAACCCAACGGTTGCTGAACACAACGAGAGATATTTTGAAGAACGATTGGAACCAAACAGTTGATGGCCCTCATTGACATCCATAGTGGAAAAAAATACTATGGAAGTCAGTGGTGCCAAACTTCCGAAGTCAAAAGTTTCTGTCGCAATATCGAGTTCTTCTAAGCTGTCTGAGATGCTGAGGAGATGAAGCTGTTCTGGTCCTGATATGACATCACTGGTCACATGTGTCTGCAAGATCTGATATGACATCACTGGTCACGTGTGTCTGCAAGATCTGATATGACATCACTGGTCACATGTGTCTGCAGGATCTGATATGACATCACTGGTCACGTGTGTCTGCAAGATCTGATATGACATCACTGGTCACATGTGTGTTTGCAGGATCTGACGGCTCTGGCGAAGGAACTGCGTGTGGTGGAGGACGTGCGGCCTCAACACAAAGCCACGGATTACTCTTCCTCCAGCGATGACTCCGGCACCACTGATGATGAAGATGATGAAGAGGTGGATCAGGACATCGGGGACGAGTCGACGTCTGGCCCGGAGGACTCGCGGGGAGGAGGGTGAGCTTCAGGAAACAGCAGTCGTGTGATGGAGAGAACGATGGAGTTTTGATTAATCTATGATGACGGTCATGTGCTGTTCTAATCTTCATCTGGACTCTGTGCTTGTGTGATTGACAGCTCGTCTAGACTCAGTAATGGTGAAGCAGAAGCAGCGAAGACGATGGTGGTGCAGGACGATGATGCCTCCTCTACGCCATGCAAAGACAGCACACTCGTCATGAGACAGGTGACACACACACACACACACTTACTCTCTCACACACACTTGAACACACTCACACGCTCTCTCTCACACACACACACACACACACACACACACACACACACACCGTCTGATAACTGATAATGAGTATAGACTGATTCTATAAACTATGATAGTGGTCACACACAGTAATCAAGCACACACACACACACACACACACACACACACACACACACACACCGTCTGATAACTGATAATGAGTGTAGACTGATTCTATAAACTATGATAGTGGTCAAACACACACACTCATGTTGGCCATCTGTTCTCCTCTGTTGTTGTCCACCGTCACTGCTCCTTTATTCATCACAGTCCTTGTTTTATGTTAATTCTGCATGTTTTTTATGTCTTTATGTGAAGATTGTGTTTGAATTATTTTCACCTTCAGCCTTTTTTTGCCTAAATTGCAAGTTTATCCCAGAGGCACAGGGAAAGCGGTTTGAAAAGAGTGCTGATTTCTCAGTTGCAGAGATCAGGGCCCGTGACACTGCTGGGTTCAGGTTGGAAAGAGGCGTGTTGTCCCAGTCCTGTAGAGATTGTGCAGAGGAACTGCTTTAGGGGGCCAAACCCTCTCCTGCCCGACCTGCTCCAGCAGAGTCATCGCTCGCCCCCCGGCTCCGCCTCCTCGTCCCCTGGCTCCGCCTCCTCTCCCAACAGCCCCGCCCTGTCCCCCATCAGTCCCTCGGACAGACTCCTGTGCCTGACGGAGGTACACCTGCTCTCTGTGATGGTGGGAGGTTCTAGATCTCTAGTGTTCACTCTACCTCTTACGATACTAATTCTCTCAACTGATTAACCAACATCATTAACCGGTTAATATGGTTTAACTGACAGCCTCAAGCAGACACGGCTCAGGCGCGTGGGGTCATGTGACTGACAGACGTGTCTAACAGTAGTTGTAACATCTTAATGAAAAACAGGAAGGTTTGATTATAAAAAATCTGCAGTCAAATGTTCCGAACAAACATGTAATCCTCCGACGCAATCCAGAACGTTGTTTAAAATAAACCATCCGCTCTTTCCTGATGCTGGGATCCTTCTGAAGTCTGGGCACAGTCTGAAAAGAGCTGGAGGAGCAGCTGATCCTCAGTGTCTGTAGTGCTGCTCATCAGTCTGCGGTCCGTGTCCAGTGTGAATCACTCCTCTCAGTGAAGCCGGCGTTAGTGACTCTTGACTCACTCGTGTTCAGAGACTCTTGACTCACTCGTGTTCAGTGAAGCCGGCATCAGTGAATCTTGACTCACTCGTCCTCATAAAACATGAAGTATGATTTATCATTACATAGCGTCAACACCTTTTAAAATCAGAAATTCTAAATGTGGTGGTTGGAGAACTGCACGTTTTAGTTATAAGATGAAAGTTAAGGATGAAAACTTTTGTCTTACAGGGATAGTTCACCCAAAAATTAACCCATGATTTCCTCACCTTCAAGTCATCCGACATTTCTCTTAAAAATGGCTAATTCACATCCAGTGTTTGTTTCACTCTTTCCTCTGAGCTTCTACGGTCGTCATTTACACTGTGCGTCGGGTCAGGGGTTAATCTTCCACCGTAGATTGATGTGTATTGCCGCCTAGTGGAAACTAGTGATTATAGTTTATAAAGTTAATGCTACCCTAGTTTTATAAATAGTTTCTTAAGTTATATAAATATTTCCCTTACACAAACGCATGGCTTTGCTTGAGAAGGCCTGTATTAATCCACTGGAGTATTTGTGGGCTTCACCTTCTCTCCAGCGATTGACTCTGATTAGAAAGCTCAGAGGACACAGGCGTAGTTGAACCCTCTGGGGTCGGCTATCATGGCTAAACTCAAATTGATCTATTAATTTTGAAGTGTTATACATCATTAGATCCTGTCTATATTTTAGTGGATACTCACAATAAAAACAGTGCTCTGCTTTTTGTCAAATAAAGAAAAATAAACATGATGCGAGTTTTGCCTTCTCTCTGTCAGTGAAGTTCATTCGGAAACGTGTCCGAAAATGAACTGTAACTCAGTAAATACTCGACACACACACAAAAGATTTTTCTTAACGAAGCTGAAACTCTTTTCTTTAAATAAGATAATTTTATATAAGAAAACATTATTAGTTTATGTAATCTGTATGAAAAGAGAGAGAGATGTCAGTCTTTTACCTTTCAGCCAATTATAGCGTATTACGTGTTAATGTGACCACGCCCACTGAGAGCGTGTGCTATTCACACACAAATGTTGAGGCAAGCCATGAAAACGCCATCATCAGCTGGATAAAACATCCAGTTTATTAGGAATCGTGTCCTTCACCTCGGTGGCGGCAGTGGTTCATGTTAGGGCTGTCACGATAACCGCAATATTGTAGTACCGCGCTTCTGACAAGTCAACCGCAGAGGATTGCACGTAACCGCAGCAACCGCGATATTCACGTTTTTTATAAGGCTATACCCTTCTTATTTTGAACTTCATGCATGTGTATTGAGGGTTAAACATGTTCATGATGTTCATCATGGTGATGTAGCCTACAGGCTTCACACAGAGAGTGAATGAGAGAGATCATCAGAGCGCGTGCGATTACCGGCGTCTGTCTATGAAGTCGTGAAAAGGTTGCCATATCTAAGGAAAGTGAAATATTTGTCGTATCATCATTTTAACGTTCTCTTCACGGGTATTTTCCCATAAATGCGTGTCGGCAGCAGCGCTGGTCAGCACCCCTCAGCCGCAGGGAAATAAAATCAGCGAGTCACACACTGAATCAATGCCTTATTGGTCTAATAAGTGAAGCGTCAGCGTTCCCCATGCCCATTGCTGATCAGCTGAGCCTTGATAAGTGGAACTCAAAGTTAATAATAATGAACACCTTCATTCCATCTCTTTTTCTTTTTTTTCTACTAAAATGACATCACAAGATGTGAGCTCGTGCGATGAGAAGAGACTCTTCTTCGCTGTTATGCGTCAGAACGATTGCAGCAGGAAATCAGACGTAACTGAACCCCAGTAACTGAGAAAGGAGAAATGCGTTTGTCTCCTTCAGCTCGCATGCACACGTTTCCTCCCCTGCTGTTCCTTCTTTCTCCTTCTAAGACTTACAGGGATCATTGTTTCCATCAGTCTGTTCATATTTTTTTCCCACCAACCACCATCAAGTCATTGATATTTTATCATTTGTGTGTTTAGTTGTAGTTGAGTGTTTCCTACATTTACTGAAGTGTACTGTAACTTTCTAAATGTCGTCTCACAGACTCCCACTGTGCCCAAGCACAAGTCTTCCTCCTCGTTCACTCCCTTCATCGACCCGCGCCTCCTCCAGGTGTCTCCGTCCACCGGCAGCGCGCTCAATAACGCTGGTGAGTGTGTGTGTGTGTGTGTGTGTGTGTGTGTGTGTGTGAGAGCCGACGGGGTGCTTGTATTGCTCTAGGAGAACACTAGGGATGAGTTACAAAAGATTTGTGTGGTAATCAACATAATACTCTGAATCTGAGGCATAAAGAGGGGACGGGGACGGGGGGGGTGAGACACCCAACTTTCAACTCAAAAATAGTCATTTAACCATTGCAATAACTCCAAAGCTATTCAGTTAAGGTAAATATACTGCATAAAGCTGCTTTCAATTTTCATTTCCAGAAAGCAAATTTTCTAAATCTCATTCTCAGTTCAGTTGACCTTTTTTTGTTCAAAGTATTTATACAGCAGACTACTATTTGTTGTACTATAGTTCATTTATTGACTTAATTTATTGTCAATCATGGGAAATATAAGTTAAAAAATGTAAGTGCATTACAGTAATCAGAATTTGGGGGTACATCTTACCTAGTTGTCATGAAAATCAGAATGTCACTTGATGCAACCAATATTCTCTTAAATGTTGTTTTGTTTTTCCTGTGAGAAATATATATATCCATATACTTACAGTACACTCACATAAAGCAATATATACCATAGAGCGCATCTCAACTGCTTGATCACTTGTATCGCTGCAAAGCTATATTTTCATCCAGCTGTAATCTGATAAATATGATTATTGAGTCATGAAGATGTTTATATGCTTTTCTGTATGAATGTGCTACCCAGATAAATGTGAGTTGATCTGCCCAATCATTGTGATGTTCCTCAGGTTACAGTAATGATGCTCGACTGCAGGAGGCTCTGCGTCAGGACGCGTCCCGTAAGGGTTCGGTGGTCAACGTCAATCCTGTCAACACTCGGCCACAGAACGACACGCCAGAAATACGCAAATACAAGAAGAGGTTCAACTCTGAGATCTTGTGCGCTGCTCTGTGGGGTGAGTCCCGCTCTAAACCAGTACAACACCAGTCCAACCCTAGTCCAACCCTAGTCCAACACCAGTCAGTCCAACACCAGTCAGTCTAACAAGCTCAATCAAAGTGTCTGTTGCCTCTACATGTCAGTGCACATTGATGGACATTATTTGGATTAGTTGACATTTTAAAAAAACTTCTCTTGTTCTTTTTTTATCACGGCTGACCAATGAGACTGGCACTTTTGTTTACTTTTGTAAAATTGACCCTTTCTGCTTTCTTAATTTACATTCCTGGTGTTCTTGTGTATGACTGATCAGTGATCAGTGCATGTTTTTCCCCAGAGGAAACCAGCGTTTGACCGTTTATGTAAATAACCTCTTCTGCCTCTGAATGAACTCGTTTCCATCGATATTTGATATCAGACAATGGTCCCATTACAGAAGAGGAAGTGGCTTTGACCGGTTTGAGGCTGACTCGACACTGGAGTTGACTGAGAGATGTTAGATGAGTGAGTTGAAGCAGTTTTCCTCTGTTTCTGTCTCCCGCAGGTGTTAATCTGCTAGTCGGGACGGAGAGCGGACTCATGCTACTGGATCGCAGCGGTCAAGGGAAAGTCTACCCGCTCATTAGTCGGAGACGCTTTCAACAAATGGATGTTTTAGAGGGACTTAACGTACTAGTGACGATATCAGGTACCGAAGCCTCGTGCAGGATCTCTGGGTATTGATGTGTGTGTAGGAGGATGTTCGTGTGACGGCACGTGTGCTTTCAATGTTACATAACATCCTCTTTTGCACACCCCCATAAACAATACACTTCCCCAATTTTCCTCTATTTCTGTCCGTCTTTGAGCTAAAGTCTCAGACATGACAAAACTGTACTTCAGACATGTTGAAATATTCCATGACACACAGGAAGTCCTGTACTTTACGTTGAAGTTGCTCAGTTGTTTTAGACTGGCTGCAGATTCATCTTTATAATGTAAAAGGTGCAGAGAAGTCATTTGTTAAATGGCTAATTCTTCGGAAATATTTGGTCTTTTTTTTCTCTTTTATTCGATGAGGTTTCAGCTCAGCTCATGAAGTCCTCGTAACCTAAAGCTGTAGTTTATTTAAGCCCTGGTTGAAGATCAGTGCAAAATCAGGATTTCCTGGCAGTATTCTTATGGGAAAAATCATACTTATTCTACAGAGAAAATCATGCAAATGCACATATATATAGTTTTTTTCTTAATAAAATGATTTATTATAAGTCTGTATATAAACAGTGTTAGCGTGGCTGAGTTCAGCGAGTGTCGGTTGAGGAGATTTCCTCTTTCCACGTGTAAGCGCTTTGAGGACGTAGAACAGCGCTATATAAAAGTAATGAATTATTATGATTATAAGTCATGATTCCGGCTTCCAATCCTAGGGAAGAAGAATAAACTGCGTGTGTACTATCTTTCGTGGCTGAGGAACAAGATCCTCCACAACGACCCTGAGGTGGAGAAGAAGCAGGGCTGGACCACCGTAGGAGACCTGGAGGGCTGTGTGCACTACAAAGTCGGTATGTGTTCCTATCCAAAACATCTGCTTTGATGCATCTGCTCCTCTCATCGCTGCACGGTATTGCCCTGACGTCTGTTGTTTGTTTGGTCTGTAGTGAAGTACGAGAGGATCAAGTTCTTGGTTCTGGCCCTGAAGAATTCAGTAGAGGTGTATGCGTGGGCTCCCAAACCATACCATAAATTCATGGCTTTCAAGGTGACGAACCTCATATGTCCATGAGAACGAGTCGAGAGCGATGTGCTGTTGTACAAGCGGGTTGCTCGTCTCTTGGCGGCGGGGTGTATAAAGTTCAACTATGACGATAACGGCACAGAGGAACGATGTAATCACTTTTGACATGTGATGAATGATAAAAACATTGACAGCCAATCAGAATCCAAGAAGAAGAAGAAGAGCTTTAAAGAGCTTGAGCATATATGCACAGTGCACTCATAATATCGATATTGAGCGATTGTGTGGACGCTAATAAAGTTATTAAAGAGTTATAGTTATCATCCTTAGTCAAAATGGGCCTCATTATAAACATGCTGATATTTATCGTAAAATCTAATCTCACGATAAAAACACGATGACGTTTCTCTCCTTCTGTGGCAGTCGTTTGGTGATCTGGTGCACAAGCCACTGCTAGTCGACCTCACAGTTGAAGAAGGCCAAAGGTTAAAGGTCATCTATGGGTCCTGCTCTGGGTTTCACGCCGTGGATGTCGACTCGGGAGCCGTCTATGACATCTATCTGCCCACTCACGTATGTACAGTATGGACAGGGACGAGCGTTGGGGTTTCCCAGCCTTCATCTTCCTCTCTCTTCGTTTTGTTGTAGATTCAGATGAGCATTCAGTCACACGCCATCATCATCCTGCCCAACACGGATGGCATCGAGCTGCTGGTGTGTTATGAAGACGAGGGTGTGTATGTCAACACCTACGGCCGCATCACCAAAGACGTGGTGCTCCAGTGGGGCGAGATGCCCACATCTGTTGGTACGTGAATCTCGCCCACAGTGCTGTTCGCTCAGTACTCTATTATTACACTATTACTAGCTTTAGCAGGCCAAGTATGATTTTGTCAGTAAAGGTCTGTCAGTATGTTTGCATGTAATTGTCAAGCTTCTGTGGTTTTTATATAGTTGGCTTGCACTGTCCAAGTATACATGACACAATGCATTTTGGGATATGTGAAGCATTAAATGACGAAGTTGCCCGATTTATGCAAATTAAATGAGCAGAAACGTTTGAGAGCGACTGCCAATGGAAACAGAGTCAGAGGAAATGCATTTGGTTCATATCCTGTCATGTATTGCAACGTCATCAAGACGGAGAAGTTAGTGGCCGAATGAAGTTTTTTATGTTAAACACACACACTACTCACCTCAAACAAACTGTCTGTCGGGGGAAATGGTTCGGTGCTTGTTTTCTCTTTTTTAATCAGCGTTCTCTCCAGCCTACAGTACCGTTGGACATGGACTTTATCCAACTGCACAACTCTGCAGGCTGGTACATTTGCTTCTCTTTTATATCATACATTTATGCTCTGATTGCGTTTATATTTAGTCTTTCCCCTCTAGAATGTTTCTTTTTAAGAGTGAGGGAAGAAAACCTTACAATACAGATAGTTTCACATCAGCTTTAAAGCGAAAATGTGGAAATAATGATTCAGTGATGCAAACAGAGTTCAATTCTTCTGTAAAGCAACTCTAAAAAGAAAATAGTGTCATTGTCAGGGTCAGTTTAGTTTTGTTTAATAACTGTGTAGAGATCATCAAATATCAAGCGTTCAGTTATTTAGCCGATCCAGAGATAACAGTGATGTCATCATCAGCTCAGTTCAGCAGCGTCAGGACATTCAGATTAATAATCATTATAATAATATGTTACATTTATATTGCGCTTTTCTGGGTACTCAAGCGTTTCATGTGGAAGGGGGGGCATCTCCTCAACCTCCACCAGTGTGCAGCTCCACCTGGATGATGAGACGGCAGCCATATTACCACACACCAGATTATTGGTGGAGAGGAAACAGTGATGAAGCCAATCAGTGTATGCGGATGATTAGGAGGCCATGATGGACAGAGGCCAAGGATGCCGGGGTTACACCCCTACTCTTTATCGAAGGACATCCTGGGATTTGTAATGAGCACAGAGAGTCAGAGCCTCGGTCTAACGTCTCATCTGAAGGACGGGGTATGGTGTCCCCATCACTACACTGGGGCGTTAGGACCCACACAGACCTCAGTGACTAACCCTAACTCCATCAGTGACTGAATATAGTCCTCCTCTGGCCACTGAGTCATTATGATACCGGCTGCATCAAGTCAGATTGAATATTAGTATCATTCAGCATATTTACCCAGTTCCTTCAGCTTGAATATTGTGATGCATCATGATGATGCTGACATACAGAGGAGTTGAAGCCGGACATACAGTGGGGCCAAACAGTATTTAGTCAGCCACTGATTGTGCAAGTTCTCCTACTTAGAATGATGAGAGAGGTCCGTCATTTTCATCATAACAAAAAGACAAAATGAAAAAAAAAAATCCAGGAAATCACATTGTAGGATTTTTTTTTAGTTTTTATTTTCAAATTTATTTGTAAATTATGGTGGAAAATTGAACGGTGGTGGAAAACATTGAACGTATGTCAAGTTTACGTTCTTGATCAAATCAAAAATAACGTCATAAAGCATATACACATGAAAAATACATTTAAAACATTAGTACTTATACAAAATTCAGCTCCATAATGTTTGTATGCGTTTGTCGTAGACACAAAATACTAGCATAACTATTAGCCTAGTGGCTATACAGCCAGTGCTGGCATTTTGAAAAAATAAAACACAAGGCTACGTCTGGAATTATACATGCAAACACATTTAAAACGATTAAGTCTTAGCCTACTTACAGGTTGTGGTCCAACAACTGCTGCCTCTGGTTTTAAAGTTGGAT
>JAOTRC010000043.1:30656138-30666457 GCA_027497675.1 Cyprinella lutrensis
CTCTGCTTACATTGAACTTTCAGCGCTGCAACTTTGCAGATACTGTTAATGCACCATCAGCAACATTACACACTATTGAAAATCAAAAATCACAGTGAAATCACAGTCAACCCCCCCTTTAATGCATTTTGGCCATTCATTTACACAACAACGACATTTTGGTGGTCTGAGAACACAATACCGAAATTGTGTTGTTTTTTTTCACCATTTTGAAAATGATACCGTTATCATCTCTGTGTAAACTTCAAAAATGTGAATCTGTGACCCGTGACCACAGGATATTATGTGTTTAGTCTATAGGTATGCGTGTTTGAATATATATGCGCGGGCGTGTACGTGTAGTCTTTCTTTAAAAAGTGACATCGCAAATTACTTGTCTGACCTGGATCATACTTGATTTTTAGTCTGTGAGTGAGTCTGCTTCTCAGACAGTGTTAGGGAGACTATTTCAAAGTTTTGGCGCTGAATAGGAAAAGGATCTGCCGCCAGAAGGGTTATAATGCGTTAAGAGCTAAACCATGTAGTGCTTTGTAAGTAATCAGCGAGATTTTAAAATGTATAAAATGTTTAATTGTACGGCTGGGACGGTAAATCGATGCAGTGAGTTTTTCCGAATGCATCATGATGTCAGTTGGGATTTATCACTTGCTCTAGATAGCTTAAAGCACCAACACTTCAAAACAATTATAATTGAAACTAATTCTGAAGATATTGCTATAAATTACAGCAACACCTCCCCCTTTGCTTTTCATACAAGGTTCATGTTTAACCGTTCGACAGTAATCTTGCGTGGTGGACTCATTTAAAGTAATGTAATCTCCTGATTTTAACCAGGTTTCTGTCACACACAGCGCATCTAGGTTATAATCTGAAATCATGTCATTAACAATAAGTGCTTTTGAAGTAAGGGATTGAATATTCATTTACCCTAACCCGACCTTTATCATTTTTGATCCGTATTATATCTGCTTTTTATTTGTTGAACTTCAATAAAATGGTTTAGGAGTTTTTTGTATTTCCTAATTCGGGGAACAGACGCAGTCTCGATATGATGATGTGTAGGTGAAACAGGCTCGATGTGATGGGGTTTATCTGACCTTGGTGACGCGACGCCGCTAGCAGACGGTCGGTTTAGCCAATCTGCTGAGCCCCTGATTGTCATGTTTGATTTCATCCCCTGCATTTATCACACGTGAACCCCTAAACGTGGCAGGTGGTACAAGTAACAATAACCGGAGAATATGCTGTGACTCGACATGTTTGTTTATCGATTTCGACTTGCCAGAGTTGTTTTGATGATAAAAGATGAGCGCTGTAGAGAAAAGGAGGATTTAATGGCAATACTTGACTGTGCTCTCACCAAGATCCTGGTCTCCCGGCAGTTACACTCCTTGTTTTCTCCTCAAATCTCACCCAGCTCTTCAGAGGCTCCATCCTCTCCAGCACCTCATACCCAATGTGGCCACAGAGCCTTGCCCTAACCTTCCCCCAACACTTCCCTGATGATCCTAGTGCCTGTCGTAGGTTCCTGACCCAGTGTGCCCTGATGTTCGATCTTCAGCCTTCCTCCTTCCCCTTGAACCAGTCAAATATGGCTTAAATCACGACTCTCCTTTCGGGAAGGGCCTTGTCATGGATGACAGATTTGTGTTTGTTCTGTGCCAAGTTTAAGCTTGTATTTGACGCTACGGTCTCCTGCCGTCAAGTGTCCAAGTCCTGCCTTCATCTCTAGCTGGGCAGCCGCAGTGTAGATGAACACGCCATCCAGTTTAGGACCATCACAGCGGAGAGCAGCTGGAACAGAACTGGCTTATGATGAATAAGACACCAGCTATGTGTGAGGCTGTGTGAAATCTAGAAGCACTGAGAGATGTGTCTGTTAGGATATTGACTCGAGGGAAAGACAGCTAGTTTATTCTTCCTACTCTAGAACCCATGCAGACAGGAGAGGTGACTCCTGCGCTGAAGACTGAGTCTGAAGGATGAAAGTGATGTTGTCTATACTGCGCTCAGCCTGCTCATAGCTAGAGGCACTTGTGACCATTCGGTATTGTAAATGTAGCCACTGTTGTATGTTGTCCTAATCAATGCTCTTATGCAAAATAGCAGAGGTCAACCCTACTCCTGGAACCCAACTGTCCTGCAGAGTTTAGCTACTACCTTAATCAAACACACCTGATGCAGCTAATCAAGCTCTTCATGCGGGTGAGCTAAAACAGGTTGGAAATAAACGTTTGCAGGATAATGGGTCTCCGGGAGCAGGGTTTTGGACCACTGCAATGCAGCTCATGAGAGAGACTGAATTTGGTACCAGATAGTGTGTATTTGTTTACGAATAAATTTGTTATTTCTTACCTGTATTGTTTTGTTTGTCTTGCAGCTTATATTCGCTCTAACCAGATCATGGGCTGGGGAGAGAAGGCCATAGAGATCCGCTCTGTAGAAACAGGCCACTTGGATGGAGTTTTCATGCACAAAAGAGCACAAAGACTCAAGTTTCTGTGTGAAAGAAATGACAAGGTGAGTCTGTACATCATCTTTTAGTGTTTTTGCTGTAAAATCAGGGTTCCCATGGGTCCTTGAAGTGCTATGCCCCCTCTCAGTTTAATTTAACGCAGTTCCCTTTCGAGGGAACACTGTGTCGCTGAAAATGACTCTTTGGGGATGCTCCCTTAGCGTGCGCCTCTGAAGCATGAATAAATCAAATCCAATCCTGATTGGTGTCAGATCTGAGGACTGGTTTGTCACGATATATCTAAATTATGCTTATTTTTCATGTCTCCATCCTTCCATGTCACAGGAGATTACTGAGGTTCGCTTTCAGGGGCAAAGCATACCAATATCGGGTTCTTCCTTCAGCCTAGCTCTCTCTCTGCACGTTCACTATGTGTATGGAATGGAATGAACTTTATTGTCACTTGGTCACAAGTACCAGTGAAATTGGGGCACAATCAGTACATTCTACAATATTGCTTATCTGTATGTATGTGTAAGAGTTCGTGTATGAGTAGGCCTGGAGAGTCGCATCATAATCTAGGTGCCTGAAGTCCGCAGGATTGTCATAGCGATACACAGCAAGTTAACATGGAGAAAACCTTGATCAGGTCCCAGACAGAGTCAACAATCACCTGGAGTCGGGGAAGAAACACAAGAGCGGCTCACTGCAGTGCTCTTCCGGGGAGTTGTTGTTCCAACAGCGGCCTTGGCCAAGCCCAGTGCTGGTTGAGGGCGGCCAAAAACCTGCATTCAATTTACACAGCTAATTCTCAGGGTCTCTGGTCTCCGAAACCATCCATATCCTTCTACAAAGCTGTGAGCTTCTCCATGATGTTATCCATATTCTGGTTCATAGACACAGTCCCAGTGCTGGCAGCTCTACCCACCGCTTCAATCATGAGGGTTAGGGTTAGAGCCGCCAGACAGACGACCCGCCACTTCTCCCACGCATCCATCATGTAGCCAGCTGAGAACATTCCGGCAGGGCAGTCAGATTCCCCCGAACCTAAGCTTCTCGTCGAGAAGACGGTGTCAATTGTGTTGAGAGACCAGTTGATCAAATCCATAATTTCTTAGTTTGGAGAGCAGTGCTGAGAGAATCTCTCAAAGTACAAGACAGTAGACTAGACGTGACGAGAGGAGCAAAGCAGGCGAGGGAGAGGAAATGCGACCGCCTTCGTTGAGTGCCAAAGTAGAAGATGCGGCTCTGGGCATCCGTATACTGAAATACATCAACGACTGGCTCATATTGGTCCAGTCTTGAGAAATGCAGTTCAGCATCGAGATGTCATCCTTGGCCACATTCAGAACCGGGAGTTGAGACTCAACACTAAGAAAAATGTGATGGACCCAGCACAGAAAACTACTCTTCAGGACGTGATATGGAATTCGGTTACAATGCGGGCACGTATGTCTCTCGCTCGTATCGAATCTGTCCTGGCCATGGTGTCCGGGATAAAGCTAGGCCAGGCCATAACTGTAAATTTCAAAGACTGCTGGGCCTCATGACAACGGCATCCAACATAATTCCTTTCGGCCTGCTTCACATGAGGCCCCTTCAGTGGTGGCTCAAAGCCTAGGGGTTTCCCCCAAGGGGAGTCCGTTCCGTATAATAAAGGTTACGCACAGATACCTTCGTTCCCTATTAATATGGAAGAAACCTGGGTTCTTGTCCCAAGGGCCAGTGTTAGGGGCGTTGTGTCACCGGAAAACCGTTTCGACAGACACTTCCCTTACTGGCTGGGGCGCAGTCATGGACGGCTGCTTTGTCAGGGTCTGTGGTAGGACCATCATCATTCTTGGCATATAAATATCCTAGAGATGTTGGCTGTGCTCAGGGCTCTGAGGAGCTTCCAGACATCAAGGGTTACCACGTCTTGATGCGTTCGGACAATACATCAGTGGTAGTTTATCCGAACCGTGAAGGGGAACTCAGATCACGCCCTCTATCCAGATTTGGTGCATCAGATTATTTTATAGTCCCAAGGAAAAATATTATCAATAAGAGCAATATATGTCTCGGGGGTTCAGAATCAGGGCGCAGACATCCTGTTGAGGCCCGGGGAATGGAGACTCCATCCAGAGATGGTGGAGTTGAGTATGGCTGAGGTTTGGACCGATGGAGATGGATCTGTTCGCGTCTCGTGGGACATCCCACTGTCCACTTTGGGGTTGGATGCCATGGTACAGGCCAGGCCGAGGCTTCGACTGTACTTGTTACCCCCAATCGCTCTGCTCCCGGGAGTCCTGGAGAGTGTTTGTCAGGAGGTAGCCCTGTTTTGGCCAGCCCAAGTGTGGTTTTTGGACTTAATTTCACTCCTGATAGCTCTGCCATGGCAGAGGGCCGTATAGTCCATCCTCGTTCGGAGCCGTGTAAGTTGTGGTTCTGGCCAGTGCATATGTTGCACACTGTGCTTTTGTCCTGGGAATATAATAATAATGAATGTTTTCCTTCATTGATTTTTTCCCCCTGTAGAGATATACGCTGTTGTTGAAAGACGTAAAAGAGTGATGCATGTGTTTTACAGTCGAATGATGATTATTTATTCAAACCAGCACATTAATGGTTTATCTCTCATTATTATTGTCCGTGCATATAAGCGTGTTCTCTCTGGACTGTGAGATGGACCCTGATGATAACTCGAGCTCTGATCATCTGTTGGAATGGTGACCTCTGCTAGATGCAGTTGTCGTTGACGGTTTGTTGGATGTTTCCTGCAGGTATTCTTCGCATCTGTGCGTTCGGGAGGCTCGAGCCAGGTCTACTTCATGACTCTGGGCCGGACCTCTCTGCTCAGCTGGTAATCACAGCGATGACCCCGATCTACCACTGACGTTTCTCCAGGATCGGCGGAGGCCAGGCCACACACACGCCAGCGCCCGCTGAAGGACTGACACACACACATCTGCGTCCTTTTGCAGCGTGCTGCATGAGGAACTGGCTTGAGTATTCTACAGTATTATTGCTAGTCTGTGTAAATGTCTTTCTCTAGAGTTTAATAAAATCTGACTCAGCTGAGAGGAACGGTGAAATTCTGCTAATGTGTCTCTCAGTCACAAATAGTGTCATAACAATGGTGAAACACAAAATGGCTTTTTGTCCTGTATTTTTATTTATGCTTTATTTATTTCTAGTTTTTTTATTGACTTGTTTTTACTAAGCAGAGTAGTTATGCGCAGTAATGTGGGTGACGGTGCCTGAGAGGTTCAACGTTTGCTGATAGAATTCCAGCGTTCCCAAGCAGAGCGTTACGAATCCGCTAATGGTCACGTGATGTCAACAGGAAGCGGGCAGCTGTGTTCGCCTCGGGTTTGCTTTCGGCACATCAAAAACGTGGATTTGGATAAATGTCAATTTAATGTGGACTGTGCTGTGCCACATCTTTTCTCGTCTTCTCTCGTTTCCCTCTTCCCTCGTTTTCTTCTGCCACATGTCCGATGACGGTGGCCTCATTCCTACTTTGAAATGACCAATGAGAGAGGTTTAATCCGCCTCTGTTGAACCAGTATCTCCACTGGCCCTGAGAAGTGCGCATCAACACCTTGTGTCCTGTCCTTCTGTTCTGAAGAGCGGATGAAAGCTAGTTCTGGCATTTTATGCACTGGACTTGGAGCCGACCGGTCCACTCGTCCAGAACAGAAACCCTAGTTATAAAACTGACATTCAATTCATTTTGTATGACTGTTTATGATGCCCTTTGTTCCAAGATATGCGTTTTCCATCAGCCAGCGACAATGCTGATCTGAGAATACAAACCGAGTTTAGACATCCCGTAATAGCTTAATTTCAGTTATGGAAACATTACCTTAAATTTTATGAGAAAGACTGTCTTTGTCATGGACTATCATTATTATTATTATTATTATCATTTGTGACTGAACTGTATATATTTAATAAAAGGCAGGACTGTGCGGTTAAGTAACCGAAACATATGAAAAGGAAGGGATGAGCATGCATGAGTCACGAGACGCTCACCGCAGAAAGCTTTTTGGTGATTCTAGGGATTTTATTATTATTATTGTTTTACTTTTATATCTTTTCTTTCTCAAAGTTTTCACACACAAACTTAGTGAATAGTATGATTATGTCTCTTATGATTTCTGGGGTTATTTTCTCTTTTTAGTTCATGCCTCACTTCTGCTCTCCCCACACACAGTATTTATTGATTTATGTGCTCTATAATTTTGACATTTCTGTTTCTTGTGATAATAATTAGTATTAGATTTGATTATAGTATTTTAACAAATCTGTCAAACTTTAAAAAGAAAGTGAATTTTGCCAGTGGCAAAACCTAAAAGTGAACATACATGTTGAGAAACTGGTTTGGCGCTCTTTCTGTCCCCTTTTCTAAGCGTTACCTTTGAAGATCCCTCAGTCCTACACACAGTTAAGACTCTACTGTGAGGTTGCAGTTCAGTGACCGGAAATAAATTCACCTGGAACAAAAAAAGAAGAAACCACGTTTAAACGAGCAACGTTTTGTAAATCCAATGTTCGTCGTTGTGTTTTACTTTAAGATATTGTTTTGATATATTTCAGCCATAATTCTTGTTATTAATAATAATAATAATACAGATGGTGTTTCCTCAGCGCTGCTTTGACTTTCTGAATATGTTCTTGGCTGACTGGTTGTCTGTTTTCAGTCGTGGCACTGTATCGTACGTCCTCTGTATATGACAGGAAGTCCTGTATTTTCCTGATGGTCCTTTTGTTTTTCTTTGAAAATAAAATCGGTTTACTTAAAGCAGTGATGCACATTTCATTTTTCCTCTTCATAAAGGGAGTGATCGCCTATGAAAAGGTCAGGACATGACCTCTGATAATGGTCTAGGCTTGGAGAAATGAATCTGTATATGAACATTTTCTCAAACAAATCATGATTCATCAATAACTTCCATTCTAAAGTGTTTTCTAAATTTACAGACCACTCGACTACAAAAATCACGCTCTCCCCGAGGCCTTATAACCATGTTAAGATGAAATTGTAAACAGATGTAGATCTTAAACAATATTTCATCATATATCAGTAAAAGCATATGATGATTCTAGTGAGAGTAAGAGTCTGAAACTCCTCCGTGTGGCTTTGATTATGAGGCTTGTCGTAACCGAACCAGGAAAAAACAACAACTCTTCACTCAATTGGATAGTCGGTAGACCTACAACCAATCAGAGCAATGCATAAGTCAACTCCTTTGCGTAGCGCAGTTTTCAACTATAGAACTTACTTATTTTAGGAGTTAAATAATGAGTGTTGCATCTTTTACTTACTTCTCCATGAGTGCCACCAAAGGAGATACCTAACGACCACAGGCTTTTCATTACGTCCCGTCTTCTTAGTGACCGTCAGAGCCAGCTGATAAGTTACACTTTTCCCGAATCATGTGGGAAGGACAGCAAAAATGTCTGTCCGATCGACAAATGCCTTGATTGCAGTTTTCTGTTTATTAAAATGAATGCGCTGTCGATTTATATTACAACAGTTTTACGACAGCAGAATCTGTACATCTCACTTCTCCAGCTGCAGTCGTCTCTGAGGGAAACCAGTTAAGCGCTCTTTGATAACGTGATAATTACGTCCCTGTCCATCATCGTATAAAGCCCACCCTGGCAGTTTGATTGGCCCGAATGTTTCTTGTCTGATCATAATCACTCCTCAATGGATCGAGTCCAAACCGAACTTCCGGACCAAAAAATGTTGTGGGCGGAGTTGGGGCTGGCATCCAGGCTATAAAAGCGTAAGACAGTGTGAGGTTCCTTTGCATAAAGACACAGAAAAGCCTAAGTATAGCTGCTTAATAAGAGGTCTGTAATGTCTGCATAAAGAGTTGATTCAGTTGAACTTGTTTTGAGGACAGTCCTCTTGGCATAGAGTGGTGAAGGAAAAATAAAGGCATAGGCTAACCCTGCAGTTCGCATCGCACTGGTTCCCTCGACAAAACCCAGTAGGATTTTGGATAATCGCTAAAAACAAGAAGAACACTGTAGGCTCTGGATCATCCAAATGGTCATCGGCAAACTTAAAACGGGCCTCGACCTGTGCTGGTTTAAGCAGGGGAACCTTCTGTGCCATTCATGATTTCAAAGCATGACCTAGTCTGAGTGTGCAACAGTAACCTTGGAAACGGTGCTCCCAGCTCTTTGGTCTTGGCCATGTTAGTAGTTGGATTCGTACTGTTTGTATGTGGTGGACAGGTGTCTTCATGCAGCTAACGACCTCAAACAGGGGCATCTAATTTAGGATAATGAATGGAGTGGAGGAGGCAGACTAAGGCCCTGTGTACACGAGAACGCTCGCGGGTGAAAACGTACAAATATTTTATCGGATGTGCCTTTCGTTTACACGGCGACGCCGTTTTTGGGGCTTAAAAACGCAAAAAAGTGAAACCACCCTCCAGAGTGGAAATCTTAAAAACGCTCAACCGCCGCGTTCCCGTGTAAACGGTAAAAACGCGAAAGTCTGCTTGACGGTGAAGGTTGTACGCAGGCGCGTTGACTTGGTGTTGCTGTAGTATGCACTCCTAGCCGCCTGAAGTCATACTACATTGAATTTCACACACTTTTGCGTCTCCGTTTGCACGTGGATTTCCCAGACAAAACGCTCGTCTAAATGCAGAATAAAAAAGATGACGCCACTTTTGCGTTTTCTCTTCAGAATCGTTTCCGTGTAAACACAGCCTAACAGGTCTTTGAGGACCAGAATTCTAGCTGATTGACAGGTGTTCAGATACTTATCTGCAGCTGTATCATACCAATAAATAGTTAAAAAATCATACATTGTTTTTTTTTGTTTTTGGATGGATTTCTAACTCTTTTAGTTTTTAGATTAGTCTCTCAGAGTGTACATGCACCTACGATGACAATTTCAGACCCCTGAAGGGGGAGAACTTGCGAAATTGCAGGGTGTTCAAATACTTATTTTCCTTGCTGGAGAAATGAGTCAGGATGCCCACGGGACTGGAAAAACAAGAGAATATCTTGTCAATAACATTTCAACAATTGTATTATCTAAAAGTGCCTTTATTTGCGTGTCTTCTGTCATGTTGAGTCAGAGGCGTTTGGATCCATTTGCGGTAGTTTATTCACACATGCAGACATGAACAGAAACAGGCTTAGACAATCCAGTTCTCGTAATGAAACGCAGGCAAAGGTCAAGGCAGGCAGCAAAGGTTCACAGATTTCAGAGTCCAGGCAGAGAACGAAGTCCCAGATAATAACAGGAGACAGGGAAAACGCTTGGTAATAATGTCTGCAGAGCAAAACAAGACTTTGCAAAGCACCAGGTGATGGAGATGATCAGATAAAGCAGGCGGAGATGGAGATGGAGAATGAGCAGAGGGAGAGAGGGAGCGGATGACACCGGCGTGGCTGAGCGCTATACGTGACATGTTCTGAGAATACGTTTCATGTACGTCCATGTTGTTTACATTAGATTACATCAATGTTAATCAAACAATTAAGGTATCATGGGGAGAAAAGTGGAATATATTTTTCCTATCGATATTTGGTTTTGGCTTGTTGTGTGCCAAATTTGCTGTTATTATCAGGGATTTTAGGGGATGGTTGCTAGGCGATTTTGTTTTAGACCCTTCAAAAAACATTAACTACATTTTTTTTCTCAATTTTCATTTCTTGACTCTATCGACTTCAAACTGGTGTAGCTCAATTTTTGTCTGATTTCTGATTAATCATTTTTAATTTTTTAATAGACAATGTGAATAACAAGAATTTCGTTTTTGAAAATGTACTCAATGCAACTCACACACACACACACACACACACAGACACACACACACACACACACACACACACACACATATACACT
>JAOTRC010000044.1:19320-31017 GCA_027497675.1 Cyprinella lutrensis
AGTAAAAGTTTAGCTATGAGCTGTTATTGTGGCTGAACTGGTTAAAGCATAAAGCCTTGTTTAAACTCGACACATCCTTATGAGCCCAAGGGAGCGTGGCAAAAATAACATGATTGTAACAGCACGTGTGCCTCCGCATCCCCTAGACAACATTTACTACACACAATAGGCTTTTTTCTCTGACTTAGATCTCTTTCAAGATCGACAGGTTAGTGATTTTAATTTAGGTTCTGGGAATGTTCTGTGAACGTTAGTTTTTGGTTCCCAACGTTCCAAGAACTTTCCCTTAACGTTAAGGGAACGTTCCTGGAACATTCTCCTTACGCTATAAAAATGGAACCTAAGAATATCCTACATGGAACATTACTATAACGTTCTTGTTTGGTTCCCAAAAAAATAAACTCATGGGACCATTCGGGAACGTTAGGGGAACGTTCTGTGTTTGTTTTACGGTCAAAGACAAGAGTACTAATCAGCTGTCTCACGAACATAACCAGCACATTTATACCCACATAGCAAAGCCATAACACAGCGGAGGAGAAGAACTAAGTGAAACAGCCAAACTACATATTTTACACCACTGACAAGGGAAAAGTCACTACTCACGGTGTCTATGGTTTCCAGCTTTCTGCTGCTTCTCTTTCAAGGTAGTGATGAAACTCGCTCTGTAGTGTTGTTTGTTCGCTGTCGGCTATGGTAGAAACATTACATCACAATATGTCGACCTTCATTGAAGGGGGTTCCCGTGGTTGTGTAGATATAAATGTCTCATCCTAAGGTAATAAAAACATAACGGTTTATTTATTAAGTTCTTTCTTATTGCATTTCTGTTAACAGACATTTTTACACAATGAACATTTAATGTCAGTTTGTGGTCTATCAAACAGTGTCTACTAATACACATACTTTGTTGCAAAGGAAGCCAGAAAGAAAGATATTTGAATTTGAAGAAAAATGATAATATTTTAATAGTCTACTCAAACTAAATGCTAAGAGCGTGGTTGCAAACAATGAAAATAAAGTGCAGGATTTAACCATGGCAGTGGGTCATTTAAAAATTAAAAGAAACAAAACACTCAAGAAACTCATAAAACATAACAACTAACCTAGACGAGAATGGACGGTGAACCTAACAAAGATGATTTTGTGCTAAATTGATCTAATTGTCACGGGTGTGGAGCAGGCAGAAGGAACAGGAGAAGTCCAGATTCACACGAAGATAATATTTTAATTCAAAGTACAGGCAGGAAGACAGGGTAACACCAGGTAACATTCAACATTGACCGACAAAGACTGACTGAATGAAGGAGAACTAAATACAGGCAAGAATCAAACATAACAATGTGAAGACAGGTGAAACAGATGAACAAGACGAGGAACAGGTGGCTGATGAGGGAGTGAGTTAAAATAAGGAGACAAGAGGATCCTGGGAAGTGTAGTGTAGTAGACGCAGACGGTGCAGAGGCAGACTGTGACAATAAGTGCATATTACTATTTTATCAATCTGTTAATAAGGACTCATTATTACCTATACTGCATACTAGTACAGTTGCAATTACATTTGTTATTTTATAAATACTTAAGTCATGCATTTTCTTTTTCAATGTGCATGCTCATAATCTTTTATACACCAATTAATCAGCCATATGGTTCCATTAATGTATTTATTAAGATGCAACTTGAATTGCTATTATGTTTATTTGTAAATAACTATTGTACAATAAAACAGATCATTAATACAAACTGTTGAAAAAAAGAAATGTATCAGTGCATTATGGATTATGAGCATCCAAGCAAATGCACGATTTAATGAAGTAATGAAGTAATTATAAAAATAACACAACTGTTCAAATAATGCAGTATAGGTCTAAATGTGTTTTTAAAAATATATTTATAGAATAGTAATACTTATAAGTATAAATGGGGGTATAATTTATAATAAGCATGGTGGTCTTCATAGAAAGTGTTACCAAACTCTTTTTTTTCTTGTTAATTAAACATCTTTCTAGCAGTGACAATGGGTAACAATCAGTTGTCATCTGGATGAACAGTATAACATCAAACAGTAAAGAATGGCTCTAGCAGCAATGTAAATTGCTTTGGATAAAATAATCTGCCAATTTGCGTACATGTAAAATTGACAGTTAGAAAGGCTATTTAAAACAAGTCATCTTTAAATACAGCTACATGTCTCATCAGCACACAGGATAATGAGCAATGTCATTGAAACCCTATAGACCATAAGCCCTCTTAAAGGGATCCTCAAGTCTTTTGAACATGGCTTTGAGCTGGCTGGCAGATTGTATGGGATTGTGGGATTGTAGGATGTGGTAAAGCTACAGTAGGGAAATGATGAGAACCTCAACATTCAGTGCCAGTGTAACAGCTGGAGGAAGGCAGGGAATGTCTACTGTGTAGCATTGATGCACACTGTGGGGAGGGGGGGCATAAACTTATGTAAATGATTTGTTGATTAGACTTTACAGCAGATAAAGTCTTTTTTGCCATTTAATTAAATCCACTTAATTATTAATATTTGGCCACTTTTTACGATAAATACTACAGCCACTTGAGCAAAAACACATGGACATCGAAACATATACAAGCAAATACAGTGGTTGCTGTTTTAACTTTTATTTTGAAATCAGGGTGAATTAAAAAAAAAACATATTATCGATGTATTGTCCTAAGCATAGATTTATAAATAATAGCACTATGGTATACTAAGATTTTAAAATGGTTTTAATACATCCAGGGGCATAATTTGGTGGAGATAACACCTTCCCAATAACCAAAAACCAGCAAGTACAACAAAATCTTTATCTGCCATTTAATAATTCTTACCTATTACTTTTGCAATTAATTTTGATTAGCCTGGTTTAACCAGACTCTCGTACATTTCATTTGTACACAGAGTCTGGCCTCTCTCCATTGAGAAACGTTTACTTCCTTGTAAGCGGGTTTTCTCTTAAAGTTCAAAACTATTGGATCTGCCCAGAGTCACTCAGGATCTGCCATAACCAATCGCTAACGTGTGGTCGTGACGTATGTCATGCGCCGAAACCGGCTGGAAACAACAAGTCTGGATGATCAGAGGATTACGTTTACAATAAGACTTCTGTCAACGAGAGCTGCAGGTTTTGTTCATATAGGAACAATTATTAATTGAAAAAGTATATTTGACACTAAGGACAGGGATGTATTCATTCAACTACCGAAGCTGGGTCTAATCATTGCAAATTTGCGGACGCAGCTGCGGTTGTTTCTGATTTGCCGCAAATGCAGTACAGTGGAGGATCTGTGTCTATCTGCAGATGTGTAACAAACAACAATTTTTCATATTATATCTTATTGTTTCTTAATTACCCTAATTAATTATATCTTTAAGTTTAAAGTATGTGTTTGTACATTTTTATTTATGACATTTAGTTTTTTTTATTAAATGTGCATTGCGCAACAGTCAAGCCTGAATCCTCCTCATCGCTGGTCCCGTCCAGCCCCGTCAAGCCTGTGTTCTCCTCACCGCTGGTCACGTCCAGCCCTGTCAAGCCTAAACTCTCCTCATTGCTGGTCCCATCCAGCCCTGCCCAGCCCGCGCTAGAGACAGTCCAGCCTGAGCCCGGGACCGTCCAGCCTGAGCCCGGGACCGTCCAGCCTGAGCCCGCGACCGTCCAGCCTGAGCCCAAGACCGTCCAGCCCGAGGCCGTCCAGCCAGAGCCCGAGACCGTCCAGCCTGAGCCCGAGACCGTCCAGCCCGAGGCCGTCCAGCCAGAGCCCGAGACCTTCCAGCCAGAGATCGAGACCGTGATCCCACCCAGCTTCCCTCTCCCACCTCCTCCCTTCCATGACGTTTTCACCGTCTCCCCACCACTGCTTGGCAGCCCCACTGCTTCCCCGGAGTGGAAGCAGTGGAGAGTTCTTTTCCAGCCTGAACTCTCCTCATCGCTGGTTCCGTCCAGCCCTGTCAAACCTGAACCCTCCTCATCGCTGGTCCCGTCCAGCCCCACCGCACATGAGTCCTCTTCACCACTGGTCCCGTCCAGCCCTGTCAAGCCTGAATCCTCCTCATCGCTGGTCCCGTCCAGCCCCGTCAAGCCTGTGTTCTCCTCACTGCTGGTCCCGTCCAGCCCCGTCAAGCCTGTGTTCTCCTCACCAAAATTGTCCCGTCAAGCCTGTGTTCTCCTCAACCAAATTGAGTTTTCACATTTTTATTTATGACATTTTCAGTTTATCTAAAAAGCACAATTAAAAACGGCCCCTGGCTGACCAAAGTGCTGTAGATACTAATTGTAAAGCAGTTCAGAGCAGAATACTCATTCCAGACTAAAATCAACAGAAAATAAATAGGTTTTAAGACAACATTTGAACTCAGACAAAGAGGAAGTTGTTCTAATATAAAGTGGGAGCTGGTTCCAGAGTGTGGCACCAGCCACTCTTCAAAGGCACAATCTCAAACTTATTGATCAATTCTCATAAACTACATCAGGAACAAATGAGATTATTAAATATTAGCTCAAACAACATCACAGATTTCTCTAATCCTTGTTGGATTTGCATCTTTGTAGGAAAATGTAAAGTAGTGGCAGATCTGTGTTTATCTTGTCACAGCAGAATGGAAATAAAGAGATAAGGCCTAAGGTGAATATCAGGGATGTAGTGGAGGCTAAACGCACGTAAACGCCGTTTACGCACCTCCCAAATTCGAAAATAGCGTTTACCCACCTTTAAAGTGAGTTTATCCACCTCTCAATTGCGTTTATCCACCTCTAAATATCCTGCATATAGTTCCTAAGACATTTTAAATTAAGCTTGTGTTTTTTTAGTTTCATGTTGTTCATTATTTGTTTCATAGGATTTAAACCTAAGACGAGCTCTTTCATTTTGCGCTACTGTCATTGTTGTTGACTATAACTGACGGTAAAGTTGCACGGACGCTCGCGCAGCCTCTCGAGCAGAAATCTACACAAATGAGCGCAGAACACACTCAGTTAACAACATAGGCTACTGCTGCTGCCTATAAAAATCTAAATAGTTTTTATAATTCTAACATATGTTAAACAACCTAAATTATTTTCCTGAACACCACACCATCACGATTGAAAATGTGACATTGATTTCCTACAACAGTTAAAAAAAAAAACGGTAAAAATTAAATCACTTACATTTTAGAAGCAATATTGGCTGTTTTTGTTCTGTTTCAGCAGCGAAAATAGTTCGGAAAAATAATCACAACAGAACCACGGCGGATGTCACAGGAACACTCAACCTGTTTTCATTACTGAATGATTCAGCATTTTGAACAAATCGATTGAGTCAAAGATTCAATGTCCCATTCATAAAAATCGTTCTCATTCTTGAATGATCAGTCGTTTGAACAAATCGTTTGAATGAATGAATCAATGACTCACTCATTAAGACGGTCGCCTGCCACCACCTACTGGCGGTTTAGTGTTAAATGTTTAAAAGTAGTATCATTCTTTCCAAGTTTCTTATGTACATTCAAATACATTTCATAACATTATTTTATGCAATTGTAATTTTTCAGTGTTAATGATTTAATTTGATCAGCCCCTAGGGTAACAGCCCATAGTGTCTTATTATTCTAAATAATTGAATTTAAAATGAAAGATGAAGCATACATTTAATAATATTGGATGAGGGGATGCTCTTTTAAAGTTGCAGATATTAAAATAATGTGATTTAAATATCAAAGCTGATTGAAAACTGGTGAGAATATTGTTTCAGAATAAATGAACACTCACAAAATAAAAAATCCGGAAAAGCAACTTTTTTACTCAGACAAATGAATGGCAGATTTACTTGTCCAAAGGACAAGCGTTTGAAAAGGCTTAATGTCGAGGCCTCCCTATAGCAATGTTATCAGGATACTCACCAATAGGCAGTGGCCCACCTTACCTGGTGACCACGTTGTGGTCCACCAGAATTTATAGTTTACCCACCTCTTTTTTTACCACTACACCTCTGGAGCCAATGCACATTGGCATGCAATATATGCATCTCACACTCCACCCCACGGCGCGGGAATAAATCCGGAAGTAGATGCACACAACATTTGCTTTTTTCTTCGGAGCCTAGCTTGTGTTTAGGTCTTCTGAAGAGTGTTGTTATACACCGAGCGAGTGTATCAGTGCTTCTTAGCGAAGTCTCTCCTGCTGTTGGTGTTTACAGCGCGAGTGCAGCGGTGATCGCGAGCTTTCAGCTCTCAACTGCTGTTTTAACAGCAAACAATTTCTGTGTTGTGTGTGTGTTTTCACGGCCGGTTGAGGGCGAAAAAGTGAGTGCTTCACTGATACAGGATGCAACATTCCTGTGTCAGTGTTGCCGCTGTCATTCCCCTGCGTGCTCCGGCAGTGGTGAAAGTTTTTCACTTTATAAAAGAGCAACACGGGTGCGTTTGTGTCTTTTTGAAGATGTCATTCCACCTGTGGAACCTTTCTTGATATGGTCTGTGTCTCTCTCTGACAGTCACAGTTGTTGTATCACGTGTTTGGGGTTACAGCACGCTGAGGCAGCTTTTATGGACAGTTCATGTTTTCATTGTGGTAATATGACTGTCACAGTTTTGAGGGTGAGACTTGCCTTTGTCCGCGAAGAGCGAGCTATTTCCACGCCCCACCCTTGGGTGCCATGGGGAATGGGTGACCAGAGTGTAGTGTAGGATGTTCCGCTCGGTAACCATTCCCCATGGACTTCTCACTCCTCCTTTCCACAGCAACCGCTGAAGCCGCCTGCATTGTCTGCTGTTCCATCTGTAATGGATGGACCAGCGGTTTCACCCACGGCTCCTCTAGAGGAAGGGTCACTGATTGCAGCATCGGAGGGAGAGCTGAGTTCTGGAGATGAAGACTCAGTCTCCCACTGGGAATTCAAAATTGCCTGAGACAGATCCAGAATTATCAGCTATGCAGAAACAGGCCGCCCAGGCTGTCGGGCTCAGGTGGAAACCTCCACCGTGTCCAGCTCAGTCTCGGTTGGATGATTGGTATCACGGGGTGGGCTGTCCTGGTTCTCAGCCTGCCGCCCCAGTGCCATTCTTTCCTGAAGTACAGGGAGAGCTTACTCAGTCGTGGGAAGCACCTTATACTGCTGAAAACGATCTAAGTATTTCTTTCTCCCTCACTACCCTTGACGGAGGAGCAGTGTTGTGTTATGAGGCTATTCCACCGATGGAGCGGTCTGTTGCAAAGTCAACTACGTCCATCATTATCGACTGAAAGGGAACGTCCTGGTTGGACCACAGCTTACTCCGAGTACGCTCGGCTCCTCTGCGAAACGTAAATGGTGCATGCTTCTATTTCGGATTTATTCCCGCAACGCGGGGCGGAGTGTGAGATGCATATCTCGTACGCCAATGTGCATTGGCTCGTTCAATAATACTTGAAGACAATAAGCTCCCTGAAGTGATCCCATTTCAGTCTTAGTCGACTACGTCTATGTCCTCCATTCCCTGTGGGTTGCATACGCAACCAGGACATATTTTTTAGGTTGTAATTCTTATATTTAACATGCAAAAGTTTTGATATAATAATAATAATAATAATAATACATTTAATTTTTAGGCGCCTTTCAGACCACCCAAAAAGTAGAAGTACAATAGTATTAGCTATTAAGAAAAAGAAATTTATAATTAAAAGTATAATGCTAATGCTGATGGAGGAAGAGGTGAGGTGCTTAAAGTTTATAGGCTGACTTGAAAAGATGAGTTTTGAAAGTGGTTTTGAACTGTGAAATTGAGTCTATGGCACGAATGTGAGGGGGAAGAGAATTCCAGAGTTTTGGTGCAGCATGAGAGAAGGCCCTAGCTCCCATTGTGGACAGTCTGATGTCTGGAGTTGCCAGTAATCCTGCTGATGATGAACGGAGTGAGTGCGTGGGTCTGTATTAATTCTGTAATATATGATGGGGCAAGGTTGTGCAGAGCTTTGAATGTCATTAACAAGACTAAAGTTGATTCGTTGTGATATGGGGAGCCAGTGCAGTTGAATCAGCAGGGGTGTGACATGATCAATAGATTTGGTACGGGTAATGATGCGTGCAGCTGAGTTTTGGAGAAGGTGGAGACGGTGGAGTAATTTATTGGGAAGTCCTTGCAGGATTGCATTGCAATAGCCGATCCGAGAGGTCACCAGAGTGTTGACAAGAACTTCAGTGGACTGTTGCGAAAGTGAGGGACGCAGTCTGGAGATGTTTTTGAGGTGAAAATAAGCTGTCCGACAGACATTATTGATGCGGTTGGAAAATGAAAGGGTACTGTCCAAAATAACTCCAAGGCTCTTTACTTGTTTAGAGACTGGTATGACATCCTCCCCAATGGAAAATGATGAAAGATTGGATTTTAAAAGTCTGGATGGAGTGCCAATGAGCTCTGTTTTGTTACTATTAAGTTGGAGATAATTGGTAGTCATCCATACCCGGATATCATGAATACAGGTGTTGAGGGTGTTTAGGGGAAGTGTGGCAGTGGGCTTGGTAGATACATAAAGATGTGTGTCATCTGCATGAGTGAAAGTGAATGCCATGATGTCTGAAAATATTGCCTAATGGAAGAAGATAGATGATAGGTAAAAGTGGCCCCAATACTGACCCCTGTGGAACTCCATGTTGGAGTACTGAGCTCTTTGACTGGTGATCTCCAATTATGACACAGTATGTCCGGGCTGTCAGATAGTGCTCAAACCACTTAAGGGCAGTACCACAGACTCCTATACTTTCAAGCCGCTCAAGCAACAGTTGGTGGGATATTGTGTCGAAGGCGACATTGAGGTCTAGGAGTATAAGAATGGATAGTAGGCCAGCATCAGCTGCAAGGAGAAGATCATTAGTGATCTTGACAAGGGCTGTCTCGGTACTATGACATGCACGAATCCCAGATTGAAATTGTTCAAGAAGATTATTCTCATGAAGGTATGTCTGGAGTTCGATTGCAACCACTCTCTCAAGTATTTTGGAGATGAATGGCAGGTTTGATATAGGACGATAATTATTAAAATTATTACAGTCCAGTCCTGTTTTTTTTCAATGTGGGTCTGATTATTGCAGCTTTTAATGATGCAGGGACTATGCCAGTTGACAAAGATGATTTGATAATGGAGGTTATCAGTGGTGCCAAGGCAGGTAAACAGGTCTTCACAAGGGAAGTGGGAATGTGGCACGTAGAAGAATTTGATTTAGTGATGAGCTCAAAAATAGACTCCTCTGTTGGAAGACTGAAGTCACTAAAAACAGCAGGTGGGGCTAAATTTTTCACAAATGCTGCTGGCAGTGCAGCCTGTGTGATGTTCGCCACGGCCAGTTGTTGATGGATTTTTGAGATTTTTGAGCCTCTGAAGACGTCGCCCTTTAGCCTTGAGCTGACGTAGCTCTGGTGTGTACCATGGAGCAGTATGGACAAAGGAAACAGACCTAGTTTTTATAGGGGCTAGTGCATCAAGTGCTGTAGATAAGCAGTCATTGTAGTAGCCTACTAAGTCCGAGGGCATAGAAGTGGCAGCAGGGCTAGGGTATGAGACTAATTCCATAAAATCTTCGTTCTTTATATGTCTAATGTTACGGTATGACATTATCCTATTCACTTTTAATTTTATAAGCGTCAAAGTAGCTTTGAACAGGACGACCTTGTGATCAGAAATAGGCAACTCAGACGAGTGAATATTAGATGGAATAATGCCGGCACAACAAACTAAATCAAGTGTATGTCCCTTTGAATGAGTTGAAAATCCAACATATTGGGTCATCCCAAAACAGTCCAGTGTTGCTTTAAAATCCCTTGTAGATGGATTTTCAGTGTGGTCGAAGTTATGTTAAAATCATCCATCAAAATAATGTGGGGAGTCATTTCATTAATTGTTGTTAAAAAAGTAGAAAATTCATGGTTAAAATACTTTGACGGCTTAGGTGGCCTATACAGCACGCAAATGACAGTGGGCGTGTGGCCATGAAGTTTCACGGCCAGCATCTCAAATGAGGGCTGTTCTGGTAAATTAAGTAATTCCACTTTAAGAGACTTGCTGTAGATTAATGCAAGACCACCCCCTTTCCCGGAAGCTCTGGGTTTTGACAGATAAACAAATCCAGGCGGAGTAGCAGAATTTAAATGGAAAAAATCGTTCTGTTGTTGTTTCAACTTCAAGTTTCAACTAGACCCAAATAATCCAAGTTTTGGTCAATAATAAGATCACTGATCAGGCAGCCTTTGTTGGTGATGGAACGGACGTTGTAGAGGGCAAACTTGTGTAAAGTGTTGCACGATTTTTCGACAAATTTGGCCAATGGAATTAACACACTAACACGCCGATCAGAGCCTTTCTTCTTCCAAGGTTGTGATGGCCCAGCAGTCCAAAATGAATTGATAGACCCGACTTGTTCCTTGTCGGAAGTGCAGTAGTTTCGCCGAGAGCCACGGTGGATGTATTTTGGCCACCGAAGGAGAATGTCTCAATGGAATTTGAGACTTCTCGGCAGTTTTGTTTGCACCGAGGTTCGCAGTCGGTGTAATTCATTAGTACTTCAGTGTTTTCTTGGTTGTGATGGTAAAGACCATAGTTGAAAGACAGTGGAAGCGTAAAGTTCACCATAAGTTCTTCAGATATCCGAACTTAATCCGGACAAACTGATCAACAAGATACTAAAAGAAAAGTTCTAAAAGAAAAGTTCTAAAAAAAATAAAATTTCAAATAGGCAGCGGCAGCCAAAGTGCGCCAGCGTTCGCCGTTGACCGGAAATCATCAATCAATATTATTTATCCCTCTTTATGTTTTTTTTACATCACAACATTTTTATTACACAAACACAGAGAATTTATTTAGCAAATATTCACAAAATAGTTTGTTTGGGTGTTCATTTAAATTTTCACCAGTGTTTCTCGAGAATCCCTGAATGCACCAGTGTACAGAATGTTTTGACTCTACATGCTCTTACTTTCTCTTTTGCCCCTTAATTTGATATGTGTAACCATGATTTGCCTTTGCCGGTCGTCCTGCTGCAGGGTAAATACAGCTTCATTTCACACCTCTTAATCCAATTTCACACTGTTCACGGGGTCATGAAGAGAATGACTGTTGTGCCACAATCTCTCTTTCCCCATTAAATTTTCTCTTTCTCCCTCTCCACTCTTCCACCAAACTAGCTTCCATCCTGCGGCAAGAGGTTAGTGTATTTTGGAGACATGGGGCTGGTTGTGTGGTTTGGAGTACACGTGTGGGAAACTGGAGAAAGTAAATACTTAAATGAAGGTCAAGTGAGCAGAATACTGGTGAGGCCAAAGCAGGTTAGTTCTCAGATTTAGCAAGTGTAACGAACACACATGATACTTCAAACAAAGGTGTAGTATTGATTGTAAATAATGTCCCTTGAACTTGCCTTCTACCCTGTAATATTCAACCATTGAAACACAAACAAACATGAGGGAAAATGTGATTTAGTTTAGCACTGTCCCCTTTAAGTGAAATTAATAACATGAAGAATCCTGTAATTTCCAGGCATAAAGTTAATGGCAGTTTCCTGAGAATGGGCCAAAGGTTTCCCAAAGTCCTTAACACCGTTAATTTACACACACAATATACAACACAAAATGGTAACACTTTAGAATATGGTTCCTTCATTAATGAATAACTACACAAGAACTAATGAGTAACACAATATTAACAATCTAGTAACTATTATTAACTAACAAGAAAC
>JAOTRC010000044.1:38124-56829 GCA_027497675.1 Cyprinella lutrensis
CTTGACCAGGTACAGGTTAGCCATATGTACATCTGGGAAACATCATAAGAACATAAAGAACTGACCAACCACAAGACAAGAAAATAAAGCATCACTCACTTGGCACAAGACTCCACTTACAGTCCCTGCAACGCTGTAGGTCGGCGGTGTGTTTACCGTCACGTCAAACTTGGGCAAAACTAAACCAGAAACAAAGTGCTTTAGATTAAGGCCTCAGATGTGTCATTGAACTTCCCTTACACAACAACTTACCGTATTTTCACCTCAAAGTGTTGGCAATCTTCATTCCATTGCTACCCCATTCTGCGACCTAGTCGTAGTCGCCTAGGTCTTTGTGTCTCACTGCCTCATCACTTCTCTGGCTACATGGTGTGCTCCACCTCCATCACCTCCGGTAATCCCCTTGGTGGTGTTGGGTCTCTTCACACCATGCCCTACTCCATTCTGTGACACCGCCGTGGGATGCAGACCTGACTGTGGGCTAGGTGTCAGTCAGCTTTTCCCTGCTCAAGGCCATCCCCCCTGGCCGTCACCACTACCTGCAACAACCTTTCCTCCAGCTACGGACGGACGGCCGCTGTAGGATGCAGTTCCTGACTGAGGGCTGGGTCTCCGTGTGCCCTTCCCTGCTCAAGGCCTTGGACGGTCGGACGGCTTGGACGGACAGACGACTTGGACGGACGGACGGACGACTTGGACGAACGGACGACTTGGACGAACGGACGACTTGGACGGACGGACGGACGGACGGCTTGGACGGACGGACAGCTTGGACGGACGGACGGCTTGGACGGACAGACGACTTGGACGGACGGACGGACGACTTGGACGGACGGACGACTTGGATGGATGGACGGACGGACGGCTTGGTCGGACGGACGGACAGCTTGGACGGACGGACGGCTTGGACGGACGGCTTGGACAGACGGACAGATGAATTAGACAGACAGACGACTTGGATGGACGGCTTGGACGGACAGACGACTTGGACGGACGGACGGACGAATTGGACGGACGGACGACTTGGACGGACGGACGGACGGCTTAGACGGACGGACAGATGAATTAGACAGACAGACGGACGGCTTGGACGGGCGGACAGATGAATTAGACAGACAGACGGAAGGCTTGGACGAACGGGCGACTTGGACGGACGGACGACTTGGACGGACGGACGGACAGACGGACGGCTTGGACGGGCGGACGACTTGGACGGACGGACGGACAGACGGACGACTTGGACGGACGGACGATTTGGACAGACGACTTGGACGGACTTACTTCCGCCCGTCACATTAAAAGATCACACTCAGTTAGCTGGAGGACAATAAAAAGCCAAAGAGAAACAAGCAACAGGTTGGTGCAGATGGTGGTGACAGCCAGGGGGGATGGCTGAGCAGGGAAGGGCACACGGAGAACCAGCCCTCAGTCAGGAACTGCATCCCACAGCGGCCGTCCGTCCGTAGCTGGAGGAAAGGTTGGTGCAGGTGGTGGTGACGGCCAGGGGGGATGGCCTTGAGCAGGGAAAAGCTGACTGACAACTAGCCCACAGTCAGAACTGCATCCCACGGCGGCGGAGCAGAATGGAGTAGGGCATGGTGTGAAGAGACCCAACACTACCAAGGGGATTACCGGAGGTGATGGAGGTGGAGCACACCACGTAGCCAGAGAAGCGATGAGGCAGTGAGACACAAAGACCTAGGCGACCGCGACTAGGCCACAGCGCCAACCCCCTGAAGTGAAAGCAGCGATCCTGAAGTTAGAGGCAGAGCTGCAGCAACCATAGATGGAGGTGGAACCTGAGGAAGGGCGGTGCTAGTCAAAGGCGAAAGAGATGGAGAGCCGTAGGGCAGCGAATGGGCCCCAAGTCCATGGCGAAGAAGATGTTATGTCCAACAGAGGGAGGCCGAATGGCCGATGATCCACACTGGAGTCAAGGGTGGTAAGAGAGCACAGCTACGTTCTTACTGGGAAGAACACTGTAGATCAGAATCTGCACTGCTGGACCCATATCGACGCAGTCACTTTCTTTACAACTGGAGACTCCTCAAAACGAGTCACAGATATCTGTTAAGAATGATCAAGATTAGGAAAGGGGAAACAAAAAACAAAAAAAAACACATGATCATCATCCATTTGATCACTGGATGGCAAACAAACCAAGAGTATTGGTTCACAAAGCTTATTTTCACCATATATAAATTTTAGTAAACAACTCCAACATAAAACCAGAATGTGTCTGTTTGCATCAAAGCCTAATGGTAATTACCTGTTTTTTTAAGTCCATCAACAGCAAAGAGAAAAAGGGTGAAAATGAGCTTCTTCCAAACACAAATTTCCCTCACAGCCATGAAGACAGATCACCCAAAACTAACCCTTATCAAGCCACTTTATATCAGGAACGCATTCATCTCGTTAATTCAATTAATTAACCACCACCTGGCAGTAATTAATGTTATCATTTGATTAGGAGTTCCAACTGACATTGATTTGAATCACGACACATTACGGAGGTTAGCGGACAAATTGTGTAGTTGCCATATCAACACTAGAATTTAATATATATATATATAGCATATTGAAGATATTACTGAACATTTATTTGACCATAGCAAAAGTAAGTTTCTTGTGTTCGTTTTAAACAAGTCTGATATTATTTTATCTTATAGCTGTTAATTAACAGTTGAGATAGTTGAAAGACCGACTAGCCGGGTTTAAATCCTTTATTTTTGGCCCAGTTGGGCAGGCGGGGCATGTTGTCACACTGCGTTGCAATGAGCGAATGATTAGAATTATAGCTTTTCTACTCTATACTTGTATGAACTCTATTGAGAAACAATGAGAAAAGGGTGAATAAATTCTGAGATTCAATGTTCAGAAATTAAAAATAGAGGGTGCGCGTGACGTCACCGTTGGCTGGAGTGCCTGCAGTTCCTCACGTGAGTCCTCACGTGAATCTACGAGTAAATATGAGAGTGATCTGCGCGTAAAGAGAAAACTCTTCTCACGATTTACAAATACATCGTAAACGTCAGATGTTATAGTGAAACGTGTATGAATTACAACCTATCGTAAATGGGATGCGCGTGCGACCATTTCATAAGATGTAAACAACAGGTCCAGAAGCACTTCCTGTTTCAGTTTGTTACTGTTTTCTTTATTTCACATGCAAAGAAATCATCTTAAAGATGTTTGTTTAACTTTTTGAATCAGTTTTAAATGTTCTGTTGGTTGTATTTTATCCCAGCTTTTATGTAGCATTAAAAAACAGAAACAGGAAGTGCTTCTGGGCCAGTGTTGTTTACATCTTTTGAAATGGTCTATATTCCCTGGCCTTCGGTACCTTTGTCACGGCCCTGTCCCTTTTGTCCTGCCTCTCTACCGACGTTTCTTGGGGTTGATCTATTTGCATCGGGACCTCCTGTCTCTCCGGTTGTTTTCCTTCTTTTGCCCTATGAGGCTGCGACTCCAGTTCCATGTCCTCTCCCTCCTCTTCCTCTTCCTCCTCACTCGCCTCCACTGGTTTCCTCTTCTCAACAAGAATCCTGACCAAATCTTCTGCCTGGGCTATGATTTCCTCTTTCAAACGTCTCTTGTAGCGTCTTCTGGTCCACTTGACCGCCACTTGCCAAGCTTCCTTCCAGTCCAATTTTCTGCTACCTTTAATCCTTTTACTGGCCTTGCCTAAAGCTATGTGATAATGCCGCTCCAGGATTGTGAGCCCTTGTCCTAGCCACTTACTAGTATTTTCTTGCAGCTTCACCTCCGTCATTGCAGATTGGAAGGCTGGCTGAATTTTCTGTGCCTGGGCTGCCAGTTTTACCAGTCTCCCAGGCGGGCCTTCTCGTCCCTCCTGCATTTCTATATTATAGTGATATACTTTTAAAAACGCATGTAAAGCCAGGACCGCTGTCCTAAATTCCTCACTGCCTTCCTTTCTCCGTTGTTCTTCCTTCCCATGTATACTCTTTGTGTCTTCCTTTGTATTCCCCCCTCTTCTTCCTCCTGTCTTCTGCTCCTGTCTTCCCATCGAACGCCTCCCTTCCACATATCTCCTATTCTCCTCTCGTTTCCCAGTCTTCCTCCCCACTTCCTGTGGCGCTCTCCTTCCCATCCATTTTCCTCCTGTTGTTTGATCTCTTGTTCCTCTCCGTCTTCCTCTCCACTCCATTCTTTCTTCTCCATACCTCCTCTCTCGTCTTTCACTCCTTTCTTCGGACACCCCTCTTCTCCTCCATTCCGCTCTTTCATTTCCCGACCTGGTGTCCCCACCTCTTCCTCTCCATCTTCTTTCCTCCTCCCCATATCTTCTTCTCGCCTCTTCCACCTCTCTCCAATCTCTCCTTCTCTACTCTCTTCCTCTCCATTCCATTGTTTCATCCGTATATCTTCTCCTCCATCCTTCTCCCCTTTCTCTTGAATGTCCTTCTCTCCTCTTCTCTTCTCCATCCTCCTCTATCCTCCCAACTCCTCCTTCTCCAATCTTCCCCTCCATTCCTCCTCAAATTTCTCTCCATTGCTTCAGAACTTTCCTACCCCCGAAAAAAATAAAAAAAATAAAATAGCTTTTTGTATGTTTTCCATATCCATTTGTTTGCTCCATTCGACCGCAGTATCAATTTTTTTAGAAAAACCCTTCGTCCCTTATATCCACCTCCTGGATACACCCCGGTATGTCATGTCCGATGGCTCTGGCTAGGTTAGGTTTTTGAAGGATATTACAACAGCCCTTCCCCCTCCTGGTTTTTCAAAAGGGTTCCGGGACTGAGGAAAGGCACTGGCCGACACTGACTGACTACCTTGACGGGTTAAACTTTGGGACTATAATGGGGAAAACCTATCTCCCCTGTGGGTATTGAATCACCGTGCTTTTTGTGACTCCCATATCTGATCGAGTATGGGCCCCATTACACTTGGACAAGGGCCCCACTCAATCCCAAAGTTTGACTTAAATCTCCTTAGATCAATCAAAAAAAAAACTAAAAAACCAAATCGATCTCCCACTTGAATATGTCAATCTTAACTCCCCCACCACTTAGGTTAAAGGTTTTTGTTCTTTCCTACTCCCTCAGGCCCTGCATGAGGGAAATATTTAGGACACTCTCATCAGTAGTGTGCCTCAGATTCACCGGATGTTTCGGCCTTTCAACACTAGACATCCTCCTCTGAGGTGGCCCATCCTGGATGATCAGTCCAGGACGAGTGTCCCTTACCCAATTTCTAATCGGATTAGACCAGATCCACAATCCTTCTTTGTTGGGATTGTCTCTTTACTCCCGAAAAATGATTCCTGTCCATGCGTGGGCATCGGAACTGTCAAATGAGGAACGTTCGGTTCCCAGCCTAAGTCTCTACCAGCTCTTCCCCCCTGATCCCGACTAAACCCGACCAACATCATCCCATTACAGAATGACCGCTGAATGCCCTGGCCCCTGGACTGCCCTCCACTTCTTATCAATGTCAACCTTCACGTCTGCTTCTCTTTACTCCCTTAACTTTAAAAGGGAAAGGCTCAATCGAGCGGGAATCAGAACTGGCGGATGAGGAACCTTCGGCTCCTATACCAAGCTTCTACCAGTTCTTCTCCCTCGGAGCCAAGGCATGCCCAAACCGACATCATCCCATTACAGGACAACCGGTGGATGCCCTGGCCCCTGGACCGTCTTCCCCTTCTGATGTACAAAAAAACCTTTTCTCCCCATCTCATTCTCTTCACTCCCTTAGCCCCGAAAAATTCAAAGGGACCTTTAGGTTAGGGTTAGGGCTAGGGATAAGGTTAAGGTTAGAGTTAGGTTTTAGGGTTAGGTTTTGGTTAAGTGGTTTAAGAAAACTAATTAATACCCTGTAAGGGTTCAGATTAGATGCTTGTAAAGGTATAGGGATACTTAAATATATCAACCTCCTATGAGGGTTAAGTTTTAAGTGGATAAAGAACCTGCTACATCCCCTATGAGGGCTAAGTTTTTAGGGCCTGTGCAGGTACAGGGATAAAACATCTCTGTTAAGGTTAGGGTTAAGTTTTTAGTTAAAGTGGGTTAAGGAAACTAATTATTCCCCTGTAATGGTTAGGTTTAGGTGCCCGTAACGGTACAGGGATACTTTAATACATCAACCTCATATGAGAGTTAAATTTTAAGTGGATAAAGAACCTGCTTCATCACCCATGAAAGCTAGGTTTTAGGGCCTGTGCAGGTACCGGGATAAAATATCTCTGCCTCCTATCAGGTTTTAGGGTTAGGGTTAGAGTTGAAGTTAGGGTTTAAAGTTAAGGTGGATAAACCAAATTAATTACTAAAATCGTACGGTTAAGTCGAAGTAGTTTTAAGGAGAAATAATTATTAATTAATCAGTCTCCTATAAGGAGTAAATTTTATTGCTTGTATAAATCCCGAAAATCTAACCTCCCCTGAAAAAGAGACAAACCATGCCATGTCAGCACACAACCTTTATTCTTTTTTTATCTCCTATCTTATGTTGAGGCCTTTGGGGAACCAAGTGTCCAATCTTTGAATCCAGAACCTCTCCCTCTTCAGTCTGTCCCCTTTCATCCACTGCGGGTTGTGCTCCAATCCACTAATACTCAGATTCCTTATCCTGTGTCTCTGGAAATGAGGAACTATATAGCCCTTCCTCTGAGTTCCCTTCCTTACTGTGTACCTGTGTTATCCTGCAAATTTCTCCCCCTCTTGTAGGCTGCTACTACTCTGTACCTATCGCCCAGTGCCTCCTCCCCACCCAATCTTTCAAAGTTCCGTCTCAATCCCATAGCAAGTTTCTTTGCTGTTTTAGAATGTTTTAGGACCACCGGATTGGGACCACCACGTTGTTTTTCTTTTTTTGTTTTTCCTCCTTTGCCACTCTCCTCAGAAAACTTTGTGAATAACCTCTTTCCTTGAGGGCCTTTGTCAAAATTTTTGCCGCCTCCACCCGATCCTCTTCTCTAGTGCAAATCCTCCGAAACCGCAACAGTTGAGCTTTAACTATCCCCTTGAATACGTGTTTATCGTGATGACTGTCCCAGTGTAGTAGAGCGTGTGTGTCTGTAGGTTTAAAGAATACCTTGGAATCCAATTTCCCCGTGACTGCCCAATCCGGCCCTTTGTATATAGTCGTGTCCAAAAAATCAATCTTATCTCTGTCCAACTCCCACTTCACCCGGATAGAAGGATGGTGTGCATTAAGGGTATGGATAAATATTGACCACTCCTCATCAGTACCTTCCCATATTCCCCATATATCATCCAGATATCTGAGATACTGGGTGGGTAAGACTTTGCACTGGGGAAACACTGTCTCTTCCCAGTCCGCCATATAGATATTGGCATAGGCAGGCGCGAATCTTTTCCCCATCGCCGTACCTTTGACTTGGAGATAGTACTGGCCATTGAACTCGAAATCATTCTGCGTCAGGCTTAACTCCAAGAGCCTCAACCGGCTATCCTCTGATCTGCCTTCCTCCGGATACTGCTTAAAGGCTCTGGCCACCGCCTGCAGACCTTTCTGAGTGTCTATGTTAGTGTATAGACTGTCCACATCCATGGAAAAGAGCCTAGCTTCAGGATTGATTTTCAGATCTTTAATTTTGTTCAAGAAGTCATAAGTATCCTTCACAAAGCTCCGGTGTTTAGTCGAAATTGGATTGAGGTAAAAAGTGATGAATTCCGCCACACCATAGCTTTCGCTACCGCAATCCGAGACGATAGGCCATCAGATCCCTGAGATATCAGGGAAGGGCCAAATGGTCTTATCCTTGTGGACCTTGGGTAACAAGTAAAATCTTCTTCCCCTCGGTGGGGTGCTACCCTTAATGTATTGGATCTGCCTTTTGTTCAGCACACCCTTTTTTCGTAGTTCCTCCATCTCCTGTTCAATTCTTCCACCGATTTCATAAAGATGGGCGCTGGCAGTCTTTGATAAAACTCCTGATTATTCAGCTGCCTATTTGCCTCCCTAACATATTGAGCTCTGTCCATCAACACCACCATGCTTCCTTTATCTGCTGGTTTGATGACCAGGGAATTATCTCTTCTCAATTCTTTTAAGGCCTCCCATTCCTCTCTGGACAAGTTACCATCCTCCTTCACTTCTTTTATGCCTTTAAGCGTTTGTTGATCTTCCTTTATTATGCACGTCACTACTTCCGATATCTGTGATTCTTCTGGTTCCCACTCCGAACTGGTAGTAAATGGCTTTTTCTGACCTTCCCCTTCTTGATCGTCAAAAAAACTAGCCAGTTTCAATCTCCTATGATATTCAGTCATCCCGGCCTCTGTCTCTAACCGATTCCACACTTTTCCCCATCTCCTTTCCTATCGGAATAAAGGTTAACCCTTTTTGTAAAATTGACAATTCTGCTTTACTCAAGATCTTTGTACGGGAGAGGTTCACCACGGCCTTAGACTCCTGTCTGACCGAGTACCTCTCCTTTATTAGTTTAAATGTCTCATCCAGTTATTGTACATCGCCCGCCCCGTGTCTGCCGTCCAGTGCGTCCAGTCCCATCCCGTACGGAATTGCTTGGGAGGGAGAGCATCAATAGTTTTTCCAGTTTTCATAATGAAGTTATTGATCTGGTTCAACTTGGAAATTTGATTCTGAGGTAACCCCTTGTAGAAATTTAATACCGGAATAAAAATCTGTGCGTTCGGGAAACTGCTTTCCGCTGCTGCCAAGGTCTTCTGAATCCACCTCCCTACCCAGATGGTGGAGTCACAATCTCTATCGTTAGTCCCAAATGATAATACCACTTTTTGTGACCCAGTCAGTCGTCTGTGTTTTATTTCTTAAGATCTCATGTGCATGGATCCATCGTGCCCCAGGGTAACAAACTGTTTGAATCCTTTTATCGATACCTCTTGGTAAGCGGGCCATGTTGGAGTCCCCCAAAAACAACACCGGCCTCTTTGCTACTGGTTTTAAATACCAATTCTGCAGTTTATGGCCTCCATGCTCCTGCCTCTGAAATCCATCCCATTCCAATAAAGTCTCAGACTTTTCCCCTTTTCCCCTTGACTCCACTTCTTCCTCCACTTGTTCCTCCTGTTGTTCTTCCTCATCAGTTATTTTCCTTTTCCTCACCTCCACTTCCTCCTCCTGAGAGATCATGCTGCCCCTCACCTCATCCTTAGTGATCCATACGATATCACTATCTGATCCCTCCTAGCTCTCGATCTCAGAATTGGAACTGACCACTGGTGAGTAAGGACGTAGGTTTGGTCGCCATGGAGCCCCCACCACTCCTCTTCCTGTTTTGTTCTTTTCCTCCTCCTCCTATTCCTTCGTCTTCTTCCCTTCCCTTTGAGAGCCACTTCGCCTGCCGTTTCCTCCTTGGACATCCATGTCCCATCACTATCCCGTCCCTCCAGTGTTTGTATCCTAGAACCCGCTGCTTCCAATGTTTCTGAGACTGGATCTTGTGGAGTTTTTATATTAACTTCCTGTCCATGTTGTGGAACAGCACAAGTTGTTGAGGCCGTACTCCCTGCTTGGGACTCGAGTCCTTCTATTCCAATCTGATCCTCCCAGATTTCCTTGATCTGTTCCTTTGCTCTAGCAAGAGTAGTTGGTAGAATATTTTTCAAATTCCTTTGAACCCATTTAACTGCCACCTCTAATGCTCTTTCTACATTTTGTGACTCCAATCCTCTCAGTTGAGTTCTGATATCCTCCAGGGTTGACATGTAGTGTTCTCAGGATCCCAGCCAACTCTCTCCCAGCCATTTATCGGAATTCTCCTTCAATAGCTTGCTGACTTGGGGCGTTGGGCCCCCGGTTTTACTACCACCCCCAGCCACCTGGCCACTGTACATAAGGACTTTGGTCCTGGATCTTTTTCCACTTCTCCCAAGTTCACCAGGTGGTGGGTGATTTTAAGATACTTATGTAGGCAACGTACCATCTTGCCAAACTCATCATGTACCTCCATCTACAGAAAACACAAACAGGTATTCAATATGCTAATCCTAATCTTACCTCCCATCCTAATCTTACCTCCCATCCCAACTCAGTCTATCCCAGACCCTAATTGGTTTTATACCAATGGAAGCCCCACATTTTAAAAAGAGTACGAAGTCTTCGAATGGACTTACTCCCGGACAGCGAACTTCACCAAAACCCAAAAGGAATTAATTCAGTAATCCTGTCCAGGCATCGCTCTCCCAAGCTGTTCTTATCCTTTCACCAACTTCCCCTATGTAAAACTTCCAACCTTGTTTGGTTTTATAGTAATGGAATTAACCCACTTAGTGAGAGTACGAAGTCTTCGAATGGACTTACTCCCGGACCGCGAACCTCACCAAAAACCCAAAGGCAATTGATTTAGTAATCCGGCCCGGGCATCGCACCCCCCAGAGGTTTATCCTTTACAAACCTGTTTGGAAAGGGGCTCAGAAAAGGAAGTGAAGTTCAGAACCATTTTTCCAAAATTCTTCCTCATCATCATCTCTTGCCCCTCACATCAACCCACACCAAGAGAGTAAAAAGTTATAACCTCGGTTACTCTTTCCGATCCAGGCTTCCCGCCTCCCAAAGAGGACCTCTACCGTCTAGGTATTTATAACCTCCCTCCTTTCGTTGAGGCCATTCGGAACCCAAGTACCTAATCTCATTATCCAAATATATTCCTTGGTCAATCTCTGTCTTAAGGTCCATTTCGGATTATGTTCCAAACCCCTTATCCGCAGATTGTGTAATTTATGTTGTTGGAAATGCTCCACTAAAGAACGCCTACTTGTGTTCAATAATCCCTTTCGAACAATATACCTGTGCTGGTATAAACGAGTCCGGATAGAATTTTTTGTTTGCCCGACGTACTGTTTACCACAACGCCCGCATTGTATCGCGTAGATACAATTCTCAGTATTCTGTGGCGATATGGAAAAAAAAATCCATATCAGCTTTCCACGTTTCTTTATGGGCGGAAACCAATGAGGAAATAGCAGAATAAAAGAGAGCTAAAAACGGAAGTGAGAAGAGAGAAAAAAACGGAAGTGAGAGAAGGAAACACACGTGTATGAGTTTGGAAGTGAGACCCAAGTTACCTGAAAGGCTGCTGCTATTACCTGCTGGAAATTCTGTGTGTACGCTGCTGGGTGCGATTGACAAATGGAGCTCTTCCTGGTTCGTTGCGTTGCCCGGAGCCACACTATCCAGTTTGGGTCGCCTGCCTTGGGATATTGAAGTGAGACTCTCACGCTACCTGAAGGGTTGCTGCTCTTATCTGCTGGAAATCCTGTGTATGCGGTGTTGGCTGTGACGGCCAAAGTGACGGAGAAATACCGCTCTTCCTGGTCCGTTGCGTTGCCTGGAACAACACTATCCAGTTTGATTCGCCTGCTTCAGGTACTGTTCTTGTGGTCCATCACTTATAACCTCACGCCAAAGCCTTCGAACTCTTCTCCGCACTTTTTAACTTCACGTAAAAACTCAAAGCTCATTGTCCCGGCCAGAGATTCCCGGCCATTGCACAGACTGTTTCACGTGGAAATTGTACACACGCACACACATACACGCTCCGAAAACGCACGCACATACACCAAATACATAACTGTATTAGTTTATTTTTTTCTTGTTTGTTTTGATTATTGCATTTGTTTATTTTTTATTTATTTTTTGTTGTTGTTCATTGTTGTTGATGAAGTGGAACATGAAAGACTGAGGAATTGTGGACACTTGTGATTCAATGACTTTGACTTCTCTTTGAGTAAAAATCTAAATGTGAACTTGAAATTGTTCCATTTGTTTTGTCAGGTGGAAAAAAAATAATAATACAAACTCTGTGAAAATCGAATTGTGAGCATCAGTTTATTATTATTATTATTATTATTTTGTATGTAACAGTGGTTGGAGCTATCCAGCAGAGAGATATAATTATATATTGTTTTTTGTGACAAGTTGATCTTGTCTGGCGCCCGAATAATTTTAAACCAAACCTAGCCTAAGTGAAAACCCATACTGGTTTGGTAAAGCCACCGTTACAATTCAATGAGATATTCGGGAGAGAAAATGCAACGGGCTGACCTTGAACTTTAATGGTTAGAGGCCTCTTACTAATCCCGACTTTTCCTTCTTTCTTTTTTTCTCCTTGGGGAGTCGACTGTCGACTAACAGATCCCGTAAATTTATGTTTCTCCTGTATGCTGTTAAAAGCCTAACATCCTGTCCCCCCGGGATGTCTGCCACAGTCCTTGTAAAATTATCCCTAATCTCCTTCGAGAGTCTAACTGCTTCTGGCGAGAATGGGAATATGACCGGAACCAAAACTTTCCCGTCATTTAAGGGCCCGGGCCCCGGGCTCATCTGTGAGCTATATCTCCTCTCATGTTCCTTATAAATCGTTCTGAGCCGAGACCTAGAATAACCCCTGGCCCTGAGAGCTCTAAACAGCGTACATTTGGCCTCCTGAAAATCCTCCTCCCTTGAACAGATCCTCCTGAACCTCAAAAGCTGAGACAGTACTATACCTCTAAACGTGTGTCTCGGATGATAGCTCTGATAGTGTAGAAGAGCATGTGTATCTGTCTCCTTAAAGAACATTTTAAAGTCCAGTTGGCCTGTAGTGCAAAACCCGGGCCCTTTGTAGACTATTGTATCCAAGAACTCTATAGCCTGTTCCTGGAATACTCATGAAACCTTAATAGAGCCATGGTGAGAATTTAAGATCCCCACAAAAGTATCAAACTCCTGTTTACTGTACACCCACAGCCCCCAGATATCATCTAGGAAACGGAAGTAGGAAAAAGGGACTTTCTCACATTTAGGGAAAACAGTTTCTTCCCATTGAGCCATATAAATATTTGCATAAGCCGGTGCAAACCTTTTCCCCATGGCTGTGCCCTTGATCTGTAAAAAATACTCATCCTCAAACCCAAAATCATTCCGAGTCAGAGTTAATTTTAACAATTCCAGAATTGCCCCTTCTGGTCGAGAAGCATCGGGGAATCTAGCAAAACAATCCCGCACTGCCTTCAAACCCAAGTGAGTCTCAATATTAGTATAAAGGCTTTCCACATCCAGTGAAAACAAAAATGCCCCTGCTGGTACCTTCAAATGTTTAACCTTTTTTAGGAAATCATAGGTATCCCTAATATAACTAACATGCTTAGTGGATAAGGGATTAAGGTGAAAATCAATCAACTCTGCCACCCTGTGGCTCTCACTCCCACTATCAGACACTATCGGTCGCCCCGGAGGCATTGAGGGGTTAATCCACTTTTGCGGAGGCTTGTGAATCTTAGGAAGCAAGTAAAATCTCCTAAGTCTAGGCCTAACCTCCCCTAATAAATAATCTGCCTGGCACTTGCAAATTGATCCAGAACTTAACAAGGTATTCACCACCTTTTCGAGACGGGGTATTGAATCCATAAAAATCGGAGCTATCAATTTTTGATAAAAGGACTCGTCCATCAACTGTCTTAAAGCCTCCTGCACATATTGTGTTCTATCCATAATCACCACCGCACTACCCTTGTCTGCCGGTTTAATCACAATATCCCGTCTTTGCGTCAACTCTTCTAATGCCCTGATTTCTTCTGGTGGTAAATTAGGAGTCGGAACTTGTGCTCCCGATAAAGCTGCCTCAGCCCCCTCCACATTCCTCTCCATAAAATCACCAACCTCCTTCGGTATCTTATGGGGTGGAGGTATCCACTCAGATTTTTGACAAAAAAGGCCGGATTTGGGCACCTAAATCCTCACTAGGTCCAAAAAAGAAAGCTCTCTGTATCTTAATGTGGAACTGCCCCAAATCCGCCAACAACGACTGTCTATCCATTCTTTTAACTAAATGAGAAGGAATAAATGATAACCCCTTATTTAATAAATTAATCTGTGCGGGTGTAAGAGAAAAACGCTGAGACAAGTTAATCACAGAATCTTTGAATTTATTCCTTCCTTCGTGATGATGTTGTCCCTCAACGGGGCCCTGATAGAAGGTACCCCCTAAACGTTTAAATGTTTCAGCCAATGTTGAAGCATAGCCGAAGACGTCCCTGGGGACCAATGAATCTTGTCGGCCCCGGTCTCAAACTCCCCCTCAGGCAATGCCAGGATGCCATGTCCCGAATTAAAGATCACTGTATTTAACTTAACCAAGTTTTGGACATGTTCTTTCGGTAATGCTTTATTAAAGTTGATCAACGGGACGTGTATAACTGCATTGGGGAAGGTCGCACTGGCAGCCTCCAGTAGCCCCCTAACATTGTTTTCTAACAATGTTTGATCTCCTTGGATTCTATCATTTAGTCCAAATGAGAGAATAACCTGCCTAGCCCTAGGGAAGGTCGGGGTCTTGTTTCTTAATATGTGGGTACCATGTTCGATATTGGCCCCCGGGTAACTGTGCACCTCCAGGTTTCCCTGTCTGATTGCTTTAAAACCCGCCAAGTTTGAAGACCCCAGGATGAGTATTTCTCTTTCCGGGTCCAGTCGCCAGATGTTCAGTTTATCCCGTGTCCCCTCATGTCTAATATGCAGACTCCAGACTGGAGGCGGGATCTTGGTGGTTACTGTGGCTACCGAGGTCACTGGCGCCCTGGGATCTCCCTGACTGTCATCCTCCTCCAGGAGCCAGTCCATATTTTCCTCTGCTTCCGCTTCCTTACCCGCTGAGACCCGCGCCCGGGTCGATGCTGGTATCATTGTCACCGCCCTCCTACTTGGGCCAATCCCCTTTCTGGCCGTTGCCTTCTTTAGGGGAGCTATTTTCTGACCAGCCAGCTCCGGTCGATCTCCTCTAGAGAAAAGTCCAGACTTGACCCTAGGTTACCCCCCTCTTCTTCCTCTCCTGGGGTACTTTCTTTTCTAGATCTTGGTTCCTTCCAACGCCCCGGCTCCTCCCAGTCACTCTGAACCACTTCCGGTGGCTCCTGATGTTCTTCGTTCTCTCCAGCATCTCCCTCCAGGACTCTAACTTTGCCCCCAACCTGAGCCGAGGATTGGGCCCTCTCTCTATCCCAGACCAAATGGACTATTTTTGCCCTTCGGGGTCGGTTTCCCACTACCTCCCGTGGCCCCGGTTCTTCTCGGGACATCATCTGGGCCACCATCTCCCCTGCCCGCCGAATGGTTTCTTCCCGGAGACTTCTAATTGCTCGTCGGGTCCACCTGATGGCAATCTACCATGCCTCCCTCCAACGCACCCTGGAGGCCTGGGCTACCCCCCGACTAGTCTCCCTGAGGGCTTCATCGTAATGGTCTATGAGAATATCAATCCCATTGTCAAACCATTGTTTGGCATTCCCGAATAGTAGATATTTGGTATCAATACTCGGGAATGCTGGCTGGACGCTCGACACCATCTGATGAGCCAACCCTTCCAGCGGTGGTGCCCGTTGTTCTATCCGCGTCCAGCTCCGCCACATGGTGAAATGCTTTCAGGAATTGGCTCAGCACCTTAATCAAGGCCCTGAACTCCCTGTCCGCCGGGTCATCCACTCTCTCCTCTATTCCTCTTCTTCCTGTCCTTTCTTCCCCCTCCGTTCGTCTTCCTCCTCCCCTTCCTTCTCTCCTTCCACTTTCTCCTCTCTCTTCTTCTCTTTGTCCTTCTCTCTCCTTTCTCCTTCCTCTTCCTCTCTCCATTTCCACTTTAAATCCTCTTTTCCTCTTTGTAATCTCCCTGTAAGTAAGCAACGTACAATCAACCACCCCATTCTTTTATTTATTTCCTTTACCAAGATGTAACTCAGAGACGAACCAGGAGAAGTCCGACCCGACCAGGACTGACAACTCCCTAAGGGCTAGCTTGCCCGTATTCGTCCCCCCATCCCGCTCCCCACCCCGACCCATAGGGTCAAGGGAGGAGCCGGAGGGAGTTCTTTGCTACTTTCATCCCACAAATTAAAAGCCCTCCCCAGTCAAATAAATCCTACTCATACCCCTCCTTTTCAAAAATTTAAACATAATCACCCATCCAGGCAATCCTCCTAATAATTACAACAATCCTCTCCTTAATCCCTCCTCCAGTGGGGTCCATACAACCCAAAAATGCGAGGCTTTAGCCTAACCAGTCCCGACCAGCGAACCCAACCAAAATCCGAAGATTCCAGTCAAGTAATTCTGGTCCGGCATCGCATTTCCATATAGTCCCTATGTGGCTGGAGTGGATTTAAGTTCCTCATTCCTGTTCCGAAATGAACCCCTATCTAACTTTTCATAAATCTGTTTAAGAAAAAGTCACGGCCTCCAAAATCCCTCCTTAGATAGCTGGTATGTCATAGTCCGATGGCACTGGCGAGGTTAGGCTATAGAAAGAACAACGTCTTCCCCCGGACAACCAATTCTGGTCATCCAGTACGAAAACGCAGAAATGCACTGGCCGGCGCATGTTTTTGATGAAGCTGACATACCATCCCTCCCCAAACCATTCTTCTTATCTTTCCTAACCTTACCCTCCCAACCCCACCAATGTCCAAAATCCCCTAATTAACCCTAATACAATTCCAGACCTACCAATTACCCTTACTATTTCCTAACACCAAATTAATTGTCTTCAACCTTATCTAGGGTACACATCTTCAGTGGTGTACCTCAGGATCATTGGGTGTTTCGGCCTTTAAACACCATACACCCTCCTCTGAGGCGGCCCGCCCAAGGGGATCAATCCTGGACGTGTGTACCCACCACCTCTAAAATCACTAGCCTAACCAAAATCACTACACCAACTACCAAATTATCATAATTTTCCTATGGCCCTCATAACACATCCCTACAATGTAATAAGCCGACTAGAACACAACCCACCAACCCCAACACCTCAACCAATTATATAAACCCTCTGATGCTAATCATCGATAGAAGACTGGGAATAATTTACGGCCCATTAATCCAAGGCCACCTTCTCTGCGTGCTGTCCAAGTGGACCCAGAGAGGTTGAATACCTACCTCCCCACCCAAGCACCCCTTCGTTAACACCGCAAGGTATCCAGGGTACCTGAATGAGACCTGCATCACGAGTTTCAGATTGGCGGACCCTTGCCAAAATTCGGCAAAAAAGTGTCAAGCTTCTACCAATCCTTCCCTCTAAGTAGATGTATCCCTTAACAAACATCACTCTTAACCTAACTCCTCTCTCCTCTTCTCCCTACCCTACCTAAATCCACCTTTCCTCTCATCACAGGTAACTTCGAAATCTGATATTAACCACAATCCTTCCGAAAAACCAACCTCTCATCATCGTATTTCCCAACCTCCACTTCTAAAAATCGTCCCGACCATGTTGTCTCAAAAACCGTACAAGAACACTTTTTCTTTCTACCATCTATGAGAACCTATCCCCAAATCTACTAGCATATTGAACCAAAAAAAATTTTTTTTAAAAATAAAACTCCCCCACACTGGTCTCGAACCCGGATCTCCTTGTCCTATCCCCATCCACTTAATCCACTACTCCACGGAAACTTTACCTCTATGTGTCACCTTAATGATCTTATATTAAGAATCATCACTCTCACCCCCCCAAAAAAAACAGACTCGAACCCGGATCCCCCAACTCTTAAACCACCGATTTTACCCCCTACACCAATGCACCTTAACCTCATCCATCTCCACTCTTTATTATACTCCCAAGATCTGTTGTTATCCTCCCAAAAAATTTTTTTTCTTTTACCTCAGGCGCGAACCCGGATTTCCCACTCCCCACAACCATGTCTTTAACCACTAACCCAAGCCTCCCCAATCAAGTACCCTCCAAACGTAACACATCATCACCCAATTAATTTTATTAAATGAAAACAACTATTTTCCAACCTTATAAAAATTCGGGCTAGTTTAAGGTTAACGTTAGAATTAAGTCTAATTAAGGCCTAAACTAGTGTTAGGTTAAGGTTAGAGTTAAGGTTAAGGTTAGGTTTATGGCTAGGATATGTAGGGTTAAGATTAGGGCTAGGTTAAGGTCCAAAGTTAGAGTTAGGTTAAGTTTAAGGTTTTGGGTTAGGGTTAAGGTTAAAATTAGGTTAAGGCTAGGATTAGGATTAGGTTTAGAGATTCAGGCTCGAATTAAGGTAAATTCAGGTTTAGAATTAAGGTTAGGACTTCGGGTTAAGGTTAGGGTTAGGTTAATGTTAGGATTAAGGTTAGGATTAAGTTAGGTCTAAGGTTAGGGTCAAGGTTAGGGTTAGGATAAATCGGGTTAGGTTAGGGTTAAGGTTAGGGTTAAGTTTAGGATAAAGTTAGGGTTAGAGCTAGGTTTCGATTAAGTTTAAAGTTAGAGCTAAGGTTAGGGTTAGGTTTAAGGTTAGGGTTATGTTTAGGGTTAAGGTTAGGGTTAGGATAGGATAAGGTTAGAGCCAGGATTAGGTCAAGGTTAGAATTAAGGCTAAGGTTAAGTTTAAAGTTAGGGCTAAGATTAAGGTTAAGATACATTATGGTTAAGATTTAGGATTTAAGGTTAGGTTAAATTTATGGTTCGAGTTAATGTTAGGATTAGGTTTAAGGTTAGGATTATTTTATTAGGTTAGATTAAAATTTAGGTTAAGGGTTAAAGTTATAATACAATTAAAATTAGGGTTCGGTTGAAGCTAGATATCGAGTTCATGTTAGGGTTAAGTTAAGTTTAAGCCCATGGTTAAAGTTAAGGTTAGGGTTATGATAAGAGTTAAAATTAGGGTTAAAATTAGGGTGAGGTTAAGGTAGGTGTATTTTAAATAAAATTAAGTTTTAATTAGTCAATCAATCCCCTATAATCAATAATTATTACTGGTTAATTATTAC
>JAOTRC010000044.1:156810-166853 GCA_027497675.1 Cyprinella lutrensis
AGCCGCTCCTTGACTTCTGATCAGTTGGCCCATATCGAACTGTATTGAATCAGATTACACTAGTGTGGCACGTGTAGACGCTACACATGGCAAGGACAGCCTACAGTCTTTTGTTAAATATGCTCTTAGTTTTGGAGAGATCCAGTCTCTTCTCACCTATGAGGCCACTGGAGTGGGTGTTGCGGCAGCCTCATCAGAAGATGACCAACTGGTTGGCTTTGGTTCCCGGGCCAAGAGCACTTGGAAAGAGATATGGGATGGCAGAGCTGATGGCTATGCGGACTTCATCATGAGGAAGAGCTGCGTCCCAGGGACACGCATGTGCAAGTTGCAGCAGTACCTGCGGAAGAGGCAGGTATCTGCCACTGCTTCAACATCTGCTGAGCATGCCTCAAGGGCCCCAGCTAAACCCCTGGGTAGGTTATCCTAATTAACATTTTTGTTTATTTATTTTTTTTTTAGATTAAAATAACTATTCATGTATGACAAGTAATAGACTTTAAAAATATTCCTGTATTCATCCATGTTAAAATATACTGTACATATGTGAAAAATGCTTATAATTCATCCTAAATTTGGAAAACGAATTCTTGTCTCTGCCACAGTGATGGATGACGATGAAGAGCTAGAGAAGGCGATGTTGGGCATCTCACCTTCTAAACTACAAGTGCAGAGCTGTAAGTACTCTGATATTACACTGACCAAATGTCAGAATCTATGATGACCTATGGTCTATTTTGTATCTGCTGTCTTCCAGTTTTATTTCTCTTTGTTTGTGTGTAACCAGTTGCTGTGCCAGCAGCAGTAGCAGCAGCTGTCACACCCAGAGTGTCACCAGGAGCAAAGAAAGGTGTTTAAAGAAAAGGTTTCAGGGCTGGAGTACGATTCTTTTACATGATGAAATGCCCTCCAAAACTGAACCTTCACTTAACTTGTTATGCTGTTTGTGTTCTGGCCATGTTCCGGCCATGTTCCTCTAACAATATGGTTGAATGCTGTCGTTATAATAACTGTCCTACGGACTATGAATTGATCCTACCATGATGAACTGATTCCAACTACAAGGAGGGTAAATATGCATTTTTTTGTTTTCCATTTATGATGTATTAGAAACAAATTAAGGAGCGTTGGGTACTAACACTTGAATGCATGCTTGTTCATTGAGTTCTTACTAACACCAACACTTGCATATATTGTGCATTCTGAAATGACTGATACAACTGCAAGCATCACCAGTTGATGGTAAAACACTGTTATCAGTTTCATGTAGTCAACTGTTGAGTTAATTTGGGTTACATATAAACAATAATTGGTATATTTACGTTCATGCAGCTCCAGCCTCTCCGGGTCTGAAGAAAAAAACACCTGTGCCCCTACCAGCAGAGCTGACGTTCCTAGTAAAGGAGACAACAGCAGAGACGCAACTCAAAGAGTCAACTCTAGGTTTGTTTCCATTTTAGTGTAGGTATGATACTCAATTACAGATCTGCGTAATGCATAGCAGATATAACTCTGTATCATTTACACAAACATAATCAAAATTTGTGGTAACACTTTACGTTAAGGGTACATGAATTATCATGAATTCATGTATAAATTAATGCATGAATTATGCATTCATTCATGCATTAATATCTCTTGAATCATCAGGAACTAACACGAGTTGAACGTTTTTCATTCATGACTTCATGAATGAACAACATCTTAATTACACTTTTTTCAATCTTTAACAATCACTTACCCATACTTCAGATTCTTTTTCTAAACTCTTAACACAGATTCACTCCTATCTCACTGCACCTCTCACTTCATCTCTCACTGCACCTCTCACTGCACCTCTCACTGCATCTCTTATTGCACCTCTCACTGCACCTCTCACTGGATCTCTCACTGCATCTCTCACTGGATCTCTCACTTCATCTCTCACTGGATCTCTCACTGCACCTCTCACTTCATCTCTCACTGCATCTCTCACTGCACCTCTCACTTCATCTCTCACTGGATCTCTCACTGCACCTCTCACTGCATCTCTTATTGCACCTCTCACTGCACCTCTCACTGGATCTCTCACTGGATCTCTCACTGCACCTCTCACTTCATCTCTAACTGGATCTCTCACTGCACCTCTCCCAGCTGTGGGTCAATTATTCAGTTGTTTTGTTTATTATCAGGACATACTAAATGTATTGTTATACAACAAAATCTATCTATAATGTTTTTGGGAGGTATAGCTTGTCTGTTAAGAAAATGTAAGTATTGTGGAAATGTATTCACTGACTGCATATTGTGTGAAAACAACATGAAATGTGTGAATGGTATGGCCACACAAGATTGATGCTGTGCTAATTGTGTTTATAATTTTGAAAATGTGACAACTGTTTGTAAAAATGCTTGTTAGCGACTGAAAAAAAACCTGTAAAACATTAACTAAGATGAGCAAATCATCATGAATTATGATTTATTACACATGACCATGATGCTTTCTTTGTTCACAGTTATGCCACCATTAATAGCACATTGTTCATCAGTGTTTCAAAGGGCCTAGTCACCACTTTAACAGAATTTGTGTGCTATGAGCTATGGTATATTATTTGGTCTATTATGGTCTTTTGGTCTATCAAGGTGTCTGTCCAATACAGCATCATTAACTAAGCATTAATCTATTAATGACTTCATCATGTGTGTGGCCCCTTAACTTAAGTGGTGACTAGGTCACTGATCTAGACAAAGAACAAAGAAAACATCATGATCATGCGTAATAAATGATTATTAATGATGATGTGCGTATCTTAGTTAATGTTTTAATTAAGGTGTTGTTCATTCATGAAGTCATGAATGAAAAATATTGAACTTGTGTTAGTTCCTGATGATTCAAGAGATATTAATGCATGAATGAATGGATAATTCATGCAATAATTTATACATGAATTTATGATAATTCATGTACCCTTACCATAAAGTGTTACCAAATTTGTTCATCACATTATGATACTAATAGCCTGTACAAATGCAAAACATAAAAACTGCACTTCTTTTTAGGACCCCGCACAAGTGCTGCTGGCACCGCACAAGTGCCGCTTGCCTTTGAGGACAGTGGTGAAGAGGGTAAGAAAGAGCATCATGTAGACAACCCTTCCATTTTGTGAACTTGTAATCCAATCTGTAAAGGTTAATGCCCGACGAGTTGTCCATTGTCAGGTATTAATGGACGACGGCGAGGCGTGAACCGTCCGACACGTAGCAGCCGAAGTCCATTAATACCTAGACAATGGACACTTCGAGGGCATGAACCAGCTTACACCATGGTTACTTGACAAATAACACATTTTAAAACATTAGTTTATATTTTAATTGGTTTTACAATCGCAATCTAAAGTTTTTACAAACATTAACTTGGTTACACCTGACAGTTTATTTAGCAACCGGAGATATTTATAGTCCGCTCAGCTCATAGAACCCTTCAGTTTAGCTAACTTATAAAATATAAAGACGTTTGTTTAGATACAATAAATTGTAGACAATTTTTTGACTGTCTGTTGCTATAGTTACAGCTGATATAGCCAGCGCATTTATTTATTTATTTCGAAAACAGTAAACAATCAGTTTCAGCTTAACTCATTTACTTGTTGTCCTCTATCACTTTTTAATGGATGCAGCCACATAAGCCACGGTATAAATAATGTTAATCAGTTAAAAAAATTTTTTGCCCTAAACATTTTTCTTTTTAAATCCTAGTTGCCTCAGCTCAGCCATCCATTCCTGTTCCTGTTCTCCTGCCTGGGCATGAGAACGACATGAGCAACTGGAGCTGTTCTCAACACCAGAAGCTATGGATTAGGATGGAGCTTCAGGATCTCGGGCTGTGGCCTGGGTCTCGTCCAGTGCGTAACCTAGGGAACGCAATTTCACTGTGGCGTCTTCCACCACAACCTGAGCTTGTCGATATGGTGGCTGCGCTCCCATCTCCCAACTTCTTCCAGCTCCACCCATTTTTCATCTGGAAGCCTGAGAGTCACATCATGGTCAGGTTGAGGAACAGTTACCCCCTGCCATGTCTGCATGGATGTCCTCATCCACAGGTGGTCTCTGCAGGTGTGGGCAGGCCCCGAGTGATTGTTGGTACCAGTGGCCAGTATTACATCTTGTCCTCACGTCTCTGCTGCAAGGCCTGTCGGAGGAACTGGTTTGCTGACAATCCGCGATGGCTTGAGAAGCTGCCCAAGCGGTTTACCAACCTTCTGCCCGCATTCCTGACCTACAAGAAGGCCATTTGCAAGTCTGTAATGGATGAGCTGAGGCGCACTGGCAAGTCACCAACTGATATGGCAAACCAGGTGAATGAGCTCATGCACCTCAAGTATGAGCGTGCTCACCTGGCATACCTGCATGCCATAGAAAGTGTCAGGGATGCTGAGGCGGGCATACATGGACAGAGGACAATTGGGCAGTTTCTGAGGAAGGAGAACATGCCACGTGCTTTTGGCCATTATGACGACCAAGATGGGTGGAATGGAGTCTCCGTGTCAAGCTTCTATCTAACCGACTGCCTACTAGATGAGTTCAGACGTCAACAGCCAGCCATGACCAAACTCCTCCAGGGCACTTTTGGGCATGTCCTCAGGTCAGACCACACCAGGAAAGTTGCAAGAAAAGTAACGCTGGCATCTGGTGTCATGTCCAGTTATGCCATCATGAATGAGAACTGGCTCATTGTTTCCTGGGTGATGGTTCAGTCTGAAACTGATAGGTCCTTGGAGCCGATGTACCAGGGAATGGCCAAGAGGTACAGCGATGCTGGAGTGGAAAAGGCAGGCTTCCACTGGATGGACAGGTGAGAACATCCATCTTTTCTCTTACCACTGCCATTCAAATAGCCAATGACATGCCTAATAACTAGTGCTGTCAAAAAACAAACAAATTAATCACACCTTTTTTTTCTTAATAATTGTAATTAATAAAAACGAATATTTATTAATCCTTCTTGAAGCTACAAACATTACTCAGTCAAGAGCAGTGAGTGATTTGTTCTTTATTAACATTAATTCACCAAAAAAATCTAAATTGATCTACATTTTTGTAACTTGCTTTTAGGGATTGCTGTGCTCCATTTAAGATCCCAGACTGCATCCCTGGCGAACATCTACACTGGGATGCCTGGAAGACTACCCCTTCCATTGTTGCTTGGGCCACCTCTGGACCGCTGGAGAACACCTGTGCCTCACGGTCACATTTCAATCAAAACATTGTGGTAAAGCTGGACTTGTTCCATTGCCTGAGGCGTTTTTCACGGGAGTGCACCTCTGAGCATCACCCTCTGTTCAGCACTTTCTGCCAGCTCCTCTCTGCAGCCTTCTCTGTGGTGGATCAGGAGGATCTAAAGAGGCTCCAGGATGCCTATAGGTTCTGTGGTATCCATCCAGCCAATCCAACCAAACAACATATACGGGAGCACTGCAGGACCAAAATACCACAACCCACAGAGCTGCTGGACAGAGTGGAGAAAGTCCTTAAGCATCTGCACCAGGCCATGGACCCCAACAGTGTCCCACTCTTCAAGCCATCCATGCTGAAAACTTGGCGTATACAGAGAGTGCACATTCTCCGCGGTTGCCTCAGTGACCCTGAACTCTCTGAGGGCATAATGTACCGGTATGGTGGAACTCTTCAGCTAAACCACATACCCGGTGAAGGCGCCAAAGTCCCAATCTGGATCCCGGTCAGAGGTACGTCACAGCAGGAGGGGTACCACTTCCACCAGGCCCAGTGGATCACTGGGACTCATGTCTCCACTGAATTGTTCCAGGCACAGGGCATGACAGGGGTGGCACGGTGGAACTACCAACGGCTGGTGGACCTTAAGCAGCCAGGTGTCATCCTCCCTGATGTGTTTGACCCAGCTCTAATTGCGGAGTTAAATTTTGCCTCCAAGAGAGTGACTGGGCAGGAGAAGTACCCAGCAATTCATCTCTCTGACAGAGACACCGGCGAGAGGTTCGGCTTAGAGTACACAGAGCCAGGCTGCCGTCCAGTTCCTTTGGATTGGGACAAACACCGAACCCAAAAGAGAGACGAACCAGCTGCTCTTGTGCCTCTGCCGCCTGTGCAGACAAGTGGTCCTGCCCAAGCCCAGACTCCAGATGCAGCACCCGCCTCCAGCTGGACACTGATTTCCGGCACAGCATCCCCTAGACCGGCACCACCCATCGGTCGTTCGCTCTCTGCTGGTGCACTGCTAAAGCAGGAGATGACGTCAGAAGACGACCAGGTACCTCCAGTGGCGATGGGTAAGTAAAAATAATCTTTTTAGACATTAAGTTTTGCATTATGTTTTTAATGTAACTTCATGATCATCTGATGAACTGTTATTGCTTTATTGTATTTCAGAAATCTCACATGCCATGCCCCTCCCACTGAGGTCCTCGCCGAGAAGCGCTCGCACAGGACCCATAAAGACGGGTGGACGGGTTTTTGTGTTGGACCACACACGCTGGACGCCAACCATGAAAGAAGCTATCGACAGCTTGCTGCAGAAGTACCATGGGGAAAAGGACATTCTGAAGCTTGTTGATCGAGACTATGCTCAAATGGTCCATGAGTCTGCCACAGATCCCAATAGCTTGATGCACCCCACAACCAAGCTGCACATATCCCGCTATGTGAAGCACTTGGCAAAACTCCTCAACACCAGCTCTTCTTTGAACACAAGCCAGGAAAAACTTCTGGAGACTCAGCAGCTGTGGCACTCTTTAACAAAGGGGAGTGAGACGGCTAGTGTTCCTGTGGTCACCATGGAGCCGGCTATTGTGAACCCACCTGCACCTGCCCTGTCCACACCTCTGATACAAGACTCCATTGAGAAGATTGTAGAGGTCATCTTGGAGAGGCAACAGCAACAGCAACAGCAGCAGCCAGAGCAAAAGAAAAGGCAGACAAAGAAGTGTCTAGCTTGTGGACAGCCTAAGTCTCGATATGAGACTGATGGATCCTCTATCCACTTTTTCCACCAGCAAGGGCCTGTGCGCTACTTCTATTGTTCAAAGAAGGTGCATCAAAGTTATGCTGCTGAGGGACTCTCTAACCCCAAAATGCCTTTTGGAGAATTTGCACAGACAGAATTCTTTCAGAGGGAGCTGGAGGCCACCAAGAAACGGGTAGAGGAGAAGACTGAGAAAAAGAGGAAAAGGTCAGACTCCCAGCAAACAGGCCGCCAGTGCAGATTCTGCCACATGGACCTGAAACAGGGGCCGAACAGCCCACACATCCATACTGGCTTCCCTGGTGTGGCAGGGAAATACATCTACTGCCCATCTAAAGTGTATTCTCTATACAGAGATAAAGGCATGGCCAAGGAGATGAACTGGAATGAATTTCAGCAGTCTTCTTACTATGAGACAGAGAGGCAGAGATGGGTGGATGAAAGGAAAAAATAATTCACATGTAATTATTACATGTAAACCATTTATTTTAGATGTGTATTTGTATGTTCTGTAGGTTTTCTAGGCTTCTGTATAGATGCAAATATATTCTGAATAGATGTAAATATAAAAAATGTACCCTAATTTCCCTGAGTTTTAGTTTAATAAAACATTGATTTTAAGTAAAGAACTTGTTTCACTTGATTTAATCTTCAAACACTAGTCAACTCACTTGACTATAGGTTAAATGGGTTATTTGTAATTTACTGACAATCAGATTGCAGCATTTTTGCCCACTGTCCATCGTACTAAATTTAACAGAGTATCAGACATTAATAATACTATAGTAATAGTAATATAGTAATAGTAATACTATAATATGAGCCTTCCTCTAATACAGACATTTCAGGAAGAACTGATGTACATTTTAACCTGCCTTTCATTTGAAATTTTACTTTATAATAACAGCAGTCTTTTGTTTAGACTTTATAATAACTGCATGCTATTAATCATTTGTTAAGCATGAGTAAGCAGTCAATTCATCATTTATAAAGCTTTAATATACATTAATAAGCAGTTTATAAATGCAGCTAAATGATTTGTTTCTTAATTTATAAGCATATCTATAATGTGTTTAATAATTGTATTTTCTACATTTACAGTAAATGATTTACTTTACTTTGTTAATGATCAATTAATCATTTCTAAATGAAGTATAGCATTATTTACAAACCATTTATTTAAGAGTTGTCAGTGATTCATAAGATCACTTAGAAAGTGTAAGTAAATGTAGTAAATACAGGTAGTTATAAAGCATTTAGTAGTGGTCAGTTAACTATTTTGTGAGCTCACCTAAAATGAGGACTATTCATGCCTTGTAAAGCATTAATAAAGGAGATTTAAAGGCGCATCAATCTAGAAACAGTCAAATGTAACAAACACAACACAGTAGTACAGAACAGACATATATATATAACAGCCTTTAAATCTCCTTTATAAATGAAGGCATGAATAGTCCTCACTTTAGATGAGTTCACAAACATAGTCAACTGACCACTACCAAATACTTTATAACTACCCGAATTAACCCTGAATTACAGCTTCACAGTGCACTTATTAATACACTAACCATCCCTATATGTCTGAATAATCAGATGTATTTATGTACATTTAAATAGTTTATTTATCATTTACGTACACGTTCCAAGTAATCTTATGAACCATTGACAACTATTAGATAACTGGTTTATAAAAAATGCAATTCTTCATTTAGAAATTAGAAATTATTAATTAATAAAGGATGAAAAAAAACTATTATTAAACAAATTATAGATACGCTTTTAAATCAAGAAGAAAGCATTTATAGCTGTTTTCATAAACTGCTTATTAAGGTCTATTAATGCTTTATGAATGATGAATAAACTGTTTACTAATGATTATTAGAGTGTAGTTATTATAAAGTGTTACTGAAATGGGTAATAATGGGTAAAAACTAGTGCAACATTTTAGTACCATGGACAGGGAAATAAAATTTCATCACCATGGACAGTGGGGTCGAAATGCTACAATTTGATTGGCTGTCAGTGTATTACAACTATGCCCCCGCTTGGGAAGCAATAATTCTACCATTGGACAACCAATGCTCAACAATCTCAAACAGACACGTCCTTAAGTGATCGCTAAGAACAGGTAGTGAGGTTATACTTCATTGGTTGCATAAGAGATGGAAGATGAGGAACACTTGTCTATCTTTAGTTAAAACACCTTTAACGTGGGTTATATTATTTGGGGTGGCAAAATGATGACAAGTTTCATATGGGCAGATTATTGTCTTTGAGCTGGTATTCGCGTGCAGTAATGTGGATTAGCAAAAGTTACATAACAAAGCTTAAAAGAACGAGACCACTGGCACTTCTGAATTAACTTTCTGCATTGACCGGGAATGGAACCCGGGTCTCACGCGTGGCAGGCGAGAATTCTACCATTGAACCACCAATATTCAACAATTTCAAACAGACAGGTCCTTGAGTGATCGCTAAGAGCATGTAGTGAGGTTCTCCTTCATTGGTTGCATAAGAGATGGAAGATGAGGAACACATGTTGATCTTGAGTTATCAGAAGTTACATAGCAAAGCTTTAAAGAACGAGACCACTGGCACTTCTGAATTAACTTTTTGCATTGGCCGGGAATCGGACCAGGGTCTCCCGCTTGGCAGGCGAGAATTCTACCATTGGACCACCAATGCTCGACAATCTCAAACAGACACGTCCTTGATCGATCGCTAAGAACACGTAGTGAGGTTATGCTTCATTGGTTGTTTAAGAGATGGAAGATGAGGAACACATGTTGATCTTGAGTAAGTAAAAGTTACATAGCAAAGCTTTAAAGAACAAGACAACAGGCACTTCTGAATTAACTTTTTGCATCGGCCGGGAATCGCACCCGGGTCTCCAGCTTGGGAAGCGAGAATTCTACCACTGAACCACCAATGCCCGACAATCTCAAACAGACACGTCCTTGAGTGATCGCTAAGAACATGTAGTGAGGTTCTCCTTCATTGGTTGCATAAGAGATGGAAGATGAGGAACACATGTTGATCTTGAGTTAGCAGAAGTTACATAACAAAG
>JAOTRC010000044.1:272394-286754 GCA_027497675.1 Cyprinella lutrensis
TTTTTCTCATGAAAAATTAACTCGTTAATTCAGAAACACAGAGGAAAACTTTTTTCTCATGAAACATTAATTCGTTAATTCAGAAAAACAGAGCAAAAATTTTTTTCTGACGAAAAATTAACTCGTTAATTCAGAAAAACAGAGCAAAAACTTTTTTTCATGAAAAATTATCTCGTAATTCTGAGATAATTAACTTCTTAATTCAGAAAAACAGAGTAGATTTTTTTTTCTTCGAATGAATGCAATACGCCTCCGTACAATTCACTTAGGGACTTTCGTATCAAATTGCTTTTGTTTACTTTCTTATTAATGTCGCCATCAAATGGAAGATGTGATAGGTCCTTTCTTTCCCATTGTGATATAAATCCGTGTGAAACGGCACTCGAATAAGAAAACATGTAGGCCAGGACTTGATTTTGTCCATGTGGAATTTATTGGATGGTTGCGGTTTGCTCATGTGAGTGACAGGTTGATCCCGCCCTCGTGTCAGTAAACACGTCATCATCAGAGAAGAGAAGAGTCTGGTAAATGTGGATTTAACACGTCCCAGACGTGGGCCGGATATGGGCCGACATCATATGGTTGTTTGGTGTGGTGGTTCATGTGATACTAACGTGAAACCAGACATAATTTTCCCCAATGGAAAGCATATTTACACGGTATGAATCGATCCCTATCCTCTATACAGGGCACTATGTGCACTATGTTCTCCATGTAGAAAAAAGTAAATGAGTGAAAAAGTAATCAATTTTAGCTGCAGCTTCAGTATCTGTTTGGTTGCGGGATGCTGGAGAGAGCATTTGATTGGACAGAAAATCTGACAAGACACTGAGGTGCAGGGTGATGTCATCAAAATCACTGATCCATATTGAATCCATATCCAAGTGAGAAACAGTAAATTTTGAATGCTTTTATATTCTAAATGCGAATTTTGTCATTGTTTTAGAGCAGATAAAAGTAAGACTTCATTCATAGCCTAGCCTACTAAATGCCAAAAAAAACCTTCCATTTTGATTTCATGGGGACTTTAAAAAGTCCTGGTGAAGTTTGTACATATGGTGGGAAGTCGTGAAGTCACTTTTGTCAGAAGAGGATGGATGTGTAGGCTACTTTCTCTTGGCCTAATTCATTACACAAAAATACAGTAAGATTCTTAAACTCTTGTTCTAGAAAATGAAGAACAAACAAAGCAAGTTTTTCATTTATATTTTTACGACTTCTTGAGGGTAAAACATGAATGGTGCAATTCAGAAGAAGAATTTATTCTTTATAGTTTACTCATAATTGATAATAAACAACTCTGGAGGGAAAGTAAATTGTGGCAGAGTAAATTTAAAGTTCCTCTGAAAGGAGTTAAAAAGTAGCAGAGTCATTTTCTTGTAGCTCTAAACTGAGTAAAATAGCATGAGAGTTGATTTCAAAAAACACTAAATAGAGTTAAATATCGTAGGAAAGAGTAAAATTGTATCACTAAATTGAGTATAATTAACTCTGGAAAAACTGCTCTATCAAAAGAGTAACTTTTACTCTTTTCAGAGAGGGACCAAATGTTATCTGGCATAGAGTAAAATTTTCTTCAATTTGAGTAAATTTTACTCTGACAAATTTACTGTGAGTATACTCTTACAAAAGTTGTGAATGTTCAATACATATTTGCTTTGTTTATAAGTGTGTTGATAAAACCCTTTTGGAAGAAAGAAGTGTCCTTTTGGCTTTTGCTGTTATCTCGAGGGGAAACATGTTGCAAAAATGTTTTGATTCCATAAAACAAGCAAACAAACAGCATGATTATATTTGTTGAACTGATGCAGTCATTGGGTTCCTGAATAAAAATCAGGACCAGTAGTTTCAGAAGATGCACATATGATGTGAATGAGTTGATTTAAAATCATCCAAAGTCAACGTGGTCTATGAAAGTCCTTCCACAGACCTTCTATAGCAGGACAGCACACAGCAACTGTAGTAAAACCACCGTGCAGTAGCTGTACGAGTAATATAACAGATGGACTGATAATAGTAGTGAATCTAACACATATGATAGGGAATGATCGTTGGAAATCCTCCCTCCTGCCCAGTAGTGGGGTGGGGACTTCGCTTCACCTGTCAGGCTACACCTTCACATATATAAGAGCCTGGATGAAGCCCTGCTCAGGCTGTCTCTGTTTGCTGCAGAGAGTCGCACTGCACCTCATAGTGCCCATCTTTCCCCGTTGGCTGAGCACTGGACACAATATTTGGGTAAGTTATGGATATTTGTTATAGTTAATGATGTATCTTTGTTTTGATTAAGATTTATTAGAATATGTTTGTTCACTGATTATTGTTTTCTTCTTTTAAATCATCTGTCAGTCAGCTACATAAGTAAAAATCTTTGAACGGACAATAAACTGTTTAACAGCTCTCACCTCTGGGCTTAGCCAGTGCAGAAGAGCACAACTACCATAAAGTTTCAACAGTATTAATCAAGCATGTGTAAAACTGGTAGTAGCATCACAATTGATCGTAAATGTAATATTAAAGCATTAATAGTAACAACCTGGAGACCAAACACTTCCCCAGATGCTTGTTAAGGGTATTTAGTTTGGGTTATGGTGTCAGGGACTGGATCACTGGTGATGATGGGAATGATGGCTCTTTAGCGGGAGCTGGATCTTTTTTTGCTAGAAATAAATCTGCAAGATTTTTCATCTGCAAAACAAAATACAAGATGTTTACAAAATAACACCCTACTAATGAAATGAAATAGTATGGGTCACCACTCTATATGGACATACTGTAATTAACAATTAGTAAAAGTAATTGGTGTAAGGGTGATTTGTCATGCTTTGTTTTTTGCATCTCAGACGGGAGCCAGCTCCAATTTGTTCACAGCTGACTCATGGGGTGCTGGATGTGTTAGAGCCCGACCTCTTGAGCCCCTTGTACAGATTGTTCAAAATGCTGCTGCAAGACTGTTGACTGGGTCTAGAAAGAGAGATCATATTTCTCCTGTTTTGGCATCCCTTCACTGGCTTCCCATTAAGTTTAGAGTTGATTTTAAGATCCTGATGTTTGTTTATAAGGCGTTGTCTGGCTGTGCACCGAGGTATGTAAGTGATCTTATTGTACTATACTGTCCTGCTTTTAAATGCGTCACGGACGGTGTCGCTACAAACCAAAGTGTGATCAGGCCTTTTCTCTGGTCGGCCGAGCTCTGGACCTCTCTCCCATATCATGAGAGGTCGGCTCCTTCACTGGACATTTTTAAATCTACTCTGAAAACACATTTTTATTCTTTAGCTTAAGGAAACTTGTAATTGTTGTCTTATAAAATGTAGTCTTGCGATGCGCTATGTACAGCACTTTGGATCAATTTGTATTGTGTTAAATGTGCTTTAAAAAATCAAGGTTGTTGTTGTATCCCTTTCACATTTAATAGTTTATTTAAATGTTGGGATGTTCTTTGCAACCCCGTGTTTTAAATGAATGCTATAAAGATAATCAAATAGCTTTTGCAGTGAAATGATAAAACGGCAGCCTACGTAACATTTCAATAGTTGGTCTATTTGTGTGGCGATGGAGCAGAGGGTCAGACATATGCCTTTCGTGTGTGAGACCTGGGTTTGATTCAATGTGTTTTAGATGAAAGAGTAATTATGATCATGAACTAACATGTTTGTCATGAGCTGCTGCATTAAGATAGTTTGACTTTAGTTGAACTATAACTGTCTAACAGCGTCAGTCAGTGGTTACTGTACAGCTCTCTGTCTATCAGGGAAGGAGTTGAGACAGAGCAGCTGGAGGACAGCAGAGGAAAACCTGATGTGAAGCTAAAGTAATAATTGGAAAGGGATCGATGCATGCACCACTACTTTGATAATAAGACGTGGTAAATGTTTTGCAGAATGATGGCAGGTCGGATGAAGAGCCGAAGGACACTGAGTCTCCTGATCCTCCTCAGCCTCACTGAACTATTTGGTAAGAAATATTTTACATTTTAACATGTTCAGGCTCTCTTCTAAATCTTTAAACTTTCTTTAATATTTGATTTGGCAACACCAGAGGTTACCGTGGTAATAAGGTGAATATACAGCTTGACACAAGGCACAATGTGTAAATTAAGAGTGTATTACAGTTTTTCTCAGTCGCTCTGGTACATTTTATTAATCATCCTTAACATTATAAAAACACTAAGAGGGTTTTCCAAAACAATCTGTTTAAACAGGGGATTATCTACAAAAGCCCAAAGTCTTCTCTCTAAGTAAATCTGTCTTTGGTCACAAACTCTCAGTCGATGTGTTCCACATGCTGTCAGTAACAGTGTGCTGGAAGTGTTTTCTGATGTAAACTATGACTGAGGTTTGAATATGCACGAGGCTGCATTAAATCTGTACGAGGCATATGAGTTTCTACAGTACAGAGTTACACATTACAATAGGTGTCATTTGCACTGGGGACGGCGGGTCAAGCCCCCACCACTTTCTGGAAGCATTTGTTACATTTTCTGACAATTAGCTTGCAACAACAAATGTTTAATAACAAATTAAAATGATAGGTAACATTTTATATTACGTCCCGCAAACAACTGCGTAAGTAAACCGAAATTACAGTTTACGTTTAGGTAATTATAGTGTACTTCCTTGTAGGTATAAGGGAACAATTTAAAACCGCACGTATCATATTTGACACACGAGTTTCTAAGACATATTGAATCAGTGAGAGCAATGCTTTCTTTGAAAACCTGTTGTATTTATTTTGATACGTCTATTCTGCTATCTTGTGGAATTTCACTGTACTGCAGGCAGTAGAGGGGTGATTTTTTTTAGCTTTTCAAAATGACGGCTGCGATTGGATCAAGCCAGACGCTTTCGGCAGGAAAATAAAAGCTAATTTTAAGTTGTTAAGGTAAAACATAATATTGGATTGTGTCTGATATAATTAATACACTTTCGGAATTGAAATAATGCACAATTACTTAATAATTTAATTGTTAAATTACAAGTAAATTGTGTTGGAAATTGTGTATCAAATTTGATACTGCAGGTATTAATGGTGTTTTATGTCTAAACATTAATGTCAAATTGTTAGTAACGTTATCTACTTTATGACTACCACAATGCAAACACACACAATATTGGGATGACTCAATTAATGGCAATTAATGACTGAAATGCCATAAATGTACATATTAAGTTTGAAACTCCAGGTACAAGGTTCTTTATCCTTGAATAGTCGTGTCGCATTTTTAAAAATTTAATCTACAATATGCCTACCACACTGTCATCTTACAATACATTACACTGTCATCTTACAATACATTTAGGTTATTTTTACAGTAAAAATTCCTTTAAAATTATTATCAATATGCTGGAATCATAAATTTTTTATGTGTATTTTTAGATGTCAAAAAGATTAGAGGAAGAAGAGAGAAAAAAAGCGTACATACAAAATGTAATCGACATAATAATGAATGGCAATTCAAGTGACCTAGAGCAGTTAGAGGAAGAGGAGGAGGAGGATGATGAGGAATGGATTCCTCAGGCCATGCATGATGATGGAAGTTCAGACAGCAGTGATGAGGAAGTTTATCAAGTCGAAAGTGTAGTCAAGAGCAGCATAGAAGTCTTTGCATCATCAGAAACACTGAAATTGTCCTGAAAGTGAATCAGTACTGTATTATTATTATATTTGATAATATTTGCATGTTCTGATTTGTCACTGGCCACATGAATTTGATTCGCTTCATATAAATAAAGACATTTCCACCATAAATTGGTGCAGAAAATGTCTCCAGAATGCAGGACATTAAGAGTTTAATGCTCTAACCCTTTTGAGAGACTCCGCAGCCCAATAACATACTTCTTCTGTGAAGATTTCTTGTCTTGTTCTTGTGACTTGTGTTTTGTAATATAGACCATTTAACAAGATGTAAACAACACTGGTCCAGAAGCACTTCCTGTTTCAGTTTTTTAACACTACATAAAAGCTGGGATAAAATACAACCAACAAAATAGATATCAGTTCAGGACACAAAAATAAAGTCTAACAGACATGTAGAAAAAATATGCTGACAGATTGTGACAGGCATTTAGCGTTTAGTGAGATCTGCAACAAACAAATGCCTTGGTGTTTTGGGGGGTTAGAGTATTCACCAGGGAACCAGTAATAACACATCGTGATCAACAGCAGACAGGTTTTCATAATCATATGCATGAATGTGTCAAAGTACAATATCCTGAAAAGAGAAATTGCTTTTATGAAGTGATGTTTTTGTTTCAGAGGTGAAAGAGGAGCTTATCCCCGACAACGCCGCCCTGCACCGCCTCAGAGGACTGTCTGAACACATGTTTCACGACAGACTCAAGAACCCTGCAGACCATAGGTATCTACACACATCTCAGAAATGCCTTGATGGAATTCCATTTCCTTTGGCACAAAAGTCCACTCAGACTCAAGGATGAATTAATGGGATGATATTTAATATGCAAAAGGTCAAAGGTTAACTTTGAGTTTAAAATGTGTGTGAAGAACTTCCCAGGTTTTAGAGCTTGTAGCTTCTTTACAGCAACATCCATATTTGAAGCACTGAAGGTTGATTTGTGGTCAAGCACAGTCCTGAATTCTTTTTTTTATTTGAAACTTTATTTTTTATTCTTTTTCCTTTTGAAAAAACAAAACAAAAACAAAAAACAGCAACGAAACACAAATGAGCTGCTAAGTTGCCCAGGTAAATTGTAGAAAATGAGCAGTCAATTTCATCACCGAAAATAAAATGTATTACTTTTATTATCTCCTGCCAATATGACTGAATGGTCGGGCAGCTCCGGAATATATGAAAATGGTCAGCCAGCTGTTCCCCTCATTTCCTCCAACATAGACCACTTCCCTTCTCACCAGACTGAATAGATTTTAACTTGGTGGTTATAAAGTATCTAATAAGATTCCGCCAAAAGAATTCTCTCCACAAACCCAAGCTGGTAGAAGTCGCCTGTACAGAAGAGATATTCAGCCAGTCTTCCTCTGAAATATCTAGACCAGATTCTTTTCCCCACTTTAATCTAACTTTATTTGTTGATTGTTTCTAGTTTCTAAAATCTAGTTTTCCCAAGCCGTATTTATCAGAGATCTCCTGAAAGCTATCTAATTCTCCCTAACCCTATTCTAAATCGAACCAAAAGAGGTGATGCCAAGCCTATACCAGAGCTGAAACCTCCCATCAGCCCTTGCTGGTTTAAAGTCGGGGTTGAAGGAAACCCATTTTAATATTCTAGATTGTCTTTCAAGTAACGGAGATTTGCATTCTTTAAACCAGATTCTAAAAGGAACCTTAGTCCATTGATTCAAACTTTTAGAGTACTGTTCATACAGTGATTTGCTACCCAGCGCTGCTTGCAATGGTACAGTCAGCTGCGAGATCTCCAAATCTTTCCACTTTGCTGTATACTCTGGGTTACAGCAGCATGCTAAAGGTTTTAGCTAGGCTGCTTTGAAATAATCTGATAAACATGGCAGTGATCTGCCCCCTTTCTCTTTTGGAAGCTGCAGTGTTTTCAATTGAATTCTTGGCCTCCTACCCCCATACTAATCTTTAAGTCCACTTATCCCATTAATTAAACTGTTTTAGAGGGACTTCGACTGGTAAGGATTGGAAGAGGTACAAGAGTCAAGGGAGCATGTTCATTTTTACTGTATCTATCCTGTTGTGCATCTCTAAGGGCAGTTGGGACCACCTATCTATATCTGATTTAATGTTCTTACTTATAGGGCCTTAATTGCTATACTGCTCTCCTTGTGCGTTTCCACATGTGTGAACACAATTCAGCAGCAAGCCAAACTCCCTTCAAATAAAGACTGGAGTCAGGGTGTAGTTTTCCAAAAACTCCTGATGTTTACTCCAATATGATTCAAAGGAGAGTGAAACTATCAAAAACAATACACAAATAAAGTGCTTTTAGAAAAACAGAATACAAAATATATATACAATATAAAGGCTAACAGAGCAGAGTAACCGCTTGAGCATTTGGTGTATAAAACAACACTTAATTACTACCAATATAGCGTAGAAAATGTATGAAATATTCTCAATTTAAACATTTCACAATGATTACTTACTGACAATGCTTTCGAAGGCATAAACATTAAAGAAAATTAGAGCAGCAGTCACATGGAGCTAATGCTTGAGAGAGTTGAGCGAAACTGAAACTAAAATGGCCGCTCCCTGCTCAGTCTGGCAATTTTTCAAAATTAGAGTCCCAAGTAAAAAACCTAAAGGCTTAGTCCAATTAACATAACACTCCCCGCATGACATCTATAAAGATGTCATCTATAATTATCTGTTTAAAGATGTTTTCTTATTTTCTAAGCAGGAGAATGACTTCAGATACAGGCCTCAAGAAAGTTTTGCTGGATCCTTCTTTAATCACTTTAAGTTCAACTTTTCGAACCTTTCCATCTTGACCAGGGAAAACACTTGAGACGAGTGCCATAGGCCATTCATTTCGGGCTACTTGATTGTCCTTAAGTAGTACTATGTCGCCCTTCTGGATGTTTGGGTGTGGATCCTTCCATTTCTGACGAACTTGCAGTGTTTGCAGATATTCCTGTTTCCAGCGGCACCAGAATTGATTGGCAAGGCTCTGTACTTGCCGCCATTGGCGTTTGTAGATGTTCTTTTCAGGGAAGTTTCCTGCTGGAGGTGGAGAACCTGCCTTTTGTGTTAGGAGCATTGCAGGGGTAAGTATCAAGGGTGAGTCTGCGTCCATAGAAACAGGCACTAGAGGTCTACTGTTAATAATGGCTGTCACTTCTGCCATAAGTGTACACAGCACTTCATCAGAGAGGTTGGAGTGTCCTTCCCGCATCAGCATTGAGTCAAGAATTCTACGAGCCAAACCAATCATTCGCTCCCATACACCTCCCATATGGGAGGAATGTGGCGGGTTGAAAACCCATGTGCATCCTTCGTCATTGATGTACCTTTGCACCTTTGTTTCCTTAATCACTTTGTGGAATTCAAGCTCGTTGCAAGCGCCAATGAAATTAGTTCCACAGTCAGAATGTAGTTGTTTTGCAGGGCCACGGATCGCAAAAAACCTGCGAAGGGCATTGATACAACTTGAAGAGTCCATAGACATAATGACTTCAATATGAACTGCACGGGTGCTCATGCAGGTGAAAAGCACCGCCCAGCGTTTACTGTGAGCTTGACCTCCTCTTGTGCGGCGAGCTACCACTATCCAAGGGCCAAAGACATCTAAGCCAGTGTAAGTAAACGGTGGTGACACACTTAGTCGTTCTGGTGGCAAGTCTGACATTTTCTGCATTTCTAGTTTACCACGAAGTTTACGACAAGTTACACATGCATGAAGAATACTGCTTATGCATCTCTTGCCTCCAACAAGCCATAACCCAGCAGCACGAACAGCCCCTTCTGTGAATATGCGGCCTTGGTGCTCCACGCGTTCATGGTAGTGCCTTATGAGTAACGTGGAAACGTGATGCTTGCCAGGTAATATGACTGGGTTTTTCTCTGGGTAGCTTAAATCTGCCAGTTTTAATCTGCCTCCGACTCTGAGTAGGCCGTCCTCATCTAAGAAAGGATTCAGTTTTGAGAGTGGAACTTTGCTGCTAATGTTACCTCCCTTAGAGAGTGTTTCAATCTCCTTACTGAATGATTCCTTTTGCACAGAGCGGATTATCACATTCTTGGCTTTTAACAGCTCACTTACATTGTGTGCTTTTGAACAAAGATGCCAACCGCTGCATGTATCGGATTCATTGGTGGATCTAGAAGAGCAAGCAACATGGATGAGCGATGCAATGGCTCTTTGTAAAGATTTCCAAGAGGAGAATCTCTGAAACCTGTCAGAGGTGAGTTGTTTCTCCTTCATTTCTGAGATGCAAGCTGTCACCATTGGCCTGATTTCTGTATCTGCATCTGGGTCCACAAGCGCAAAGTTATCTGTTATAACGAAGTCATCTTCATGTGGCTTATGCAGGAATGCCGGACCAGTAAACCAGTTAGATTTCGCGAGCTGAGATGGATGGATGGATCTAGAAGCAATGTCAGCAGGATTGTGCTCTGTGGGTATGTATCGCCACTGCTTTGGTTCTGAAAACTGTCTGATTCTCTGTACCCTGTTGTGGACATAGACGTAGAAACGTTTAGTTTCGTTATAGATGTAGCCAAGTACAATCTTGCTGTCGCAGTAGAAGGTAATAGCATCCGGTTTGAAGTCAATCTCTTGAACAATGAGTTCTGCTACCTCCACTGCTAAGACTGCTGCACAAAGCTCTAATCGGGGTATGGTAGGCTGATTTTTTGGCGTCAGTTTTGCTTTCCCTAAGATGAAGCCAATGCTGATCTGTCCATCTTCATCTACTGCCCTGAGATAAGCTACAGCTCCTATGGCTTTTGTCGACGCATCAGAGAAAACACAGATTTCTTTGTGATTTGCCTTGGAAAGAGAGTTGGGTGTGTAAGGACGAGGAATGTGAAGGTGTTGCAAGTCTTTCAATGAATGTGCCCATGATTCCCACTCACCGAGTTTCTCTTGTGGCAGTAGTTCATCCCAGTCTGTTCCTTCAATGGATAGCTCTCTGAGTAAAAACCTCCCCTGTATAGTGACAGGAGCCACAAGACCAAGAGGATCAAAGAGACTATTGATTACCGATAAGACACCACGGCGTGTGAATGGTTTGTCGTTGATTGATACTCTGAATGTAAATGTGTCAGTCGCAGTTTCCCAATTAAGACCAAGGCTGCGTTGTGTAGGCATAATTGTTCCATTGAGATCGAGATCCTTGATGTCCTTTGCGTGATCTTCCGTTGGGAAAGCTTTGAGTACTTGTAGACTGTTGGATACAAACTTGTGCAGTCGCAGGTTTGATTCCGAGAGGGATGTTTGTGTTCTCTTTAGTAGGTCTATTGCTTCCTCTTCAGTTGGCAAGGAAATTAGTGCGTCATCCACATAGAATCCACGTTCCACAAAGTGCCTGGTGTCTTGACCATGTTGCAGCACACCCTTCTCTGCGGCTCGTCTAAGGCAGTAGATTGCAACAGCCGGGGATGGGCTGTTGCCAAACACGTGGACTTTCATCTTGTATTCAACAATGTCCTTGTTAAGGTCATTATCACGGTACCACAGGAAGCGTAGGTAGTCTCTATGATCTTCTCTCACAACAAAACAGTGAAACATATGTTGGATGTCTGCCATCACTGCTACACACTCTTTCCTGAAGCGCATCAGGACACCAATGAGGCTGTTATTAAGGTCTGGTCCGGTGAGGAGCACATCATTGAGAGAGATACCTTCATATCGTGCGCTGGAGTCGAATACTACCCTGATCTGATCAGGTTTTTTGGGATGATAGACTCCGAATAGTGGCAAGTACCAGCATTCATTTCCCTTTGGTAGTGGAGCTGCAAGTTCAGCATGGTCACTGTCAAATAGTTTTTGCATGAAGGTAACAAACTGCTCTTTCATATCTGGCTTCCGTTCTAGGGTACGTCGCAAGGAAGAGAGGCGGCTTAGAGCTTGATCTCTGTTGTTTGAAAGAACTGGCCGTGGAGACCTAAAGGGAAGGGGTGCCACCCAACTGTTGGAATTATCCTGGAAAACGTCTTTCTCCATAATCTTTAGAAATACTTCATCCTCGATGGAGAGTGCAGGCTTATTGTCGTTCTCTGATCTTTTAAATAGAGTCTGACCAAGATTGTCTGTATTCATGTTCCAGTGGGTTTCAAAGTCATGAGCTGTATGCAAAGCTGTCAAGCTGCTGGTGATCTTTTCTTTAATGTGTACGTGACTTGTACAAGGAATAAACACTGAGGGTCTTCCGTTTTCTAAGATGTTCGTCTTGAAACATGAAACACTGGGCTTGTGCACATCTCCAAGGCATACTTCTCCAACCAGCACCCATCCTAGGTCGAGTTTTTGGCCAAAGGGTGTGTTGTGTGGGCCGTTAATTTGCTTCCTCACTTTATGAACTCGAAGTATGTCTCGTCCAAGCAACAGTAAGATGTGGGCTTCAGGATCCAGAGCTGGGATTTCAGACGCAATATGTTTAAGGTGAGGTTGATGGAGAGCAGCTTCAGGTGTTGGAATTTCATCACGGTTGTTGGGTATTTCATCACATTCAATTAATGTTGGAAGTGCAAGACTAATTCCACCCTTTGCTGCTTCAATCCGATAACCATTTGCTTTTCTTCCTGAACACTCAATCAACCCAGCACATGTCTTTAGGCTGTAAGGAGATGCTTTGCTCTTGATGTCGAATATGTCGAAAAATCTTGACCTGGCCAGAGATCTGTTGCTCTGATCGTCGAGCATAGCATACATTTTTACTGCATTTTCAGGATGCCCTTCAGGAAACACATTGACGAGACATATTTTGGAGCAAGATTTTGTGGAAAGGCCGTGACAAACTTCAGTGCAAAGGGAGTTCACCTCTTGTGTTATTGGAATTTCTCTTGCATTCTCCCCGCCAAGCAGTACTGGAGGACTTTGGATTTTGGATGTCCATGAGGGTGGGCCTGGATGCAGAGCTGAGTTGTGACTGTCACTGTTGCACTCATCACACTTTAGAATGACTTTGCAATCGCGAGCAACGTGTGATGATGATGAGCAGCACCTGAAGCAGATCCCTAGCTCTTTTAGGTATGCTTTTCGCTCATCGATTGTTTTCAATCTGAAGCCTCGACATTTCCTTAAAGGGTGGGGTTTGTTGTGGATTGGACAGTATTTGGCTGGATCATCTTTAGAAGGCTTTCTGTCTTGAGACGCACTTTGAGAGACTTCGGTTTTGTGTACCAACACTGGCGTCTTGAAGTTAGTATGTTTTACAGTGGGTCCTTCATACTGTGGGCGGCAACTACTGGAAAAGGCAAAGCTGGGATCGTTGCGTGTTTTGGCATGATTGCAAATGAACTGAGTAAAGAACGAGAAAGGAGGATAAGTGACACCAAATTCTTCTTTGAACTTTGAGCCTTGAGAAATCCATTTCTCTTGCAAGGTATATGGCAGTTTTTCAACAATGGGCCTGATGCCACGAGCAGTATCTAAGTAGGCTAAACCTGGTAGATAGCCATCTTCCTTGGCTGAGAGCAGCTCCATTAAGAGATCTCCGAGCTCTCTTAGTTTAAGGTTGTCTTTACCTGAAATCCTGGGAAAACTGTCTAACTTCTTAAACAGTGCGCTTTCGATTACTTCAGGTGAGCTGTAACATTCATCAAGCCGGTTCCAGACCATTTTCAAGGCTGTGTCTGGGTTTTCAATGTGAACTGCCCTGAGACGTCTCACATATTCTGAGGATTCTTTACCAAGCCACTTTGACAACAAGTCTAGCTCCTCGCTGGCTGTAAGACCCAAGTCTTTGATTGTGTTGATAAAAGAGGACCTCCAGGCTCTGTAACTTTCAGGGCGATCGTCAAAGCGTGTTAAACCACTGCTCACCAGCTCACGACGTGCAAGATATTTCACTAGGCCCATCATGCCTGAAGTTTCGGCGTGTTGTGGGAAATATCCTGATACACCACTGCACTTAGGCTGTTGCTGCCATTTATTGGTGACTGGTATTTCTTTTGACTCCTCTTTCACGTTTCTTTGGAGTTTTACTTTTTGCAGTTTTGGCACTCTTGGAGGTGAAAATGAAGAACAAGCATCAAGTACAACATACTGGCTATCATTCACATGCACTATATTTGGTCTAGTTTGAGAGGTTAACTGATTCTGATCAGTTACTTGGTCTGGTTCAGATTCGCAATCGTGAGACTGATCAATGGCTAAGTCGGCCTGCTCACTGAGATATGTAGCTTGGTCCCTGACATAATCACAAACACGTTTTTCTGTGCTTTGTGCAGATGAAGAGTGACTTTTCATTTCATACAGCACCTCATCCTCGAACTCTGCTGCTGCTTCTAAAATGTCTGCTTCTGCACTAGCAGCTGCAGCCTCTTTTTCCAGATGCAAGGCTTCCAAGTTAGCTTGTAATCTGGCTGTGTCTACTTTAATTGCAATTTCTCTCTCTGCAAAAGTAACTCGTGCTCGTGCAGCCTCTGCCTTAGCTCTAGCACGAGCTGCAGCAACGCCAACTGAAGATCTTGAGGATCTTGAAGTTCTTATGGAACTTTTAGAAGATTTGTCAGATGTACTGTTACTTTTAATTTGTATCTCTCTTGATGTGGTCTCTTTTGGATACCTTTCAGCCATGATGATCGCTACTTGCTGCTGTATGGGTCTGCCAAGATGTTCAGCCAGCTGGATTTATGTCATTTCACTATACTGCTCTCCTTGTGCGTTTCCACATGTGTGAACACAATTCAGCAGCAAGCCAAACTCCCTTCAAATAAAGACTGGAGTCAGGGTGTAGTTTTCCAAAAA
>JAOTRC010000044.1:596771-611189 GCA_027497675.1 Cyprinella lutrensis
GGGGCTGGGTAGGTTTAGGGATCAGGGGGTGGAGCTAGGTAGGTTTAGAGATCAGGGGGTTGAGCTAGGTAGGTTTAAGAGTGGGTTTAGGGATTGGGGTGGAGCTGGGTAGATTTAGGGATCAGGGGGTGGCGCTGGATAGGTTTAGGTATATGTAAGATGGGAGGAGTTGCATCTAGACGTGACGACAAATGATTGGATTAGTATGGTGTGTGGTTAGGCTCGGTGTGAGACTCAACACGCGTACCTTGAGACTGGAGCCGAGGCAGAGGATGAGGTCGGCCCGCTGTGCCGCCTGCGCCGCCCCGCTCCAGTTCAGCGGCTGCTCCAGGGTCCCGCGTTCCCCGAAGTGCACGATGGTGTCCCTCAGCTCCCCCCCGCAGTGAGGACACCGGCGGCCCGTGCCGTGCCTGTGCAGAGCCGTGCGCTCCGTCACGTCAAACACGCGGATCAGCTCCCGCGCTGGGCGGCAGGAGGAGCACACCTGTGGGACACGGGAAGACACACGGGGGAAACATGGAAATAAGTCTGATATTACTGGAACGGATCACATTTTACAACTCTAAAACAGGAAAACTCAGATTTTGAGATCTTTATGCTACCCTTTAAAACGAGTGAATCAAGAAAAATGTGACCCTGGACAACAAAACCAGTCACAAGGGTCATTTTCTTTTTATTTAGATGTATACATCATCTGGAAGCTGAATAAATAAGCTTTCCATTGATGTTTGGTTTGTTAGGATAGGACGATATTTGGTAGAGATCTGACTAGTGGAATCTGAGGGTGCAAAAAAAATCGAAACATTGAGAAAATCTCCTGTAAATTTGTGCATCTGTGATGTTGATTGTGCAGCATTCACTCACAAAAATAAGGTTTTATATATTTTACAGTAGGAAATTTAGAAAATATCTTCATGGAACATGATCTTTGGCATAAAAGTCAAATGTATAATTTTTGACCGATATACACCCCGTGCGCCTCGTGACTGGTGTCCTGATCCAGGGTCACATGTGAACTGAATTTAAGGCTGATTTGAAACATGCTGTGCCTGACCTCGATGAACATGTTCCCGTGGAGTTCAGAGAGAGCGTGTCTGGGCAAGCCACTGCGCAGGTGAAGACCGTCACAGTTCTGCGAGACCACGTGCTGAACCTGTACACACACACACACACACACTCACTTTTCAAAATACACACGTTTCCAAGCAGCTTCAAAAGAAAATCATGATGTTTATAATATCTTCATGTCACATTTAGAGCTGGGCAATAATATGGTTTATATTTTGAGTTAAGTATTTGAGATTTGCTATACAGTTATAAGCCAAGATGAGTTGGCATTCAAATATAACAAACTTTCTGTACAGATCTGTGTGATAATACAATTTTATTTTCTGTGTACATGAGTATGTGAAGTACGATGTATTACAAATCCACTTTGTAATATAAGACTGGTGATGACATGGTTTAAGCCAAGCTTTGCTATTGTCCAGCTTAACATGAGTGTACTCTGCTAATGTAGTCACGCACCATCTTCTCTTTGTGTAGCAGCCAGAGGCACATGTGTGTGAGCGTGGGTTCAGCTCGACTCAGGTCTGATGTGCTGCGGACACACACACACACAGATGAAGTTAACATGTGGCAGCAGGAGGAGTCAATGCAAGCGTAGTTAGACCTGAGATCTGCACCTGACAGAGCGGCCCCGCTGCAGCTGAGTCCACACGCCGTTCGGCCCGCGGTAGTCCGGGATTGAGGCGGCCTGAGGAACACACAGCACACTCACACTTACTGAGAACCAGGAAACAACACACAGATGGATGATAACATCGATACAGATCTATCTTATACGACTCATGCGGAGCCGAGGAGTGTTCGTGAGCAGGTGTTCGGGGGAATCAGCCCAAAATCAGACAAAACAGTGTGTGTGTCAACACTTTTACCTCATGAAATCAAAACGTCAGTTTCACTGTTTTCCATACATGAAATGTCAAAGCAGTTTCCGCATAAATGGCATCCTAAAATCCTAATAATAAATCGACCATTTCAAGGAATGTGTCTTACTCCAGATACTTTTAAATGTAGTGTGTGTGTAGATTTACACCCAATGAAACCACTGCACACGAGTGTGTGCAGTGATCATCATGTTATCATTCTGCTCCTTCAGATCACACAAGAGCGCATGTATGCTAGGAGACATGGATCCTCTTCCTCCATCTTTAAGCACGGGACAGGCCGAACAGAAGGACATTTTCACGGGAGAAAGCCGTACCGTGCTGATCCCTGCCCCGGTGTACACCACCACATACTGCGCCTGCTGGAGCGCCTCCGCCAGCTGCTTCACCTTCCTCTGCAGGCTCTCCGCCTCATCAAACACCTGCACACACACACACTCATTATGTGACAGATCCCAATAATCAGGTTGAACATGCTGTATAGTGTGTGTGAGCTGTACCTCCTCTAGTTTGCTCTGGAGGAGGCGTCTCCGGCTCTGTCTGCGTCTCAGCTCCTGAACTGTGTCCTGATGATCCTGTAGAAGCCTTCGCTCCTCCTGCGTCTGCTCTCCAGCACTCTTCTGCAGGATCTGAGAGATCTACACACACACACACACAGCTCTTATCTGATGCTTTACATGGATTCAGCTGTTCTGTTGACACTGACTCAAAGCCCAGTGATCAGTTTCACAAACAGGGGTTTGTTTTCTCGCAACTGGTCAGTGCTTTAACTGTTACTACGGCAACGTCATGAAGAACACGACATCTCCTGAAAACACTGCGAGAAGATTTTCAAAATCCTGCTTTCATTTGGACCCTTTCGTGCCACCAAATCATCAGTTTGGTCGAAACTGCGATGTTTGAAGGTTTGACTGAGTTTATTAGCTAGTTTTAGAGGCGTTCTGCTGAATAAAGTTACGCATCACATTGTGCTATCAAATATATTTGCATTGTTTAAAGGTAGTGGAAGGTGTGGACGTTAATAAAGCCTCAAACCACATGAATATGATGCTGGCAGCCTTAGCATTTTCACCGGCTGTACCGCTTTATTTGTGTTTCGAGTCGTTAACGTCGGTGCTCATGTGAATTAGATGAAGAAGATGATATCTTGTGGTCATACCGTCTTGACAGTGTGTCTCTGCTTCTCTCGCTGGATGATCTTCTGCTTTTCTCGCTCTTTTCTCTCCGCTCGCGCTGAGCCAAAGCTGTTTGTTTGAGCGTCCATGTTGGACATCGTCACAGATGACGTCACCCCCTCGTCGTTATCGCGAAGTAAAAAAAGTTTTTTTTCTACCGTGTCGGAGAAAAAGGGTTTATTTAATCGTTTTTATTTATTTATTTATTTAATTAATGCATTTATTTATTTCCCGCCCTGGTCAAACAAGCTTTTTAGCTGGTTTAGCTGGGTGGATCACAGCTTAGACGAAAAAGACATCTAAAAGGTTTTTTTTTAAATTTATATATAAACAGACAACAATATATTTGAAATATTTGATATGAGTTTGCGTCAAAAGTTGGCTCATGCACTGTTACCGACAGGTGGCGGTAAAGCGCCATTCCTTCACTGCGATCCACTGCTAACAAAAAGAAGAGGAAGAAGAGCTGAGGGGTTTCCGGTTCGTCCATGCTGATTCGAAAAACGCAAAAAAAATCAGCTTCTCTGATTCTGAATTTATTTTATTAATTTCACCATGTCCATTAAATTGAACGCTCTCTACAGCGACTCATATGTGGATATAAGCCAGTACAGAGACCAGCATTTTAAAGTGAGTGTAATAAATGCATGTTTTTTGAGGATTAACGTTTCTCTTTCCTTTTGATAGGACGCATAAAACACTGTGCAGAATCCCAGTGCAAATGAAGCAGTGCAGCTGGATTTAGTGTACCTTTTTTTCTCTAATTCAGTATTTATATGTTTTATTAAAATATATAAAATATTTGATTATGCAATCAAATATACGGTTCCCTTTTAAAACATTATTGTTATTATTATAATACTACTCGTGACATATATTCTTCTCACCAAAGTTTTTTTTTTTAATATAAAAATAGTCAAAACCTGTAATATTGTGAAATATTGTTATAATTTAAGTGAACTCTTTTCTATGAATATATAGTCAAGTGTAATGCATTCTGTGATTAAAGCTGGATTTTCAGCATCATTACTCCAGTCTTTTCTGATTATATCTGTGTTGAAAAAAGTTGTGCGCCGTAAAAATTTTGTAATTTGCAGAAGTGTCGCTTTCTGGGATTTTTTTAATACAAACAGTTATCAGAAACATAAATATTTTGTAGAATAAAGATCAATTTAGAGTGTCCTCGCTGTTTAACAGTATTGATGTCCTCACTGAAAGGCATTACGCTAGGCATTACATAACCTTGTTGGAAAGGACACGCTGGACGTAGGCTGAAGTACCACCCCATTGTGTGGAGAAAAACCCTGAAATTGCTTCCTCAAAAAACTTAATTTCTTTTCCACTTAAGAAAGACAGACATGAACATCTTGGATGGCATTGGGGCGAGTAAATTAACAGGAAATTTTCATTTTGAGGTGAACTAACCCTTTGACGTCTCTCTCACTGCAGGGTAACCGCTACGAGCAGGAGAAGCTGCTGAAGCAGAGCTCGACGCTGTACGTGGGGAACCTGTCCTTCTACACCACAGAGGAGCAGGTGTACGAGCTCTTCGCCAAGAGTGGAGACGTCAAGAGGATCGTCATCGGCCTCGACAAGGTCAAGAAGACCGCCTGTGGCTTCTGTTTCGTCGAGTATCCTTTCAATTCATAACCATTATGTCACCGTAACGTGAGCCTTAAAGGGATAGTTCACACAAAAAAGAATGATTTACTCACCTGAAGCCATCCAAGGTGTATTTGACTTTCTTCTTTCAGGCGAATAGAGTCAGAGTTATAATAATCTGCTCTTCGAAGCGTTATAAGGCAGTGAATGGGCAATATATTTTGAAGTCCATAATGTGCATCTATCCATGTTAAAAGTGCATCTGTCTGTGATAATAGTGCATCTATCCATGATAAAAGTGCATCTGTCCGTAATAAGTGCATCTATTTTTGATAAAAGTGCATCTATCCGTGATTAAAATGCATCTATCAGTGATAAAAGTGCGTCTATCCATCAGAAAAGTGCATCTATCCATGATAAAAGTGCATCTATCTGTGATAAAAGTGCATCTATCCATTATAAAAGTACATCTATGCATGATAAAAGTGCATCTATCCATGATAAGAGTGCATCTATCCGTGATTAAAGTGCATCTATCTATTATAAAAGTACATCTATCCGTGATTAAAGTGAATCTATCGGTGATAAAATTGCATCTATCCGTGATTAAAGTGCATCTATCCATCATAAAAGTGTAGCTATCCATGATAAGTGCATCTATCCGTGCTAAAAGTGCATCTATCCATCATAAAAGTGCATCTATCATCATAAAAGTGCATCTATCCATGATAAAAGTGCATCTATCCGTGATAAAAGTGCATCTGTCTATGATAAAAGTGTGTCTATCCATGATAAAAGTGCATCTATCCGTGATAAAAGTGCATCTATCCGTGATAAAAGTGCATCTGTCCATGATAAAAGTGCATCCGTCCATGATAAAAGTGCATCTATCCATGATAAAAGTGTGTCTATCCATGATAAAAGTGCATCTATCCGTGATAAAAGTGCATCTATTCATCATAAAAGTGCATCTGTCCATTATAAAAGTGCATCTGTTCATCATAAAAGTGCATCTGTCCATGATAAAAGTGCATCCATGATAAAAGAGCTCCACAGGCTTTGAGTATAGAGATTCTGAAGCAAAGCGATGACTTTGAGTTAGAAAAATATCTATATTCAAAACTTTGACTAAAATAACTAGATTGTATTCGTCTGAAAGAAGAGAGTCATATACACGTAGAATGACATGTGGGTGATATGGTAATGGTGACATGGTGATCTGACATGGGGAAATTATTTTCCTTTTTGGGTGAACTATCCCTTTAAGATGCACTGAAAACTTTAACGATGGAAGATGTTTTCAGCTCTGAAAATTGGAGGAGGGTTTAATGGTTCAGAGACGTCTTAAATGCCAAAAGTTCACAGAAAATTGGAGATTAGAGCACTGTATCTTACTGATATCAAAATATTGATCTGAGTCTGTATCAATGGTGTCAGTCCTTTAACTGCTGATGTGAAGGTATTACACGCGAGCCGACGCGGAGCACGCCATGAGGTTTGTGAACGGCACGAGGCTGGATGACCGGATCATCCGCACGGACTGGGACGCAGGCTTTAAAGAGGGCCGACAGTACGGCCGGGGCAAGTCCGGCGGCCAGGTAACGCCATCAGGACATCACTATAATCACAATAACTACTGCATTCACGTTTCAGTAATATTGTTTCCTAAAGGGAAATGAGGAAAAAATACAATTCTATGCTTTTGCGTTTCCCGAGAAAGCTTTGTGTTCTGTGCGAGCAAATGTATTTTCTCGGGGAACGCAAACACTAGTGAGAAGGAATGCGCTCCGCATGGCCCACTTCATGCTTCGTTCGGGCCTTTCAGTGTCAGTCATTTTTATATTAACTTGAACACAAATTAAACACATGTTGTGTTATGCCCCCCTGTGTTACATGTTATTCTGTGCTCCTGTTTTACTGTGTGCTGCTGTCATCAGCCCATGTGTATGTGTGTGTGCACAGGTGCGGGATGAGTACAGGCAGGACTACGACCCCGCCAGAGGGGGTTATGGGAAACTGGTGCAGAAAGCCTGAACGTGAACACTGATGGGACCATGACCCGACCAGAGGCTGCCGGGCATGCCATTTCTGGGATGTGCAGTGGCGGACTGAGATGTGTGTGTGATGTACATATTAGCGTTTAGAATGTCCATGCCTGAAATTCATCTAGTCTGGCTTTTGTAGTTACTTTTTTTTTTTTTTAATAAATGCTTTTTTATAAACGTAGCCTTGTGTTTGTGTTTAGATGAAGCCAGTGTCATGCAAACTCTCGTGAATCTCGTCTGGTGACATGATGGTCATCACTGCTAGAACACAAACCAGTGAATGTCCAGATTGTGTTGGTGCCGCAATAAGCACTGATGTTAAAATTCATCATTTTAGACAATAATAACTGCATAACTCAGTCATTAACAGGTAATCGTGCAGCTCGATTACACACTGTGTGTAATCGAGCGGCACGATTACCTGTTGAAACAGGAGGATCTCGATTCAAACAGGCATTTGTATTCTTATACCTCAATGACATGATTCCTATGGAAGCTCGTTTCCGCCACTGAAAAAGAAAAAAATAATTGCGACTTTTTATCTCACAATTGCGTGTTATAAAGACAGAATTGCGAGATATAAAGTCAGAATTGCGACATTATAAAGTTTTAAAGTCAATTATGAAGTCGCAATTCTGAGAAAAGACAAGAAGTGCGACTTTTTATCTCTCAATTCGGACTTTTTTTCTCATAATTGCGAGGTTACTTAATATCTAGCAATTCTGACTTTAAATATCGCAATTCTGACTTTATATCTCGCAATTCTGACTTAATATCTTGGAGTTCCAACTTTAAATATCGCAATTCTGACTTTATATCTTGGAATTCTGACTTTAAATACCGCAATTCTGACTTTACATCTCGCAATTCTGACTTTAAATATCGCAATTCTAACTTCATATCTTGGAATTCCGACTTTAAATACCGCAATTCTGACTTTATATCTCGCAATTCTGACTTTATATTTCACAATTCTGACTTTATATCTCAAGATTACTTTATATCTCGCAATTCTGACTTTAAATATCGCAATTCTGACTTCATATCTTGGAATTCCGACTTTAAATATCGTAATTCTGACTTTATAACATGCAATTGCGACTTTATATCTCGCAATTCTGACTTTATATTTCGCATTTCTGACTTTATAACATGCAATTGCGACTTTATATCTCGCAATTCTGACTTTACATCTCGCACTTGTGAGAAATAAAGTCAGAATTGCGAGATGTAAACTCGCAATTGTGAGAGAAAAAGTCAGACTTGTGAGATAAAAGACGCAATTACCTTTTTAATTTTTCATTCCGTGTTGATGAAACAAGCTTCCATATGATTCATCTGTCTTTTAAACAGAAATGGCTTCATTATTCCTGTCTTACAGTGATTTATATGATCACAGTAGTTCTGGAATGAAAGTTTATACCTCAGATATAAACACTGATATATCTATGATAGAACTCAAATCAGCTTTTGAAAGTAACCTGACGCTTCAAATAAAAATCGTATCAATGCCATCGTCACAGCAAAAGGTGGAGGACAAGACGGTTCATCTAATTGAATCACTCGAGATCCTTCAGAAACATTGATTCCTCCAGTGATGCACTCGTGAACCTTCAGGCAGAACCGCTAGTCAATTACAAGGTTATTTTGTTTGGTTGTCTGTTCAGAAACATAGGGGAATCGTGATCTTTATTTTAAACAAATTTAGCATTAAGTTTCATGGCAAAGCAGCACAATTCTGGATGATCTTTAAGCTATTAGCTGTTCTGATGTATAAAAAAACTATTTAATTACTAAAAAGGAGGATTCAAAACCATTCATGAAAATGAAATGAAATGAAATATTTGCACACAATAACAGACACAGAACTGGTTATTAAACATGTATTTTTAAATAATGATGAAACTAGTAGTCAGAAACTCTGTCTGAGGTTATGATTTGTTGGTAAATTTCAAGTAACTAAAAAATTACAGTATCGCTCTTGAATGATGGGATCACTGACAAAAGTATAAAGCTACTATTCAGACATTTTTGTACCAAACTGCATCACAAGGTAGAAAACGCTCCTCACACAGAAGTGATGACGATGATGTGATGGTCTAGAGACCGGTCTCAGATGATCAGTCTTCACGATTAAGAAAAAGAAGAGTATAAATAAAAGGCAGAAACCTGCAGCTTTCACTGCAACACACTCTGTGCTCATTTTAAAAAATGACCTTTAACTGACTTCAATTAATGACAAATCTACATGCTACAAAACCATTTTAACCGCTGACGCATTTTAGAAAACAACGGAAAGTGCTCAGAAGTGAGAGAACAGCAGTTTGCAACAAAACTGTCAAATAATGCCGGTGGCGTACAGCAAGCAGCCAGATATAAGCGTCGGTCGGAACATAATTTGAAATTGATCAAATGTTAACAAAGCAAAATCTGGTCCAGGACTTCAGGTATCACAACAAAATTTGCTTTCAAGTTACAAGCTTGACTGTACAAGTATAATTCTCATGTTTAACAGTACATTCATTAAGAGCCTTTATTAACGCTTCTTGTACCTCGACAACGGCGGGATATTTTTACTCTAGGAAAGGCCTTCAAGTTTCATGCTGCAAAGCAACAACTCAACGAAACCTGATAGAAACACGTAGTCTGTGTTATAAGATGCAAGAATGAATGATATTTTAAAATAAGTAAAAAAAAAAATAATCATAATATCCACACGCTTGTGAGGTCTTGAATCTTTGTGGTTGCCAGTAAACGATTTCTCCAGCACGGAGGGTTTTCTCGTTTGTGAACATCCACTTGTTCTCTGAGAAGCGGTCACAGCCGCCGTTAAACTCGAGGTTGAGGACGCACGTCTGCACTGCCAATGTCAAGCGAAGAGGTAAACGCAACCCAACAGAAGTCCAGAAAGCCTCTCCGGTGTTTCGACAGGCTCATATATAGGGAATCTCCAGCTTTGCCTGATCAGAGCTTTGGATGTGTCTGTCTTGCAGTGAAGCCAGTTCCTGCGAGTCCGAGTCTTCGGGTCTATGTGGGTTTGTCTGGGCTCGAGCAGTCGGACAGTGTGCAGTCGCAGAGTTCTCTGTAGATCCTCTTGCGGACACGTGGCATGTCCTCTTGAGTGAACAGCAGCGGCTTCAGGAACGCCAGGCACTTGCAGTACTGGGGAATCAAAAACAGGTTTAGTTCACAAATTGGGGGTAGGCACCATAACCAAAACCTCATGTTCTGTTGAGTCATTTCATAATAGATAAAAATAAATACAAAACACCCTCTTCTTTTAACCTAATGTATACTCCTGTTGACATCTACGCATTCACAGGCGCTCAACGACTCCACTGTTGTCAGCAGTCCACTGTTGTTGTAGCTTGCATGCGCATGGGTTGTGTGGACCCTAACGTATGTTCCTTTTAAATTTACTTGTATGTAGTGTGTAATAGAGCTGTTTGTGATTGTAAACGCTCTGCAAAGTTTTAAAGATCACAGTGCAGATAAAGACACTGTCTGCTAAAAGAAAGAAGTGATTCTGAACTGAAACGAGTCGTCAGTAATCCAGTCTCACTTCCTGAACCTTCGTAACAGTGCAACACATTTGCATAACGCCCATCTGTGGTCTTGATTGGCTGCTCGCGAACGACACCTCCTGCAAACACTGCAGTTGTAGCTGAGACTGCAACATGCAAATCAACTTTGCATGAACTTCAAGAGGATGAGATTGATACATTAAAAATGTCATTATTTTTTCTGTTCGTATCACTATGCATCAAGTGATAAGGACAATTCAGAGTTGATATTTAAATATGGTAATGGACGTAAGCAATCGGAGCAGAGTAGACCAATCATAACAGACTGGACCATCTGACCAATCAGAGCAGAGTAGAGTAAACCAATCACAACAGACTGGACCATCTGACCAATCAGAGCAGAGTAGACCAATCACAACAGACTGGACCATCCGACCAATCAGAGCAGAGTAGAGCAATCACAACACTGACCAATCAGAGCAGAGCAGACCAATCACAACTGACTGGACCATCTGACCAATCAGAGCAGAGTAGACCAATCACAACAGACTAAAAAATAGCACAATTTGGGCACTCTAAAGGAACACTTCACCCAACATGAAAACCAAGATGTCACTTTAGGTATGTTTCCATCTAAAATTGCGCAAATTTAGCATTTTGCATTAAACATTTGCAAATAAAGCAGCATTTCCATCCAGCGAGGTGAAGAGAACAAAACAGTCCGACACTTCCTGATAAACTCCCCCAAAATACTGAATCACTGAGAAAAGCAAACTTTTGTATAGCCTATAATAAAATTCTTGAACAGATAGGGTTAAAAATTGGTTATATCAGGGAATATCAGCCGGAAGAAAAAGTCAAACATAACATCTCTATTTAATCTTGTTGTTGTCTCAGTCGTTTATAGACTTATATACTTGGAAAGATGATCAAACTTGACCGTTATATATACCAGAAGCGGGAAGAGTGGCATTTTGGAAAAATATATTGGATTGCTAGTCTTTTCACCTAGAAAACTAGTATTTGATGTGAGGAAACTTACATAAAATGGTATTTGCAAGTTTTGCTTTCATTTCATTCTACTCGTGTGCCATTCTTTCTCCTGTGGAACACAACAGGATAAATCTTTTCAATGCAATTGCATTGGAGACTTAGGCTAAAGCTTCAAAAAGAATGCAAAAGCACTATAAAAGTATTTCATAAAACCTGTGCTCTATACTCTATGTTTTCTGAAGGCACATTATGTTCGATTTGTGAATGAATCTTATTTCTGAAACAGACCAACTGATTAATTGCAAAGATCTGACCTATTTTTGACCCATCGTACAGAAAGCGCTTCTTCTCTCATGGACTCTCAGAACGGAATTGGAATATGGAGTATGAGTGATATAGACTATACCTTTATCACACTTTATTGGTTCTTTATGAAGCTTAAAAACGTCTTTGCAATTGCATGAAACAGAACGACCAGCACATTCTTTAAAATATCTTCTTTTGTGAATTATGGAGGGAATAAATATGGGTTTGGAACAACATGAGGATGATTAAATTACAGAATTTTAATTTTTGAGTTAAGTTTTAGTAACTAACTGGAAGAAATGAAAGACCGAAAAATATTGACAAAGCAACAAACTAGAATTGAGATTTTCTTCGCAGATAAACTTCAACATTCACAAGCTATTTAATGTTGCCGTCAATGCAAAATGAATGACAGGAAAGATCATATTTGGAGGGAGGACACCTCAAACAAATTGAGATCCATCCATTAAACATTCATGGACAGTCATCCTTTGGAAGCAGATTAATATCGGTCTTTTGTTGTACATAAATCGGGTTGTAATAGTGAAGATGTCTCTCTTTTCTGTTGAAAGCTTCGAGGTTAGCAAAGAAAAATCTTTCTTATGGGAGCCATGAGAGGGAAAGTTGGATGACGGGCAGGAGCACACAAAACGCTATTTTTAATTTTCTTTGCCTAAAACATCTCCAACTCGGATTTCTCAAACAGTATTGGTGCCAAGAACTACTATAAACCATTAATAAATCATTTGGCTTTGGTTCCTGTGTGCTACTGAATGTCTGTCATCTTTTAACTTCACTTCTATTGTCCACAGATGCTTCGGATTGACTTAACCTAAGGAAACACAGCAGTTCCTCTGGCTCTATTAGCCAAAAATCAAATTAGCTAAAAACTGAGATCAAAATATAAAACAAATATAGAAAAAGGGTGATACAACTGTGCTGTGTTTTCTTAACAAATTTGTCTCTTAATTGAATTTTCACTGGAAAAAAAATCAATCTCCTTAAATTCCAAAATATTTCAGATATGTGGCAGGGTAATCTTTCCAGCTAGCATGGTCTGGAAAATTCAACAAACTCACACTTAAAATCGACATGAATTGCAGTTCGCAACCCATTTTACTTCTGCGATGTTATACATTTTCAAGCAAAACTGGATTTTTGATGAGGAAAAAAGGGATTGTATCAATCAGGAAGTGATTGGATTGAATGCAAAAGCCTGAATGAATGTAGAAACAGTGCCTGAGAAGATTGTTTGTACTCAGGCCCCGTTTATACGAAGAACAGATATTTCCATGCGGTTTGGCGTTTACACGAAAACCCTGTTTTTATCACAGAAACCGCTTATTTCTAAAAACTCCGGACAAAGTGGAGATTTCTGAAAAGGCTGGTTATGTGTTGTCGTGTGAACTGGGAGAAAGGGGGTTTTAGGTTCTCTCTTGTCGATTCTGAGGATTCTGATTGGCTTGCATGGCTTTATCCTTCTCCCTACACTGCCGCCAATAGGTTTGGCATAGTTATGATGGTGCTCGACGGCGTATTTATGCGGGTGTGTGAACGATGTTATTTTTGAAAACGGAGAGGGGGAAAATATTCGTTTTGCAAAATACCCGGCTTTGTGTAAACGTGGCCTCACTCTCAAAGCTATGAATATTCTACCACAATAACATGGTTAGAGTTAGCATTACTACATCCATGGTACAGGGATCCATGGAGAATGTTGGTGATTTGTGGACCGAAGAGACTTCTACAATTGTTTGTTGATGTTCATTTGTTTGATCTGATATATATGGTTTTTAAAGCAGCACTATGTAACTTTTTCAACCTTTATAATATTTTTCCAAAACCCTTAAGATGGTACATCGACTTACAATAGGTTGAATGACAGGTCTGCCATAGCCTAACACTGTCTGTATCGCTTTTACTGGCACTCTGTAACTTTGAGGTGCGGGTAGGAACCCGAGCACAAAAAGAACTACAAAATTCGACTGATTTGCGGCATACATTACTTCCCCCCCTTCCTCAAATTCCGATGCGAGAGCCCAATGAGTTTTTTTTTTAACCTCTGTATGTTTTCATGGCTCCGGTCCAGTGCATCAATCTTCCCCCGCCTAGCAAATGTGAAGTGCGTCAGAAACAGTGCGCATGTGCGATCAGCTTACTGTTGGTAGTGTTGTGTTCGCATCCAATGTAGACTGCATTGCTTTCTTTTGAGGGCACTTAACACACTCAAGCATCCCCGTAGAGCCAGGGCGGGCAGCTCATGCCAGCTCGAGATGTGAATTGGGGCAGCAGTGGCTCATGTAGGTTGTCTACAAACCAGAATGTTGGTGGTTCAATGGCTGACACCGCCGTCGGTGTATGAATGAGTGAATGTGAGGCAATATGTAAAGAGCTTTGGTGGCCATTGGGTCTATGAAAGCGCTATATAAATGCAGTCCAATTGAACTGATTACTGAGTTTGGTCAGGGCTACATTCTTGTAAATATACAATTAAGTAAATAATACATGATTAGATGGACAAAATAATCGATGAGGATAACTATCCTAAGTCTGCAGACTGATAGTCATGTTTGTTACTTATTTTTCTGGTGAAAGTGTCTTGCCTCAGGCTATAATGCAAATCGATTTTTTAAATCTGCAGATTCATCTATGGTAGCTTGATATTATAATATTGACGATACGGCTATAGAGAACCTTAAAAGGTTCTATCAGCGCTACAAATTTGGAACCCCTAAAAGTTTCTATATACTCTTAAAAAAGGGTTCCTCTGGGTTCTATATAGAACCCTGGGGTTCCATACTTGGCCAATAGAACTTTTTACCAA
>JAOTRC010000044.1:865594-877018 GCA_027497675.1 Cyprinella lutrensis
CCATTGAAGTCCATTATATGGAGAAAAATCCTGGAATGTTTTCATCAAAAACTTTCATTTCTTTTCGACTGAAGAAAACAAAGACATGGACATCTTGGATGACATGGAGGTGAGTTAACTATCAGCAAAAGTTTTTTTAAAAGTGAACTACTCCTTTAAGTGTACATTTATTTCCATTTATACTTGGAGCAGAATTAGCATTTTTCAAGCCATGAAAAATTGCATGCATCACTATTTGCAGTAAACAAGACGCAATTTGTTACTATTTCCACTTGGTCCAAAGAAATTAAGCATAAATAGCATATACCTTCTTTTTCACTCAGTCTAAACAGCTGCATTATGTTAAAGATTGAAGTACATATACATGAGTTAGACCGTAAACAGTGTGTCCGACGTTTAGCCAGACCTCACATCTATTAAACTAATGTCAGAGTGTGTGGTTATAACTCTAAATCGACCCCTAGTACTAGCAGACACCAGTGGTGCCTCCATGAGAAAAATCTTCCATTCATGAGTGGTATATATTTATATATCTATAGAAAAATCTGAAGTATAAAATGCTGTAATCCAGTGAGTGCCACCAGAAAGAGAGTGTCAAACCACATATAAATGGATTTAAACCATTAAAGCTCCTCTCTACTCAGTGATAGATTGTCAAGACCCCCAAATTAAAGCCACCTCACAGCAATCCTAGCCATTTGTCAAAGAAACCTCAACTATATCCAGCTGTTAATTACAGACTTAAGAAAGTAATTAGTGGAATTTGAGAATAGGGATCTACATCATGGATATCGCTGAGAGGGAAAACTACAACATGAGACTTTTCTTGATGAGAAGACACCCAACCACATTCATCAAAATGCTCACTTGTGATTTAAAGTGATGAAAGATCAAACCCATCTAGCCAGTCTTATAATTTCATGTGTGGTCTTGCTTGCTTTCTTTTGACCGTATTTTGCAGGTTTCACACAGTAATGTTGAAGAAGAGTTCCTCACCGGGTTGTCGGTCTGGTTGATTCCGATGAGGAAGACCAGTTCGGAGAAGAACAAGGCGGCCACCAGGTTCTTGTGGATGCTGTGGAGATTGGAGCGTAGTTTGTGCAGGATGGCCAGCAGGATGAAGGTGAGGAGGAGCGCCAGCAGAGAAACGGAGACTGTGGTGTAGGTGACAATCTTCAGGGGAAGAACATCTCCATGCTGACAGAATGAGAGATAAAGTCGATAAAAGACTCAGAAAAGCCAAAAAAACACATAGTTCACCCATTTACTCTTATTTTGGCTTTATTTTTGGAACCCAACTTATTTTTTTTTAATATTCTATGATTTCTGCCCAACCATTGTCTATGCAATCAACATTTGCAAGCTTCCAAAAGATCATAGCAAAAGCAAGTCTTTTTGGGTAAAATATCCCAATATGGCAGCCTTTTAGCCACAGTACCTCTCTCTTGGAGATATCCATAAGGACGGCAAAGCTGGTCAAGTGATTGCAATGGCAGCTTATGTGCGTGTGGTTCCTGGAAATGAGGTCACATCCTTTGGACGACCAGCCACCTGTGCCACCAACGCTGACACACAACGACATAACAGACCGCCATTAATCATCTACGCACCAACAACTTACTGACTGATTTTTGAAATGCAATCGTTATCTGTTGTGACTTACGTGATAGAGTGGTTCCAGAACACACACACAGGTTTGGTTCTCTCCTCCGTCTCCAGAAGATTGTATTCCAGCGTGATTGGTTGCTCCAGAGGAATGTGTAATGGCTCGCCTTCACTGTACACAGTTGCGCTCACGATGGGGGTGTTAATGACTGGACGGTTTGGCAGCCTGTGGAAACAAAACGGGCAGCGATGACATGCTAAATGGATCTTCTGAGCATGGCAATAGTGTTCTGTGTTTGACTGTGGAATGCCACCAGGACTAAATATTTGGACAAGTACCGTACCTGAGACTTCGACGGTCGGGGTCGTAGTGCTCTGGTAGGAGCTGGCCTAGAGTTTTATAGATGATGACGGCAACCACAGGAAATGGAGGAGGACTCTCAGCGTGCCTTTTCCTCTTGTTCGTAGCCTGATCATGCTCTTCATCAGAGCTTCCCTGAGATTCTGGATCATCTGTAGGAGAAACTACCAGAACGAGATATTTCACAGTTGAACCAGCTTTGAGCTAACCAATCTGCTTTCAAACTCGGTATCTTTTTGTTACTATAATGTATGTTTTACCTTTATGATCTGAAGGTTTAAAGCTGAATTCCGGGAAAATAACAGATGACTTAAGGTCTTTGGGGCACTCCTGGTCAGTTGTTTGGAAACGAGGGATTTTGACCTCATCTGGATAAATGGCGTCCAAATAATCCACTGCAAAAACTGAGTCAAAGAAAGACTGAGGTTAAGAAGAACCTTATAGTGTTCAAAGCTATTTCCTCAATAAGGTCTACAGTGATGGTTGATTTGACCAAGCCATAGTAATAAAGGCTTTTTAACTTTTCTAATTGAGAGTGCCTTGGAGTCCTCTTGCTTTTTCGTCATATTCAGTTTCCCATTCAAAGAGGACCTCTATTTTAACTAGGGTTGTATATCGTTTGATTTTGAACGATTCTGATTCCGGTACACTTCCGGTAGACGCTTCTTCGTTAGTGTTTTTCAGCGGTTTCTTCTTCTGGTCGGCGGACTGTGAATATTGAAACTAGGAATCGAAATTTTAACTTTTGAACGATTCCGGGAAAAACTGAAAGTTAGTCCCGGTTCCAATCGATACTCGATTCTCGATACCCAACCCTAGTCCCAACAGAAAAAACGCTGCGCTGCCAAAATGCTCTCAAGCGCCCAAAGCACGGCATCTTCAGCAGAGCGTCTAGAGTTTTCAGCTGGCTAAAAATGCTTTGGTGGACACACGGCCTAAGACTAAATACATAAAGTATTTGTCTAATTTACCTTTTAATTGCAGGTTTGCGTAATTTTCTGAGTTTGCATTTTGATTGTTTTTATTAATATAAAGGAATACTGGTGTAGCTCAGGTTACTTGTACAGCACACTGTTTTAGGGTTCAAAAAGAAAATTAATTGATTGAAACAACAAACTACCAACTCCTCAACACCAATAGAGGCTCACGACAAGCGCTTGTTCGATGGAGTTCAGCCAGCTCTTGCTTGAGAGTACAAATATATTTTTATCACTCATAACTTCTTGAGAGAAATAACTCAGGTAATGGACAAGGATTAAACTAATGGTTGTACGTCACATTTATTTATATAGCGCTTTTTACGATACAGATTGTATCAAAGCAGCTTCACAGGGATAACATGAAAATAATTCAACACAGATCAATAATATTGTTGAATATTAAATGTCCCAAGACAAAAGCCAAGGCAACAGTTTCTCGTAATGGTAGCATGTAGAGAGTGAACAGCATCGGTCCTAGTACTGAGCCTTGTGGTACACCAATGTAAGCACAATTTAAAAACATATACAGTATATTCTGTCACAACCTCCACCTTATCATCAGTTTTTGTGACACATTCGTTGTTTGATTTTCAAATAAGCTGCACAATAATGAATCCATGAGCGGTACAAGCCGCTCCGTGATCTGGAGAGCAGAGAGACTGCTTTGTTTGTGCTGTATCTCTCGACTCTTTCAGCCCACATCTGGCTTTTACAGGAATGTTTTCTCCATGTGAAAGTGGTTTACCCGACAGATAAACACACCACACACACAGAGATACACACACATGCTCCAAATGCTCACGGGTCGCAGACACTCTTCACAGGAGCTGTGGGCTGAGGAACACTCGTACCCTTCACAATTAAAAATAAAGATTATGATAATGAAGCTGGTTCAGTTTGAAGTAAAACAGTGAAGTGAATCTTGTGCAGAGGATCAGCCAGTGGCGTCCTTGAAGAAAACATTGTGTCTGATCTCTGAGAACAGCAGGCGGTCTTTACGCTGAAACAGAACAGCTTTTCACGATCCAGAGATGAAAGAAATCAAAATGGAAGAAACGTAATTGACAAATCAGCAAATTGATTTGTTTCACAATAGATTTTTTTTTTCTCAAGGAAACCTTTCTTTTTGAGTTGACATACGCTTCTAGAAGAGGCCCACCCTAATAATCAGCTGGTGCATGTAGGTTAGCCAATCACAACAGACCTCATTTGCATATTGAAATCTTAAAGAGACACTATCATTCAAAAGTTTGCGGTCATTTGTTTTAAATAAATAAAAATGTATACTGCAAAGATGCTTTAAATGGATCAAAAGTGTCAGTAGAGACATTTACAATGTTAGAAAATATGTATATTTCAAATAAATAATAGAATCCTGAAAAATGTATCTTGGTTTTCAGCATTGATAATAATCAGAAATGCTTCTTTAGCTTCAAATCATCAATATAGAATGATTTCTGAAGGATCATGGGACACTGAAGACTTAAGTAATGATGCTGAGAATATTTATTGAATTAATATATTTCATTTTGTGACTTTCCCCATCTATTATTGTATTTCGTCATTAAATGTTTCTTAAAAATAATGTTGAAATATCGTCTCGTCTCGTTTTTGTAAACCCAGTATCGTGTATCGTGCCGTGAGCTGAATGTTTCGTCACACCCTTAATAAAACGTAATTTCCTAACACAATTTGTGGCCAGTAAAAATGCTGAGTGGCTCTGGAAAACCACTAGCCAACAATTCATGTCAAGCCCTGGTCGTGAGAGCTAAATCCTGCCTTGTTTTTGTACAGCTAACATTATAATTGGACGTTTGTGACTTGACTACAGAGCCAGTGCTTACAGTGAAGCCATTTTTTTCTCAGTCTTTAACTGTTTAAATTCCTCCTGCTCACAGAAGAAATTAGTAAAAATGTGTCTAGACTTCAGAAAAAAGTAGTAAGTACTTATTATTTCACAACTATAACTAAGAATATAAAGTATCTCTCACCAAGTCAAGTCAACATTATTTATATAGCGCTTTTTTAAAATATAGTGTTTCAAAGCAGCTTTACAGGAAAATAATGCAACAAAAGTTTGTTTCCAGAAGAAAATAGCGTCACACTCCAGCTTAATTAAGTTCAGTGATGTTTCATTTTTGTTGTAAAAAAGTTATTAATTTATATATATATAGCCGCTGATGTCATTGTCCAGCTTAGTTCAGTGGTTCAGTTCTCATATAATGGTGTCAATGCAGCAGATCAATAATATTGTTGAATATTAAACGAAATGTCCCCAGCTAAGCAAGCCAAAAGCCAAAGGTGAAGAAGGCTCCCTCACAGTCACTTATTATAGACGACCGATTCCTTGTAAACAACGATAAGCTTACGTTGTGCTCAGTATGTGTCAGATGCTGAGTGAAGTGTGTGTGTGTTTCAGTGCTCAGCCAGCAGGCCCATCAGCAGCACCTCCAGCAGCAGCAGCAGCAGCAGGCTCAGGCCCAGGCTCAGGCTCAGGCTCAGGCTCAGGCTCAGGCTCAGGCCCAGGGCTCCCAGCAGCAGCAGCAGAGCTCTCAGCCCATGATGAACATGAGCGCCCAGCAGCACCAGCAGAAGATGAGGCTCCAGCGCATCCAGATGGAGCGTGAGCGCATCCAGAGGAGACAGGAGGAGCTCCTGAGACAGGTGAGTGTCTGCTGGACAGAGAAATACTGCAGCAAGTGCAGCCTACAGGGAGAAACGTCCTCTGTTTATATGTCCCGATCCCTCAAACCCCACCAGATGTCACCAGAGCTCTTGAAGGGGTTGCTTTCAGTGGAACTGATGATGATTTCACTTTTTTAGTTTCTTTTAAACATGTGAATAAAATGTAAAAAAAAAAAAAAAATCAACTTATAGGCCTGGTTTCACAGACAGGGTTTAGATTAAGCCAGGATTAGGCCTTAGTTTTTAGGATATTTATGTAGCTTTTATAAATGTGTCTTAGTAAAAACGTTACTGGTATGAATCTTGAGACAAAACAATGAAATATTTTAAGATATTCCAGAACAAGTTGCTCTCAGTTAAAACAGCTCAAGCATGTTAGACTGAGACTGGAGGCAAGCCTTGTTTGTGAAACCGTGGGTAAAACTATAAAAACGGTATTAAACCGACTTTAAAAATGGAGTTGAATCTTATATTACTTTAAAAAGAATTACATTTCTTACATTATCTTGACCTTTAAATGGTCTTTGTTTCCTGTTTACACTTCCGTGCTTCGGGGTCTAAATGACCCCAACAGATAATTGAGTAATTTTACAAAAAAAATACATTTTCAATCATACAAATAACACATCATATTTTTTGTTTACTTCTCATCTACTCATTAATGCTGTGTTTTTTGAGATAAAAAGTACTTTTGTATCCATATACCACACAATTCCTCAACTACACCATTAGCTTGCATATGAAATATTTTTTTATGAAACATTGCATTTATGCTCTAGTACTAGGCCTTCGTTTCTGTGTATTTTTTTATTATTTTTTTTTGGACACATGAAGAAAATATATTTAGTTTTTTTTTTCACATTTCCCATTCATTTCATTGTGGGGTCATATTGACCCCGAAGACCAGAAGTGTAAACACTTTTTTTTTTACATACCTTCAGAACAACCAAATCAACCCCAGTTTTTTTTTTGTGTGTGTGTGTGTGTGTGTATACATATATAATGTATGAAAAGTCACAAAATCTTATTCCACTGAGATGAAGGGAACATTTTTTTTTTTTATTAAGTAAAAGTCGATTGGGGTCGTATAGGCCCCATGACCTGATTGAGGGCTACAAACATACGTTGCAATGACTTATTGATCATATTGGTTTTTAAAGTGTACAGTTTAGTCCCTTTAAGATAAGTCATTTCCCTCGGCGGCCATGTTTGACACGCCTCTCGGTCATGCAAGTGCAGCTCCTATCTTTTTAAAGGGGGAAACATCAAATTCTTGAAAATGGATTGCCAAGCTTACAATTAAATTTCATATTTTAAATCCCCAATGAAATTAGACAACTAAATTCAGTTTCTAAATGCTGCTAAGGTACTTATTCGTCTTAATGAGCATTGCACTTTTCCCCATTCAAAACCATACAAGTTATTCTATAGTCTTTGATAAGAAGTGCTTGTTCCAAAAGGGTAAAATGGGGAATGAAATGCAGTATATGACTCTCTTACTAAACACCAGGGTCAGCTTAGAGAAAGGCTGGGAAGCTCTGATGTGAACTGTGACGCCCCCTAGTGGTCCACGCGCTCGGGCCGCCCTCAGCAGGCGTCATTCATCAAGCTTGGGTTTATAGGAATGACTCAAACGAGAACGCACGAGTAGAGCAGCAGACAGACCTCACGCAGCATGTGTTTACATTCAACAGTCCTGGCTCTATTCACTCGTGTCTGATCATGGACATGCTCCTCTGTGTGAGAACACATGCAGCGGACTCGGGCTGATGGGAGATTGGTCGGGCACTGGATGTGTTCCACCGTTTCGGCTGGACTGGATTCTTGCAGCTGTTTTAGCAAAAGCACTCCACCCTGAATCTCTATATATAAACAGCCCGAGCTGCTCCGACCAGTGCGTTTGAAAGCTTCCCTGGGAAGCTCATCGACTTATAAAAGCATTTACACTAATTCGTCAGATAAAACTTATTGTTAAAAAAGACTTAAATAGTCCAGTCACCTTATGGGTTTACCTGTTATGTCGTCATGGCAATGAAGTTGTAAATGTGGATCATCCGTGGTAAAGTCAAGTCGCTTAAACCTTGTGTTATTGGCTATTGGCACGGCAACTGTGTGTTTTAGGTTTTTACAAATAAATAAGTAACATTTAAAAGCACAAATTAAGTAAACTAAGAAATGTATAATATATATATATATATAGATGTTGCCTTGGCTAAACTAAATGAGTAGTTAGAGCACGAGTGAGTTTGTGTGTAAATAAAATGTCTTTAGATTTAATTTATAATCAACATTTCTATGTTCCTGGTACACAGAAGCATTAATAACTGGAAATCCACAGTATATTTAGTTTATTATAATACAACCAGTAAAGCAGTTTTATGAGCAGAGATTGTCAGGTTTATCTAAACAAAAGCATGTAAATGTTAGCTCTTCCTCTCAGTGTTTGAGTTCCTCATGTGGCTCGAGAGGCCTGCGGTCGGGTTACAGTGTGTGTGTGTGTTTCTCCAGGAGGTGGCGCTCCGACAGCTGCCCATGGACTCTGATAACATGGCCCCCGTGGCTCCAGCCATCAGCTCTCCGGTCATGTCCCAGGCCAACATGCCCAACAGCAGCGCCGACCCCTTCCTCAACAGGCAAGTAAACTCCTCACACGCTCGTGTGCTTATCAGTGTGTGACGCTGTGCTAAAGAGTGTGTGTGTGTGTGTGTGTGTGTGTGCGCAGTGGGCCGTATCACTCCCGAGAGCAGAGCACGGACAGTGGACTCGGACTGGGATGCTACAGTATTCCCACCACTCCTGAGGACTTCCTGAACAACATGGAGGAGATGGACACAGGTGACGCAAACACAGCCATTGAGACTTTCTTACACAGTATCTAATTGGATGACACACCAATATATATTTATATCCACTACCAGGCACAAGTTTTGGATCGGAAAGATTTTTTCTATGTGAAATATGTGTTAAAATATAATGATGATTCTTCTGTAATAATTCTAATATGATGATTAGGAAATGTTTATAATTATCATCAGTTATTTACATTTTAATTTCAGGATTTCAGGATGCAGCATTTATCTGAAATAGAAAGCTTTTGTATCATTAACTACCGTTCAAAAGTTTGGGGTCAGTATAGATTTATTTTTTTATTTTTGGGTGAAAGAAATTAAATAAATCAATACTTTTATTCATCGAGGATGGATTAAAGTGATCAAAAGTGACAGTAAAGACATTTATAATGTTACAAAAGATTGTATTTCAAATAAATGCTGTTCTTTTGAACTTTCTACTCATCAGAGAATCCTGAAAAAATTGTACAAATATTTTCAATATTGATAATAATATTTAATGGGTAACACTTTACAATAAGGTTCATTAGTTACTACATTAGTTAACATTAACAAAGAATGAACAATACTTCTTCAGCATTTGTTAATCTTTGGTAATGTTAATTTCAACATTTACTAATACTTCATTAAAATCTTGTTAACATTAGTTAATGCACTGTGAACTAACATGAACAAACAATGAACAGCTAGATTTGCATTAACTAACGTTAACAAAGAATAACAAATACAGTAACAAATGGTTAGTTCACGTTAGTTAATGCATGAACTAATGTTTAATAAATGAACCTTATTGTAAAGTGTTACCGATGCGTTTTTGGATATTTTTTACCTCAGTTCTTCTTACACATGGCACCTTTAAAATATTTCCAAATATGTATTATTGTTTACTTTAACTATTAAAAAAAAACATTTGGTAATTGAAATAAGTCTGAAATAAATAAAATAAAAATATACTAAATGAAAAACAAACTTACAAAATTAAATTTAGAAATTTTGCCTTTGCAACCAACTGAAATGAAACAACTTTAAAGGGATAGTTCTCTTCAAAATGAATTTTTGGTATGTTTTAGCTTACCTCAAGGGCATCCAAGGTGTCTTTGTTTCCGCAGTATTTTCAATTTGATATTTTTAGGTCAAACCGTTGCTGTCTGTCATATAATGGAAGCCTGTACATACTGTAGAGCCCTTTATTATAGAATATAAATATTACTAATAAATATATATAATTTATTTATATGTCATAAATTAGGGACAATTTTACTTTATACTTAATTTTTTATTATTATTTCCTGCCCAGCTCTCTTTCCAGACAAACTTTCCAGTTTGTCCTTGGGGTGGTGGGGAGGTTTGGGGAGAGTAACTTGCCTGACTGAAAACTTGTTTCAGAGGAGATAAGACTTCAAAGAGCAACCACACTGATTAATTTCCATGTGTTTTTGTTCATTTTCTTTATCTGTAGGTTCCCTGCACAGAAACGGAGGACGATGAACATCTCAAGGTCAAAAGAATAAAGCAGAGGCAGGATGGGAGTCACAATATTCTCTCTCTAAAACCCCCTAACATTTCACCTTCCTTTAAATGCTCAGTTGTTCCCATGGAAAAGAGTTTGGGCTCACAGAACTATCAAGAACAGGTTTGTTCACCAACAGAATCTGCAGCCGATAAGGTTCATATGCAATCTGAAATGCCAGCAGATTATACTGGCAACACATGCTGTATTTCTCCTTCACCTGAGCAAAACTCAACACAGACTACTAGTCATCCCTTCTCAACTACCTCTGTAAGGAAGACTCCACCGCGCTCTAAAAAAGGGAAAGTGTGTACGGCCTGTCCCTGTGGGACTGTTATAGGGCTTGCAGAAGCCACTTCGTCACTCCATTCACAGGAGAAGCCCAATCCATGTTCTGTTGTCGAATCACACAAAGGGACAAGAAAAAGCCCATCTGAGAGCTGCCAGCCTCAGAGACTACAACTAAAAGATCAATATCCTGTCATGAAAGCAATAAATAAACTGACATCAAGTCCATGTAAAGACATGGCTCCATTAGTAATCTCTACTAGTGAATCCTCAAAAAACATCATCTCTCCTAATAGTTTAAGTGCATCCTCTTCATCCAGTTTACAGGACTGCAACAACCAAATTGTACCGCGCTTAAGTGGAACAAAATGCACTGACATGTCAAGCAGCAACATGGATGCTGAAACATCTCAGCAAGACACAAGCCAGGCGCAGACAGCATCAAACGAGCCCATCATGCCATTCTCTGAGAAACACCCAGCTCCCGAAATAGACAGCTTTCCAACCCAAGCACTGTACTCGTTGGAAACGCTGGATCCTGAGGAGATAAAGCGACAGGAGAGGATCAAACGTTTGAAGGATCTCCTGAAGGTGAAAGAGGCTGCGCTGGAGCGGATGCAACAAAGTATGAATGTTTAGTTGTGTCTATGTTTAATTAACTGTGCCCTGCATGAGAGACTGAATATGACTGGGAATACCTCCATTAAATGTTTCAGAAAAAATATACAGCATCTTTGTTTTTCCCCGTGTTTACTGGATCTCTGTTTCCGCTAATTTTTTATTCAGTGTTTGTGTACCTAAGTGTTATTTATAGTTAGTTGCAATACTTGAGCAACTTTATATACCATCATCTTTTTTACATCTTTGTATGATTCATGTGCCTTCATTAATACTTGTTTTTCTGTAGTTAAATTCTTCTAAATTGTAATAGCCTCATTTTGGTGATTTAATAAATAAAATGCACTTTTGGAGAACCTTTTGCTGGATAGGTGAAAAAGTGAAACCTGACATTAAGGGGTAGTTCACTTTGAAATTAGTTTTTGATATGTTTTAGCTTACCTCAAGTGCGTCCAAGATGTAGGTGTCTTTGTTTCCACAGTATTTTCAATTTTGACATTTTTTGGTCAAACCGTTGTTGTCTGTCAG
>JAOTRC010000044.1:914912-926600 GCA_027497675.1 Cyprinella lutrensis
TTTAAAATCAAGCCTTGTGTTGTGTAAATTCTTAACAACATTAACCCATTGCAATGAGCACAAACATTTAGGCAAGACAAATTTAATAATTTTGTTTGGCAAAAACGAAATTCAGGCCCTGAAGACTTTTTTTCCCCCTGTCCTGGACTTGATTCGGACTCGAACCTTTTTGGACTCGGTCTTGACTCGGACTCGAACCTTTTTGGACTCGGTCTTGACTTGGACTCGACTAGTCTTGGACTTGTCTTGGACTCGACAAAGGTGGTCTTGACTACAGCCCTAGTTAATGTTGAAGTGATGTTTATGAAATTAGTGGCTGGTAGACTAAAAATAGAATCTGCTTACTATTGTGTTGTAAATAATGAGAAGGGTTTCAGTGATCTGTGGTGTGTTAATGATGCTTTGTGTGTCGTTTACGATGGAAATCGGGTTTTGGAATTTTAATGTGTTTTTTTTTTATTATTATTATTTTTTTCCATATAAGTTTTGTAAACCTCTCTCTCTTTCTCCTCTGGTGCGCAATCTTAACTCGAGCGTGTTGTGTAACCATAGTAACTTTGATCTGCTTGAATATTTTAGTCGTCTTTATTACATGATTCCGAAGGATAGATTAAAATAGCCGCTATTTTTTTAAACAAATACTAAATTATTAAAATTTAATGATAATTCTCAATCTTTTTTTTTTTTTTTTTTTGTGGATCTGAAGCCCTGAATGCCCATGTCTAACGAACGACGCGCCTGCGTGTCACACTGTAGCATTTGCACAAAGCCTTGTTGGTATGTGTCGGTATGTTATCCTCTTGGAACATGTTTCATAGACAAGCAGATTTCTCTCCAAACATAAGCAACACTAAGTACGTGAGCACAAACTCTTTAGTTTACAGATCTGTGAAAAGGTATTTAGCCTTATCCTGGTTTCATGTGTTTTTTGTGTATAACTCACATTAAACAGTTTCAGATTTTCAATCCCTACAGTATTGCAATCTGAATAACTGGTTGTGCTAACTTTATCAGCAAAAAGCAGAACCAAATGCTTTAGAGAACCATAACTCCGTCTTTCTGTGTTGTCCTTTCAGACAAGCTTTAGTTTAGTTCAGCCCATCACATCTGAGATGCAACCGCATCTCAATCAGGTTCAGTCTCTGACTAGATATTCAAATCTCCTGCGAAGACTTCAGATGAAGCAAGCTCTGAATCAATATCACTGATGCTACATTTTATATTTCCTAATCATTTTTTAACGCACATGCATTCATTACTTAAATTACACTCTAAAAATGAATACGACTGAATATATTTAATCTAATCAATAAAATTGAGGCAATTACAATCAACATTATTAATTCAATTTAACAAATTAGAATTGAGTAACAAATTAACCAAGTGAATTACTTAAAAGTTAACCATTTAAAATGAGTAGAACGAGGTCAAATATAGACCTGACATCAAAGATGAATTATGAACTCTTTTTTTTAATTGCCATCATTGAAGACACCTGACAACAAGCAGAATCACTGAAGGAGAAAACCGTCATTTTTAAGTCACCATTATGGAGATCAGTGTGTGTTTTAGTTGGGCTCTTCACCCTTAAATCATTAACTTTAGATGTCTGATGATGTTGGTTGTGTTTTCACATAACGATTATTTAAGTAATTCATTTGGTTAATTTTTAAAAATGATTGTAATCTGTTGCCTCAAATTTATTGATTAGATTTAACAAAGTCAGTCAAACTAATTTTTACGGCTTAGCTCATTCTTTCTGCCTTTAATGCATTGTTTAAATGAAAACATTATTATCTAACTGTGTGATTTGTATATGTACATTTCTGAATATCATCATTTAGACACTGCTAACAGATCACTCTAAATTGTAATGGAGACACATGCATTTTCTGTCAAGCTGCCTTGAAACAATATGTATTGTTGTGAGGCTCTATAGAAATACATGTGAATTGATTTGGATGATACTTGCGCTTCACAGACTGGTGAAATTCTCCTTTTAGGATTTTCTGGTCGAGAGGGAACTTCATCCTCCCATTTTCCAAACGACTTCTTCTATTTGAGGGATGCTAGAGCATATCCCAGTGTTTCCCATTCACACCAACAACACACATTTTGGGATGTCTCCTTTATCTGAAACGTTCATTTCGTGTCTTGGAGTCTCTTCCAATGAGCTGATGAGTCAGGTGTGTTTGATTTGGAAGAGTTTGAAAATGTGTTAACCCCTCACAGAATGACCTATTGGCTCGGCCAGGACTCAAGCCGGGGGCGTCTTGCTGTGAGGCAACAGTGTTCCCGCTAAACCGCCAGAGTGGAACTATCCACTTTTGAATAGCAGAACATTCTCTCAGAAAGTTTTGAGGACCATCAAGGTGTGTTTTTGGCTAAATCCAGACGAGCTTAATGTTCCTCAGCTTTATAGCACTCTTAATGGAGGCCATTTCTGGCCAGTGTCTTTGTGAACGCCGACCTCTACTGATACGAGGCAATCCTGCAGTTCACTGCGATGTTGTCCTTGGCTCTTGAGACTTGCTGGATGAGTCATTTATGTACTTTCAGAGGAATGGTGGAAGCTCAGACAGTTCTTTTCCAAGTTTAGAGATAATGGTGGTGTTCCAGAACCCTGAAAATAGCTTTGTAACACTTACCTGGTCAATCATCCTCTTTCTCATCATAATTTCTGCCATTTATTAGGCCTTCAGCTGAGACTTCATGTTGCTTAAAATGTTTGGTTTTCTAAGTCAACATTTTTTTTTAGATTTAATTCTGTACAAGCTTAACAAATGTCAATATTAATTCACCCTCATGCCATTACAATTTCCAAACCTGTGTGACTTTCTTACCAGTTCTGGCAGGCTGACCTAATCTATGCAGCCTTACATTGAATTATAGAGGTCTACAGTGTGTTATGTGTACTGTATGCTAGGCCAAAGAGATGTGTACTATAGGACTATAATGCGTTAAGAGCTCGCTCAAGTACTGCGGAGCTAAACCATTTAGTGGTTTGTAAGTAATCAGCAATATTTAATAATTTATACGATGTTTAATAGGCAGCCAATGCAGTGTTGACCGAACCGGGCTAATATGGTCATACTTCCTGGTTCTGGTAAGAATTTGAGCTGCTGCGTTTTGAACTAGCTGAAGTTTGTTTATTAAGCATGCAGGGCGACCACCCAGTAGAGCATTACAGTAATCTACCCTTGAAAGCATGCACAGACTGTTCCGCATTTGTCAATGAGAGCATATGGCATAATTTAGATATATTTTTAAGAAGGAAAAATATGGTTTTACAGATACTAGACACATGATTTTCAAATGAAAGATTGGTATCAAAGAGCAGACCCAGGTTCCTTACTGACGATGAAAACCTGACAGAGCGGCCATCAAGAGTTAGAGAGTATTCAAAGCTGTTATGTGTGGATGTTTTTTGTCCAAAAATTAGAATCTCTGGGGTTTTTTTTTTTTTTTTAGAATTTAGTAGATAATTACTAGTCATCCAATTTTTTATCAGCTATGAATTCCGTTAATTTTGTGAGTTGGTAAGTTTCGTTAAGTATCATCAGCATAACAGTGAACGGCAAGCTAATTCCAAGTTTCCTAATGATATCTCCTAATGGTAGCATGTACAGAGTGAACAGCAGCGGTAGTACTGAGCCTTGTGGTACGCCATACTGAACTTGTGATCAATAAGACATCTCTTCATTTACTGCTACAAACTGATAACGGTTAGATAAGTATGATTTAAACCATGCTAATGCAATTTCACTAATGCCAGCATAGTTTTGAGTCTATTTAAAAGAATGTTGTGGTCAATAGTCTCAAACGCAGCACTACAATCGAATAACACCAATTTAATAATGATTTTCCAAAGTGATATTTTTCCACATAATATAAAAGGTTATTGTGTGAGAACTTTGTTGGATTATGAACTCACTGAAGCAACTTATAATGTAATCACAGTTTATTTATTTACTATCTTTCTTTTTAACATCACAAAACCAAACGGGTGTGTAGACTTAGCATAACCAGTAACCACTGTGCATGATTGTAAGTTGTACTGTATTCTTCAACATGCCCTCAAAACATGATATTTTGTTTTGATGGAACTTGTATCAAAAGTGTTTGCTTAACTTGAGCTCCGTGCTGCCGTTGGCTGAAGCAGATAAAATAATCTATCACACAAACACACACACACACACACACACATAGTAGATACTACTAATTCTGGTGAATTTAGATCTTTAAAAGTTGACTTTAAGGGAATACTGATATTTTTTCTCAGTTGCTTAAACATATTTTTTTTAAACGATGTCTCGTATTCTCAAAACAGTAAGCTTAAATCCTCAACGTCTCACCCAATTCCCCAAACATCCTATTTTCAGGTCAAAATTAAGCCCTACACTCAAAACCATTTACTCTTGCTGAAAAACCAAACTTTGCCCTCAGACATCACACACACACTACAACATAGTCTTACACACTGGTGCAATAAATTCAAAACAACACTTCCAAAACTGGTAAGTTATGTTGCATGTGGTTCCTCCCTCACAAACCTTTTCACATGGTTAACACAAAAGACACAACCAGTGGATACATTGGCACAATTTTTTTGTTATTCCTTAATGTACTGTACAGTAAAATACACCAAAAAACAATTAAAAAAGAATCTCGTCCACATCACACTATATTGGCCCTAGGCAGCGGGGGTGAAGTCCTCTTGCATGCATGTTCCCCGCTGGCACGTATCAACTGACATATTTGGCAGGCTTCTTCCATTTCATCATCTGTGTGTCCTTGAAAAATAGAAGTATTGATCATTGTAAACTGTAACATCCTTTTTACAAAATTTGAAAGTTTGATTAATTTCATATACAGTAGTATAGGGCTACAGTACATGTATGTGTTGTAACAGCAGTGTACTACATTCAGAAGTTAAGTTACAGTAGAGAGCCGTCTGAAGTGCATCTACTGTACCTGCTTTTCTCCATGAACTTTCTTATGATTGAGGCGACAGTTTTGCGATTCGAATTTGGCCTTACTCCTAGACCAGCCTCCCTCATAGTCATACCATGGACATAGACATGGGCAACTAGAGTGGCACTGCTTGCCTCTTAGGCCTTGCCCTTCCTCCTTCTCCACCTCCTTCTTATTAGCCTAGCGTAGCATACATTAGCTTGCTTCATTATTTTGAATTGATCTCTCCCATGCATTGCAACTGGGTTTCAATGCATTTTAACTGCTGAGTTGTCAGTTCCCAGCAGTAAACATTTCTTAAGTCAACATGAGTAAAGTACCCAAAACCCCATTGATTTTTTTCGCAATGCAATCATGTCGTGTTTTTTTGGTCAGAAGTGTTTTCCTTGTCTGCCATGCACAAACACACTTAAGCATTGGGCGGAATACTTTTCTTTACAATTTTTATCCAGTCCATACACCTTCTTTGGTTGGTCTTTAATGGAATACATGGTCTAACCAAGACAACATATTAATTCAGAGCCAAATGGGACGATTCTGTCCCAACCTGTTATCATGGTTGATGACTGCAAAGAAAACTTCTCTGATAGGACTTTCCAGTCCATCAGGTCACACACTGCCAGTACATTCCCTTCCCGGGGTCATGTACTGCCAGACTGCACATCTGTGTGTGTGTGTGTGTGTGTTAGTCAACTTGCCCTTTTCACGGGTGTTGTGATTGGCTGACCGCTGTCACCTTCTCTCTTCAAAGAAGCGAAGCATCTGCTCCCTTCTGATAGTCAAACCCCACTGATCCACAATGAAGGGGCTGCAGTGGACTCTGCTCGGGGTTTTGTGTTGCGCTGGAATCGTGACTTCAATCACAAGGGAATATTTCTTTGCCATTAAGGAGATTCAGTGGGATTATGCTCCTAGTGGTAAAAACCTGATTCAGAACAAAACCATCAAAGAAGACGAGTGAGTACAAACACTTCTGAGCGGGATGCGCAGGAGTTCTGTACGCATGACATGAGATCATAATGACATTTGATTTAACATTTAAACATTAAAAATACAATGCTGGTTGTAAATTGTAGCCTTATTTAGAAAATTAATGACAATTCCACTTGTATATCGCTTCTGCCTATTCAACTATCCAACTGTATCAGCGGATCACCGTTTCCAATCACACGACTCCCATTGGAAATCATTGCACTGCTGCTCATTTGCATAAAGTTAAATTTCCGCTTCATACTGATTATGTTGCTAATTAATCATTTCAAGTTTGAGTTCTGGTCACTTTGTTTCTATAGATAGTTTGAATGTTGCTTTGGAGTCTGATCTTCAACAAACCCTTACCTCTAAGTGTTATATGAGTTTAGACTTAAAGGGATACTCCACTTTTTTAGGAAATGGGCTCATTTTACAACTCCCCCAGAGTTAAACTGTTGAGTTTTACCGTTTTCGAATCCATTCAGCCAATTTTCTGATATTTAGAAGAATTTTAGTAACCAGACAGTTTCTGGTTTCACTGACTTCATAGTAGAAAAAAAAATATACTATGGAAGTCAATGAGACCAGAAACTGTCTGGTTACTGATATTCTTCTAAATATCAGAAAATGGGCTGAAGGGATTCAAAAACGGTAAAACTCAACTTTTTAACTCGGGGGGAGTTGCAAAATGAGCCTATTTCCAAAATAGTGGAGTATCCCTTTAATAAATGGAATAAATATGTGTTTCCGATTTATGTCTATTGAGTTCAGTGTTGGACAGATCAGTTTTACCATTCATTAAAGTGAATCGGTTCAAAGGAGTCATTAGTTCGCGAATCAGACGTGCCATTAGCGGACCACGGCACACGTTGTGAGATTATCCAGGCAGATTAGGACATCGTACAAGATTTTTCGGTAACGCTTCCTTTTACAGCCCAGTAACCCATGTAAATACTATGTACTTATTTTAGTAACTACAATTACTGGGTAATAACTAGTATTAACCCTAAACCTACCCCTGTTCCATGTACTTACCTTATATTAGCAGTACTTTCTAGGTAAGTACACTGTACTGTAAAAAGGAAGCATTACCGATTTTTCTCAACAGAGAAAACATTTCATCACTAGATAGTTATAATCTAGATACTAAATTTTTTGTTTGTTTATTGAAAGTGTGGTTTATGTCATCGGAATGTGTGGAAAGCTTTTCAGAGTTGTGAATTCTGCTAAAATGACGTTGCCTTTATTTTAGCACAATTCACAAACGGTGGTAGTTCAGGAAAACAAAAAAACTTCTTTTACCATTGTGTATACTCAAAGATACTCAGTCAACTCAATTCACTAAAGAAGCCGTAATATTGTGGCCAAAACTGGTACTGCAATCACTTTCAAATTACTGTAGAGCGGTGTATCCCCTTCCCCCCGGACTCGACGTTGCCAGATAGGCGGCAGGATTCAACTTTTTTTTTTATCAGACACGTTTGTAGCTTCAGCTGTGGTAACTAGAGCTGGCAACCCAGATGCTGCAACACTACTAACACCGTGATTGGTAGATCCGTGGAGAATTACCCTATTTTACAACAGCACCTCAATGCAAAACATGAGATCCACGGGGAGGAGTCGGATCAAGATCCAAGGGGTGGAGATGGGTAAGATTAGGTCTGGGTTTAGGCATCAGGGGGCGGAGTTGGGTAGGTTTAGGTGTATGTAAGGTGGGAGGAGTTAGATCTGGATCCGACTCCTTCCTGTGGATTTCATGTTCCGCAGTGAGAACCATTTCCAATTTTGACATCAGAACGATACCGATATGTAAAAAGTTGACCATATCGGCCGATATTATATCGGCGGCCGATATATCGTGCACCACGATAGCAGACAGAGTCAATTACCAGCAGATAAGTCTACAAAAGGTAATGGATAAGAGGTCAGCTCTTGGAAAATTATTCGCCGCCTCTAGCACTCTTAAACATAAGCCATTTTCAGCATTGTCAAATAACTCCCTTTCAGGTTAACCATCCCCCTCATTCAATCTTTCGCCCGTCTTGACAAGGCTAATTTAATAATGCTGCCACTTGAGAAAGCGTCTTCTAATGGATAAATGTTGGAGGTAATGAAGGGCTCACCTTCAGAGCGCAACATATGTAAGATGTGACAGAAAGGCTGTTGATTCCTAGTCTGTTGCTGTTCTGAGACACAAAGAGGGCTTGTGGCTTGTCCTTTCTTCATCTGACAAGATCTTTGTGTTGCTTTGTGTGTTGGAAATAACACAGAAAACCACTTTTTTTTTTAGCTTACAAGCAGAACATGGAACCAGTCCAGAGGGAATTCTGGTAATTGCATCGCAACCGCAACACTGACCAGAAACGATCAGAATAATTGGTTATCAACAGCCTTCCTAGAACTGAACATTTGTGCATTTCCAGTAAATCATGAATTCATGTGGTGCTTCAGGAACAAGCCACAAAGCCAAAATGACATTCAAATGCACAGCCAGTCATGTAGAACATTTTGGAGGTCGGGCCGTCAATGTCAATCAACACTTCAAATGGCTTATTTTTCATATTTAATGACTTTGAGCTCCCATTAAAGCCTGAATCGAATGGAGAGTATGATTTTCTAACGGTCTCTGAGGATCTTGCATGCTTGCAAGAGGCGAAGTCCCGGGCAATGCTACTGTATGCTGGCTAGGAAGGACATATTTTTTAGCGTACTCTCTGGGGAAGAAAGAACAGTAATTACTATGCCTTAATAACTCCTCACAAAAACAACTACAACTAAATCTTTAATGATCCATGATGGCTTGGAAAGGGCAGGAACCGAGGGGCTTAGTCACTCATTAGAGAGTGACAGACAGCGCACAAATACTGTTTATCTCTACCTCTTTCTTTCCTCTCACTTGTAAGGACCAATACAGAAAATGACCACACTGCCTGTTCTAAAAAAAAGCCCTGTAGGTAAAAAACAAACACAAAACAGGTTTAGTAATCAAACAAAAGAGAATGAATGTTTCGAGGTCAAAAGACACTTAATAATAATGCTATTATATTCTGAGGATCATCACAGTCATCATGTGAACTACACGAGAGAAGGAATAGCACAACACTGCATTTATTTATTGCACTGAACGCTATGAATTTTCATTGGGTTCACGGGTTAAAAGGTGCTCACGTGGACCGTAAATCAGTCAGACCAACGGAAATCATTCAATTACGCTGAAAGCACTGGGCGTGCAATAGGATGATAAATCTTTGAAGGATTTTGAGTCAGTTTAAAATATTGTTATGTGCTAGAATGACTTTCTTTCTTTCGTGGAAGACAAAAAGAGGGCAGTCACCAATAATAGTAGTCTGGTCTGGAAAACAGGTGCAATGAAAGTGAACGGTGACCATCTCCCCCTTTTGTGTCACTGAGGGGGAAAAAAGTCATTTGGTTTGGAACATTATTTCGGGTGAGTAAAGGATGACCAAATCATCATTTATGAGAAAAGTAACGTTATCTTTTTAAGTCACCTGTTTTGACATTACAAAATAATACATCTCAGACCAGTTTAACAAAATGTGTAACGTTACGTTAAGGCAAAACTTAACGGTCGGTTTGTCTTGCAACTCGCAAAAACACATGACTGTACGAATTAATAATGTTTTTTTTTCTCCACAAATTCACAAATTATTTCGTTCAAATTGTAATAAATGTCTCTCAGAAGTTGGACGACAACGTAAAAGCTATTGTTACTATGGCAGAAATTCAATAAATCAAAACTTTCTTACCATTAACTTCACCTCAGTTTCCTGTTGTTATTAGATTAGCGTAAATAAAGACGACACGCGAGCTGTCATTTACCTCCAACGAAATGAGACCGTTGACCCCTCCTCGAGCACAGACCGAGCTGTCATTGCGCTTCAACACAGCCTCGGAATCCGGTAACGGGCTCACATTTCTCTATACAGCTCCGGAATGAACTCCATTCACGACAGAAATGTTTAAGTAAATCCACTGAAAACCCATAACGGAGTGTGCTCGCGCCGTAACCCCGCGAACTCAACTCAGCATCACCGCGGCGAGCGCGCGCAGATCGATGAAACTTTCAACAGTGCGCGCGTCTTCCTGTAATGTAGTCCGTTATTTTAATTATTTATGAATATTGTGTCTCATCTCCGTGTTATACTTATTATCTAAATGTTTGCAATTGGAATGAAAACCTCTGTGACGGAGTCATGTGTCATCGGTCGAGTCTGCTTTATTGTTCTATAGAAATAACGGGATACATCCGTACACAAATCTCTAGTAATCACAAATGGCCTACAATTCCCAGGAAGTACGTCATGGTATGAGGCTTTTAGACTATTTGTGGTCTGCTATTCGCGGGCTCCATCTGCAGGATTCAGACCCAGTGTTTCTGTTTTAATAAAATAATAATTATTTTTTGCCTCATCGCAAAGCTCTTTCAAATGCAGTAGCAATTACATGTATTTAAAGAAACAGTTCACCCAAAAATGAACATGTTCTTCTGACAATGAAATGTTTGCCATTATTTACCCATCCTTGTTTGTTGTTACATGACTTTATTTTCTTTGGAATAGTGGGAATGTTTGGAACTTTTGGGAGTATTTTTCAACACAATGAAAGTGAATTGTAAATAAACTTGAGGGTATAAGTAAATCATAACAGACTTATATATAAATATTTCTTTTCTTTTTTTCCGTTGCTGTGAATTAATTACATTTGGATCCTTCTCAATGTGGAGCAAGTGCTACATGTAATCATTAGAATTGTTTTTGCTCTGACAAACATAAATTAGATTATGTTTGAACAGTTAATTACCAATATTTGTTACTCCAAAAGCAGTAACATGCAAGTCACGAATGAAAACTTCTTTTCTGACCCTCCTCTACTCCTGCTAAGCTGATTTTATTAGTCCCTGCAGCTCTTTTTTTATTATTCTTTTAAAAAAAAAAACTTTTTTAATTTATTTTTTAATGCCAAAGTTACCACAAAAATGTAAATGAAGAATGAATGCAAATGTACAGACTTATTATAGTTCATATAATCAAGGAGTGAAATACCCCAGGTATCAAATGAATAATGATATTATTATTATTATTATTATTATTATTATTAGAAATCTCAACAAAATAAACAGCATATTTTAACAAAATAAATGAAAAGGGCTGCTCATGTTACTGCAGCTCCCTTAAAATACTAACCTAAAAACTAAATATACTAAACTATAAAATTTAATATTTCACAGGCAATCCAATTGGAGCAATATCAGAGGCACAAAAATTAAGGTACGTCTCGCTTACAATTTTAATTTGAAATTATTGATGCATCATCACTATTTGTTTTAATACATTCATTTATTCTGATAGTAATAGGAATGATACTGCAATAATAAGAAAACATTCAGTATTTTACAATAATGTCCCATTAATTAACAAACATTAACTAGCAAAACACATTACATTTATTACAATATTAATCTTTGTAATGTTAATATAAAATTCAACTGTTCATCAATAAATCCAGATTATACTAAAAAAACTAAAGAAATGAGGGAAAAAATTAGGAAAAATTGTTTAATTGTCATTATAGAACATTTCACAAGATGTAAACAACACTGGTCCAGAAGCACTTCCGGTTTCAGTTTTTTAACACTACATAAAATCTGGGATAAAATACAACCAACAGAACATTTAAAACTGAATCAAAAAGTTAAACAAACATCTTTAAGATGTTTTCTTT
>JAOTRC010000044.1:1388528-1399807 GCA_027497675.1 Cyprinella lutrensis
CATTGGAAACACGGTAAATCTATCCCTCACAGCCTCACTTTCATACCTGTCATGGCGCTGCTCTGAATAAGGTCTATACTATGATAGTCAATTAGACCAGAAATGGTCTGGTGACAGATATTCTTCTAAATATCAGAAAATTGGCTGAATTTATTCGAAAACGGTAAAACACAACTGTTTAACTCTGGGGTAGTTGTAAAATGAGCCTATTTCCAAAAAAGAGTTGAGTATCCCTTTAAACTGTTTTGATTGCTTTGATACAACACCAACTCCTGTTTCCTTTGTTTCATATTCCCTTTGCGCCACCTTGTGGACGGCCATGACATTGCAAGCTCTTGCACAAGTCAAGATTGTGCAAGTTCAACAGTAGTACGACATTTAATGTTTTACATGCCCTCAGAGTAATCAGACTTTGAATAAAAATAGAGATTTATACAAAAATGCATGCATTTATTTTATGCGTCAGTTTGATAAAACATGTTACAACTGTGACTGGAAACATCAAATAGCATGGACACAATACACGGCTGGTTATGACAGGATGAGATGTTTCACAAGCACTTGAGGATGGAGAAACTGCAGCTGGTTCCTCCTGGACAACTGCACAGCTTCCCGAAGCGAGAGCCCTTCCGCACCGCACACTGCTCGCCTGCATCACACTGACACAACACGTGTTACACTCCTCCTTTACGACACATTGCAGTGCTGAATACGACTCGAACAATCTTTTTATTAAGCAATTTATTTTTTTTAAATGTAATCTCAATATCTTCCTCTGTTTGTCCTATATCTATACAAAATGTTTCAACCATCTTCTTCTGTTCACAATAGGCTACTGCTTCCCATTCTATTAAAGGGATAGTTCACCAATTTTTTAATAATTCAACATATGATATTTGATTGATAATCAAACAGTTGAAGGTGGCCATCGACGGATAAATAAATAAACACGGAAGTCAATGTGGTCCATATAGGTATATAAGATATAAAAAAATCAAAAGATGTTAAAAAACCCCAAAAGTAACTCATGTAAACTGCAAATTCCTGACTGAACAAAACTTTAGCTCTTTATTCGGACCCTGTTTATTTCCATGTCATTGTGTAAATAATCTAATTATAGGCTAATTAATCAAGTTTTAAAGTGCCTGACCCAATTACACATTGTTATTGCTCATGTAATTAAGTATATGACGATGGACAGACTTACCGACGGAACCCACCCGAACTTCTTCTCCGCCATGGGAATCTGTTTGTTCCTCAGTTTCTCAAGAACTTCCTGAAGAGCCTCAATCTGTAAAATGTTTGTTTTTCCCCCATTATAGTTGAATGTTAATGCTATAAAGATTGATTCCCTGACTGGGAAAAGAAGTCTCACCAGTTCTTTCTCCTCTTGGGCCTTCATGTTATCTCCTGGCGAGCGGATCTCGAGAAAGTCATCGCAGCGCACTAGCAACATCAAGACGGAGCAGGTCACGGTTAGCAGGAAGACCCGTTCTCGGACCATTGTGTCGAGGAGCAGGATTGATTCGAGAGCGATTGTCTGTTGTGAGCGACTCTTCTCGTGTGACAGGAGGACCATCTGAAGCGTTTATAAGCTCTCTGCGCAGGGTTTCTGAACGCATCGACACGAGACGCGGTGTTTGACAGGGGTCGTGACCTCACAGCGCCCCGAAAGGCCGAAGAACGTCAGCGAGATGATTCATACCTCCGACCCATGAACCGCAAACATCAAACCACTCATGTACACCTAACCTCATCTTTGACTACAATTACCAGCCGTTTTTATTTCCGGAGACCATCATTTCATCACCGGAACGTCCACGACAAGACATAGCCATTTTAGGGAATTGCAAACATCTCAGCGTTGATGAAGAACTGAACAATTAGATCCGCGTAAAGCCAACACAGAAAAAGCATTTTTTTTAAAGACAAATGGTTCGTAATGGTTCGTCCAAAACGGTTTGAAATTGTTTCTTCTATCGATCACAAAAAGAGAAATTTAAAACAATCTTGATGCTGCTCTAATACATAGTATAGTATGAAAAAAGGATCATATAAGCTGACTGATGAATGCTCTCGGGTCTTCTGTCACACACACAACTGATATGAGTTCAGCACAGTCAGGGGAACGTTTTATCGCGTTGTAAAAAAAATCCAAAAAGCATATTTGTATATTTCTCTTTATTGTGAAATATGAGACAACTGTGAATTATTGTAATCCACAAATGAATGAATGACAAAACTCCATGAAAGACATTATAAGAATGTTAGTTGCATTTTCTTTCATCCTTCCCTCCTTTTTAGTTTTAGATAATCATTTAACCACAGAGCGCATTAAGACAAACAAACACGGGCTGCTCATCAGATCAAGTCCAGATCGCTGAGAGCGGTGTCTGCTGTGGCCGACTCTGTAGCGTTCGGGGCAGCGATGCTGTCAGTGACGGGCTTGAACTCTTTCCAGGGTTTGGTAGGACAGTTCAGCTTTGGGCGTTGGGTTGCATTAATGCGCTCCTTAGATTCCTCTGAGGACTCTTTGGGATTGGCTGATGGTTTCGGCAGCATGGTCCTAATGGGAGACCAACCTGGTGGCCGTTTGAATCTTGTGAACCCCTGAAAGCAAGATGTTGGGCATAAACGGGTTCCTTGAAAATCGTTCGCAACACTTCATGCGGTGAAAATGATCTATATAATTGAATATAAATAATGTTTGTGTAAATATATTGATAGGTGGCTCACCCCCATGACACCTGCCTGACATTCCACATGCACTTCTGGGACCTCGTGTCTCCAAGGAGCCACATCCACCGTGGAGTTACACAGCAGGACATCCTGAACAACAACTGGACGTGTGAGGCTACAAGTGCACATTACAAGTACACTTTCTTTGAATTTGTTTTTATACATAACTATAAAAGCTTGTTTCCTCAACAAAATAAATTAAGTAATATACAAAAGGTAAATGTGAATGTGTTTTTGTTTTACAATTCTGAAAAAAGTTAGATTGGCCAATTGAGACTTCTTTTCTTTGTGAGTTTTGAGTTGACATCTCACAGATCTGATCATTTTTTCTGAATTTAGAGATATAATCCATAGCAAGAAAAAAGTGAGAATTTTGAGATATAAACACGCCATTATGAGAAAAATCTGAATTCTGAGAAATAAACTCGCAATTGGGTGAAAAACGTCAGGATTGCAAGATATAAACTTGCAATTGCAAGAAAACTGTCAGAACTGCATGATATAATGTAAGCTCACAATTGCGAGAAAAAGTCAGAATTGTGAGATATAAACTAGCAATTACAAGAAAAGCGTCAGAATTGCAATATAGAAACTCACAATTTAGAGAAAAAGTCAAAATTGCGAGATGTAAACTAGTAATTACAAGAAAAGCGTCACAATTGTGAGATAGAAACTCACAATTTAGAGAAAGTCAAAATTGCGAGATGTAAACTAGTAATTACAAGAAAAGCGTCACAATTGTGAGATAGAAACTCACAATTGTGAGAAAAGCATCAGAATTGCGAGATAAAAACTCACAATTGAGAGAAAAAGTCAGAATTGCGAGATATAAACTATCAATTGGAAGAAAAGTGTCAGAATTGCGAGATAGAAACTCACAATTGCGAGAAAAAGTCAGAATTGTGAGATATAAACTAGTATTTGGAAGAAAAGCATCAGAATTGCGAGAGAGTAACTCGCGAGAAAAGTGTCAGAATTGTGAGATAGAAACTCACTATTGCGAGAAAAAGTCAGAATTTGGATATATAAACTAGCAATTGGAAGAAAAGTGCCAGAATTGCGAGATAGAAACTCACAATTGTGAGAAAAAGTCCGAATTTGGAGATATAAACTAGCAATTACAAGAAAAGTGTCAGAATTGCGAGATAGAAACTCACAATTGCGAGAAAAAGTCAGAATTTGGAGATATAAACTAGCATTTGGAAGAAAAGCATTAGAATTGCGAGAGAGTAACTTACAATTGTGAGAAAATGTCAGAATTTGGAGATAGAAACTGGCAATTGCAAGAAAAATTCAGAATTGCAAGATAGAAACAAACAATTTAGAGAAAAGCATTAGAACGTCAGAATTGCGAGATTTAAAATAGCAATTATGATAGTCAGAACTGCGAAATATAAACTAACAATTGTGAGAAAAGTGTCAGGATTGCAAGATATAAACTTGCAATTACAAGAAAATGTCAAAATTGCATCAGAATTGTGAGATAGAAACTCACAATTGCGAGAAAAAGTCAGAATTACAAGATATAAACCAGCAATTGCGAGAAAAGTGTCAGAAATGCGAGATAGAAACTCGCAATTGAGAGAAAGTCAGAATTGCGAGATAGAAACTAGCAATTGTGAGAAAAGCATCAGAGTTGCGAGAGACTCACAAATACGAGAGAAAGACAGAGTTACGCAATATAACTCACAATTGTGAGAAAGGCATCGGAATTTTTTTCATTTTTTTATTCAGTGGTCGAAACAAGCTTCCATAAACAACTATATTTGAATTATCAAGTACATTTTCACAAACTCTTACAAAGAACATTCCTTGAACGGTTCGTAATAACATACTTTTATGTATATAAAGATTTTTAACATTCTGTCAGACAAAGAACATCTTTGATTGTTACTAAAGTGTATTGTGCCATCTCAGACTAAATTAATAATGTTTAATATTAAAAGTTTGGGGTAAGTTTTTTGTTTTAAAGAAATTAACATTTTAATTCAGCAATTAAAGACATTTGTATTGTTATGACGAATTTCTATTTCAAATAAATGAAATTCAATATAATCTTGAAAGTACAGTATGTGTCTTACCGTCTGCATCGGGTGACACTCCTCAGTAACCACTTTGAATTCTTTCCTGGTGCAGTTGCTCTTCTCCATTTCAAACTGCAATTTATACCTGAATCCAGCAACCACCTACACATAGAGAAGACCCACAACATTAACACCGCAGCCCAGTTCAACAATAAAGAGGTCAATGGATTAAATGAGGTGATTTTAGGCTCATGTTTTATGCATCCACCCAATGACACACGTTGGTCCTTTGTGTTGCTACACACTCTAAGAGGAAACGGTTCTACGACTGACTTAAAAATGTCTATCCAGAACCATAAAGGGTTCTGCTGGGCACTTCATTAATAAGGGTTGACATCATTCGACCATTTTATGGATTTAGTTTTAATTATTAATAACTTGACTCATAAAAAATAAAAAAACTTTATTACATTTTATTAATTAAACAACTTGTTAACATACTTAAAAAGTTAAACATGAATGTATCATGCAATCATTTAATGACATTTCTCCTTATTTAACATTTTTTAATTTAACTTTAAAATTGAGTTAAGTTTCTACACAGAAGCCCACAGGACCTTTTACACCAGTGCCATGCTCTAGCCACAGGATCACGGGATGACATACCTGTTTTGTTGCTGATTTCAAGTCCTTAAAGATGAAAAAATGTGCATGATTGACCATGATGTTGGCTTTGGTCAAAGAGTGAATGAGCGGTTCTCTCAGTTCTTCTTGATGTAAGTCCATCTTTTCAGGGCAGCCCAGACAATGGGCAACTTTAGAGGAAATAGTTGGCTCGGCTGACAGAGAGATTTAGGAAAGAGAGAGAAAAATGTGTGAGTGATTTCAAATTAATTAAGAAAAATACTGTTTCATTCATTGTGGAAAAACTACACTGCCCAAAATCCTCAACAAAGATCCACCAATTAGAGAAGCCATTGTTACCATTGAAATGGAAATCGCATTTGGAAACTACTGATATATGTATTTGTAACTGTTTAAATGTTTTATGTAAGGACTAGACATAAATATTTTTCTGTCACAAGTCATATTAACCCTCTGGTGCTGTTTGGGCATTTTTGATTGAAAATTATAAATTAAAATGTTTGTTTTTTGTTTAATTTTTTATTTTATTGGAATAGCACGAAACTTGGTAATGGTTTTGCCACTTACAGTGTGAACACACACACAGACACACATACAAAAAAAATCATACACATGGTTCAAAAAGGTTAAATGATCCTATAAAAATAGTCACACTTGTGTGCGCAGTCAAAATGAGTGCATTTGAAATAAATGGGAGAAAAATTTCATCTAGTGGAAGCGTTTGGTACTGCGCACTAACACAATCTAAAAACTAATTTTAGATTTACAGGTTTGCTTTCTTACAGTTTTAGAGTAAAACATGTTTTGGAAAATATTATATTTCATAAAAAATATAAATAATAAATGTTTAAAGTAATGAACAATTATTTTTTTTTTCAAGTTTACTTAAAAACAACTTCAGAATTGCGAGATAGAAACTCACAATTGCGAGAAAGGTGTCAGAATTGTGAGATAGAAACTAGCAATTGCGAGAAAAAGTCAGAATTGCGAGATAGAAACAATTGCGAGAAAAGCATCAGAATCACGAGATAGAAACTCACAATTGCGAGAAAAAGTACAAATTGCGAGATATAAACAAGCAATTACAAGAAAAGCGTCAGAATTGTGAGAGAGAGTAACTCAGAATTGGGAGAAAAGTGTTCAGAATTGGGAGATAGAAATTCACAATTGCAAGAAAAAGTCAGAAAGTCAGAATTGCGAGATTTAAACTAGCAATCGCGATGAAATCAGAACTGTGAAATATAAACTCACAATTGTGAGAAAATTGTCAAAAATTGTGCGATTTAAACTCGCAATTGCGAGAAAAGCGTCAGGATTGCAAGATATAAACTTGCAAATGCAAGAAAACTGTCAGAATCGCATGATATAGGCTCACAATTGTGCTAAAAAGTCAGAATTGTGAGATAAAAACTAGCAATTGCGAGAAAAGCGTCAGAATTGAGAGATGGAAACTCACAATTGCGAGAAAGGTGTCAGTATTGCGAGACAGAAACTAGCAATAGCAAGAAAAAGTCAGAATTGAGAGATAGAAAATATGTAGCAATTGCGAGAAAAGCATTTACTTAAACTTTACTTAAAGCGTTTACAAGTTTACTTAAAAAAACTTTTCACTTCAGCAATAATCTGAAAGTGTTGTCTGTAAAAAGAGACCAAACTTCAGCCTGTGCTCCTAAGTTTGAAATTTTATTTCCAGGATTATGCTCAAAAAAGTGATTAAATGGATTCTATACTGCATAAATATAGTACCATAAAATCCCTTAAAAGTCACAAGAACAGCACCACAGCTGTGTCACATTTTTAAGGCATAAAAGTGCTATTAAAAGCTTTTAATATGCGGGTCATTAGCTGTAATGTAAAAAAGAAATGAGACATGCGATATTATAAGAGCATTCAGCTGGCAGACATAATACACCATACCTGAACAGTCATGCACCAGTAGCTCTTGACCTGCTTCTGTAAACAGGACTTTTGCATGACAGATCCTGAGTGCCTGAGGAACCACAACATGTACGTTATCCCAAGACAAGAAAGACAGTTATTTCATTTATAAGAAGCCATGCTAATGAAGGGGTGTAGTGTAGTATATAATGTGAGTGCGACTAGGGTCGTGGATAAAGGCTGTTGTCAGGCTAGATTATTGATCGTGATTGGTCAATAGTGGCATTGTGCAATCAAAATGTTGTATTGGTAAATTATAACCTGTATAACTGATATTCTCTAGATTTCTTTCACAGCTGTTTCTAAATGTTGGGTTTTATTTTGCGATAATGAATGTACAAGTTGACGTGGATAACTTCGTCAGATCTCACCGTGTCCACTCGCTGCAGGTAGTCGCACTGATGCCAAAGCTTGTCTCCTGCCGCGGGACAGTCGCTCTCTCTGCTCGTGAAGCGCACAAACAGAACGTACCCCGACTCATTCTGAGCCTGTGAAAATTACAGTGTTGAACTAAAGAAAGTTGCGTAGATCTGCAAAATATTGTTGAATGCAAAGAGTCCTACCTTTGTAGCCTCCAGGATTTCATAGAGAGCCAGTTGAGCGCCTTCGGTTAATATCTCGTTATGTTTGGAAAGAGTTAAATTGACAACATCTCCCACCTGTTTATCGTCACAAGGGATGCCAATGCCAGTTTGTCCGTGTCCCTTAGAACAGTAAAGCCAAGCTAAAGCAAAAACCACCAAGATCTTTTCCCGCGTCATAGTGTCATGAACGTCTCTGCTCTTCTGGAAACCCAACGGTGTTGGACTGCAAGGGTTCAGAAATGTTCCCACTGGACTCTATCCGCCCCTGTAATGATTTACTCACTCCTTTATGGCTCAATTCTTTCTCTATCTCCACCTGTCCAAATATGGTGAGTTGGTATTCAGCAGCTTTAATGCAAATGTTTACTCATTTGAGATACCCTCGACAACAAGCAGAATTCTCTGAATCACCTAGTCCAACTCCACAACAATGATAAGAGACTTTCACAGAGACCTTCACATGATGGTGCACAATTTGACTTCAGATCCCAGTTTTAACATTTTATTATGGTGGACAATCTGTTCCAAAAAAATCAATCCATGAGCTCTGGACACAAACATTAGTCTAGCCAATAGAAAGTTGTTTGTTTGCAAGTCGTCCAGTTTGCTTACATAGAGATAGTTGATTATATAGATTTTTGCATATATATCTCAAGAATTGTCTCAAGTATTCATATTATTGTGAGTTACATAATAAATTAAAAAAAAAAAAGAATGACAGAAAAAAGTCCATAACAGAGAAAGACATGCAGCATTTCCTCTGGTAGAAAGCAAAGTTGCGCTAAGCAAATTGACAAAAGTAGCCGTGTGTATTTAAGGCAATACTTTGTCCCCTCTACCTTTGACCTGTGCTGTGTGTTTTCCTCTCATTAAATTAAAGAAATGATCTCAATAGTCCCTCTTACAATTTTTGAGGGAATTAGCAAATGGGCTTTTTCACTGGCAAGCTAAAGGAATATGATAGGAAGTTCTGTGGGCACTAGNNNGTAAAATTGCTACAGTAATGTTAATTGTTTATTTACTTTACATTACCATACATATTAAATATTCATATGATAATTGTTTGAATGGGACGCATTACATTTAGCTATATTGTAAGTTAAATTTCTCTTACTTTTGTTTTTAGTAATGTGGTCATTAATATAGAAACGTAACCTATCCCATGTCCCATATATTAGACATAGGATCCAAGGTAAAGACACAGACTCGCCACAGGGAGCTGATCGTGGATGAATACACATATGGGATCGCCGTAAGGACAATCATAGCATATAGGATCCAGCCTAGCACAGGTTTAACAATGCATACAAGTGTAAGGACACTCCGCAACATCTAACTGCCAAGGGGTGTGGAGGAAATCGACAGGATTCAACTATGTGGGGAACTTGAATCCGCTCCATGGGGAGGGGAATGGCGCTGCAAGCTGGTACTAGAGCGGGTACTTCGGTGTTAGTGGCTACTTGAGATGAGCACACGGGAAAAACGGCTCTACACATATGCTTAAGAATCTAGGGAATGTGTTTGGTGTCGCCCAGCCTACCGCTCTACAGATGTCTGTCAGTGAGGCGCCATGTGTCAGCGCCCAGAAAAAAGCCACACTCTTAGTGGAGAGGGCTCTTAACCAGAGCGGCCTAGGCATGCTTCGGGACACATAGGCCAAGGCGATGGCATCAACTATCCAGTAGGCCATCCTCCGCGTGGAGACAGCCTTTCCCTTCTGCTGGCCTCCATAACAGATGAAGAGCTGCTCTGTGAATGGGACAGAGAAAAGCCAAGTGTTCCTCCGAAGGCAGCACTTTCAGGTTCCCCACCTGGTCCCGGAAAGGAGTGGCAGGAACCTTGGGCAAGTATCCGGGCTGGGGTCTCAGAATAACGTGCGAGTTGGCCGGACCAAATTCCAGGTGCGATTCATCGACCGAAAATGCATGCAGGTCCCCTACCCTCTTAATTGAGGTCAATGCAACCAGGAGCACTGTCTTCTAGAATTTTAACTCTGCTTACTGCAAGGACTTGAACGGTGCCATAAGCACCAGAGACAAGTCCCAAGAGGGTATCATGTGAGGGCAAGGAGGATTTAGATCAGGTCGTACTTCTCTAGTAACTTACCCTAGACTGAACTGTGATGTAGGGCGATAGTGGCAACATAGTACACTTGTGTGTACTATAGTGAGGGTAGAGGGAGACAGTCTTCGCCCCTACCTATATTGCAGAAAGGAAAGCACTGCTCTGATCGAGCAAGTTTGGGGTTTCTCCTGGTGAGAAGAACACCATTCAACAAACATGTTCCACTTCAACACATAAAGGCATAGAAGGGGCTCTAGCGGAAGTGATGGTGCCTACTACTCCCTGGGGTAAGTCACCTAGAACCTCTGCGTCCCGTCCAGGGACCAGTTTCCAGAGGTCTGGACGTGGGTGCCATAGAGAAAGATCTCAGAGAAAGCAGGTCCTTTCCCAGAGGAATGGGCCATGGAGGGGCTGTCACGAGGAGCATGAGTTCTGGGAACCAGGTCCGGTTGGGCCAGTAAGGCGCAACTAGCAAGAGTAGACTCCTCGTCCTCCCTGACTTTGCACAGTGTTTGTGTGAGAAGGCTCACTGGGGAAAACAAAATACTTGCATAGGCCCCAGGGCCAGCTATGTGCCAGAGCATCCGTGCCGAGGCACCCCTCGGTCAGGGAATTAAATAACTGGCAGTGCGACGTGTCCGGGGCGGCAAACAGATCTACCTGTGCGCTTCCGAAGCGCCTCCAAATCAGCTGGACCACCTGGGGGTGGAGTCTCCATTCTCCGGTAGCACCTGCTGCTGTGAAAGCTTGTCGGCAGCACGGTTGAGCAGGCCGGGGATATAAGTGGCACGTTGTGACCTCAGATGCATCTGACTCCATAGAAGAAGATGGCGGGAAAGTTGTGACATGTTGTGACATCTTTATTATGTCTTTCCATAAAGCCCATAATGAAAATAACCTGCTGAAAGAAGCAGCTTTTAAAAGAGACATGTTTCTCTCTGTCTGGCAGTCAAAGACCGACGATCTCAAGCCGATAAACTTATGGGAAGTGTTCAGTCGGGAAACTGATTCTTAAAGATGCGCAACAAATTATACATTTATTTGGAACTAGTTTGGTTGGCGATATAGAACAAAATATAAGTAATGCAATTTTGACGACTTATAAAATGAACGTCCTGCAGATGTTCGGGAGCCACTGTCCTGCAGAGTTTAGCTCCAACCCTGATCAAACACTCCTGAGCAAGCTAATCAAGGTCTTCAGAATCACTAAAAACTCACAGGTAGGTGTGTTTGATCAGGGTTGGAGCTAAACTCTGCAGGACAGTGGCCCTCCAGGACCGAGTTT
>JAOTRC010000044.1:1535308-1549693 GCA_027497675.1 Cyprinella lutrensis
AAGGGTCTTATCAAGCTATACGATCGCTCATTTAAAAAAAAAAAAAGTTTTATAAGCTCAAATGTTCGCCTTGCTCTGATATGATGCGCGTTTGTGACTCTCCTGTTGGAACTCGTTCATCAAAATGAACAAATCTTTTCCCAAGTCAATTTGTTCATTTCGTTTGTTGAATGAACCAAATGACACGAAAAAAAGGTTCTTTCATTTTGCTAAACGAGTTTGAACAGGAGAGTCACGAACGTGCATCACAGAACAGAACAATGCGACCATTTGAGCTTATAAAACTTAAACTTTGTTATTTATTTATTAAATGAGCGATTTTTTTCACTTGATAAGACCCTTATTCATCGTTTGGAATCGTTTAAAGCCCTTTGAACAGCCCTCTGAACTGTCTTTTGGACCTTGAACCATTTGGTTCCAATTGAAGTCCAATTTATTTCCTGAAATGTTTTCATCAAAAACATTAATTTCTTTTCGACTGAAGAAAGAATGACATTGATATCTTGGATGAAATGGGGGTGACTAAATTATCAGCAAAAAGTTTTTTTTGTTTTTTGTTTTTTTTTTTACAGTGAACTACTCGTTTAAGACGGTACTGCACCGTCAAGAGCTGCAGGTATTTTGTTTTGTCTGCATATGTTTGTTTGTTGTGAAATGATGGCACCCATTCACACTGAGGAACACAGTTTCTTCTTCAAAAAAAAGAAAAAACCTTGGATGGACCGAGGGTGAGTAAATTAACTGCACATTTTCATTTTTGGGTGAACTACCCCTTTAAAGTGAATACATGATGACGGAATTTTCAGTTTTGGCTGAACTGTTCCTTTAAGCTCTTTAATTGTTAAAACGGTCATCCGTATCAGATTTTTCCAATTGACAGTTACTTATTCTGGACTGAGTGGGGGGAAAATCCTTGCATAGGCCGTGCGCGACTGGATGGTTCCGACCAAGTGACCCTGGTCAGTTCCGGCATTGCCTGGCCGAATGGAATCACCATTGACTACGAGGTAGGGTGACATGATTCTACTTCCTGATGCTCCGCTCACTCTCTCTTCTTCGGAGGCTGATAAAATAGAGCTGCTCAAAGGGAGAGGTGCTCATTTTCAAATTGCTTTCTAGGAAAATAGATTATACTGGAGCGACGCCCGGACCGACAAGATAGAAAGGATCAACCTTGAAACCGGGGAGGGCCGAGAGATTGTACTGTCAGCCTCCAATGTGGACCTGTTCTCCGTGGCTGTGTTCGGGGCTTACATCTACTGGTCTGACAGGTAATTTATTATTTTACTAAGTGCTACACTCTCTAAAGTGGCCCACGGAGCCAGCTGCTCCAGTCTCAACGGATTAACCCCTTCCGCGCAAGGTTATTACGAGGCCTGCTGTATGCTTATGCCATCTCCCAGGCAGCCTCCGTTGGTCTTATGTAAATAGGATGTACCGCAAGTCATCGCCAAGGTGACATTTTCTCGGCTTTGCCGCTAAAACAGCTTTTCTGTTTGTTTTAATGAGTCTCGCTGCTTTTAATTAGAAAAGTGCCATCATTACGCCAATGTCAGACTCTCTCTCTCTGCGCCGTCTACGGCAGAGCCCACGCCAACGGATCAATCCGGCGCGGATTCAAGAGCGATGCCAACGACGCCGTGACGATGAGAAGTGGTCTTGGCGTCAACCTGAAGGACGTGAAAGTGTTTAACAGAGGCCGGGAGAAAGGTTGAGGTTTCAACTTAATGAGTTTTATTTTATTATGCCACATATGTTTTCTTTGAAACAGAACAAGATTGATTCTGGTTATCGCAGTGTTCATCCAGTGATGTCTGCCTATGCTTTTGCATGCAGGCACCAACCCGTGCGCGAGGAGCAATGGAGGTTGTCAACAGCTGTGTTTTCACCTGGGCAGTGGAAGACGGACCTGCTCCTGCGCCCATGGGTACTTAGCCGAAGATGGCTTCGCTTGCCAAAGATATGGGGGCTATCTTCTCTACTCAGAAAGGACCATCTTGAAGAGCATCCACTTATCTGACGAGAGTGATCTTAACTCCCCTCTCCAACCTTTTGAGAACCCAGATTACTTCAAGAACGTCATCGCTCTGGCGTTTGATTATCGGCAACAGAGCTCACACCACAACCGCATATTCTTCAGCGACATCCATTTTGGGAATATTCAGATGATCAATGATGACTGGTCAGGAAGACAAGTCATAGTAGACAGTAAGTCTAGTTGGTTTTATTGTACTTGGAAAGTCCTGCTTCTTAGTTTGGGCTTTGTGTCTAGTCTTTTGATGATCTCGAAAGATGTTGCTTCCACAGATTTGGGCATTTGTTTTTTGTCCTGTCGTCGTCCTGATGCAGACTCATTGCAGTGGCCCACATGTTGTTTAATGTTCTGCTGCTAGAACCATTCCAGCCTCTTAGCAGCCATTTGTGAAAGGCCATTTGTTGGAAAGCGTAAGTGGCACTGCCTGTGATGTACAGCAAGGCCTCCATGCATCCAACATCTAGTAAAAGTGTTGTAATAGCTACCTCCATTTTTCCACGACTAAGTGGGACCAATTTAACTGTCCAAAAAGATGTTTAAAACACTGCATCTTTTCCCATGATGGATTCTTGATGGATTAAAATCGCTTGTCTCATTTCCACCGTCCTCAAACTGTAACAGAAATATTAATGGAAGCGGGGTGATATTTTTCAAGATCCTGCCCGTCACTGCTGTTGGAAAGTTCAGAATATGGTTATTGATTTCCTCATGTATGCTATATACGGCAGACATTTCAGCCCGATCGATACCCATGTCTGATGGTGGCCCACAATGAAAACCTAATATGCCTAATGACTGTGTATTATCCATTTACAATGTAATGAGACAATCTTGGCAGTTTTTTTTTTTCAAAACAAAAACCTCATGTTTCCTACTTATTAGTTTGTTCACTTCGTAATTTCCTATTCAGAACGCATGCAAACATAATTAAGTTCAAAAGGCAAATGCTGCAATTATGTAAATGTACGCCAGAAATTCTTGAATGGAATTCTTCATGATTGATAACAGAATTTCAGGGGATGTTCTTAAAGAAATAATTTACCCCAAAATTGAATTTGTCAAAATTTACTTTTATGGTATGCTTCTTTTTTAAAAAAAAGCTTATAATCTTCAGTCCTCCGAAAGTATGTTATATTGAGAACGAAACAATTTGAGTAAATGATTTTTTTTTCTTATTTAGTAACCCAGCTGATTTGACTTTGCTGAAGTTAATGGGATGCAGATATACTTAGAAAGCCTCTATTCTGCATGATTAGTGCTTCTGTCCACTTACAGTTCTCTCTGAATTCTCTTTTACTAACCTCATTCCTCCTTGGGTATTAGACCTTTTCATATTTAATTTTTACTTAATTTGCCATCTCTATCCTCTTGGGGATAATAAAAGGGGTTTTGTTCCGATTCTCTCTTGCCTTTGTTTAGCGTATGTCAAACTATAATTTGCAGCAAATAGAATCACTGAATCACTCTTTTTTTTAGCAATTTCAGTATTACAGCTAAAACTAAATTGCTGTTGAATACACTAGTTTTAAATTAGTTAAATATAAAATGCATTATTAACATCTAAAATTAACTAATTAAATTATATAGTGATAACTTTAGCAAAAAAAGTACATTACATGAATACTGATTTGACTGAGAAGTAGGTCAGTAATTAATATTATCCGTACATTTTTTTTTCAAGACCTAATGCTCAGATTACATATTTTTATGAATATGTAGAGCATTGTGATGTTTTTGACTTGAACTTTTCATACTGCTACCACACTGTAACGTTCACAGAGATATCCTCAACACATTCTCATCCCAAGGCATCTAACTGACAATTTTGACCATGCTTCAATATCCGTCACTTTAGGCACCCTTTAGCGTCAGTTAGATGACGTGGGTAGGTTTAGGTCTGGGGTAGGGTTAGGGTTAGACCACTAGGAAAGCGTCATCTAACTGACTCTAAAGGGTGCCTAAAGCATCAGTTAGATGACGCATGGTCAAAAGTGTCAGTTAGATGACGCCTCGGGATGAGAATGGGCTGATATCCTCCACCTCTATCCATTTTTAGCATAAGTACCGCAGCCAGACAGAGTGATGTTGACTACAGGTTGAAATGAGCCTGCTCTTTTGATGGCGTCTCCACACTTAAGCTCACTCACTTTTCCAGAGATGAAAGCCAATCCCAGCCACCTCGACTACATGCACACTCAGAAAGACATACAAACACTCATGCACACTCTGCGTTCTGTCACCGGGAGAGGGCGAGGACGTTAATAATCTGTATTTCCCTAATTAAGTCATACATCCCATGTTAATTACTCCCTGGCCTCTCTAACAGTTTCTGCAAAGGCAAGCTGTCAGGCACTTTTTATTGTGAATGATTAATTAGTTATGGATTTCTGCAGACTGTTAATAAGTAGCATCTAAGATTTTTCAACGTGTGGCATTTTTAGCTACAGCCTCAATTAGACGCAATCGCTATTTAACTGATTAAGTTTTAGACATGACAGCAGACAAAACCTTACAGTTTTATAATGCTTAGTAAGATGGAATTTTTGATTTATTATGGTTTTCTGAGTGAACTCACTCACTGTGTGATTTCAGTATCAAAAAGAAAACCAACAATTACCATTTTTTTTGTTCTATTTTGTATTCAAAATTGTAACATTCATTCATTACCATGGTCTATATCAAACCACACTGATCTCATGAAATGGCGTGTGTATGACACGCCAATTCGTATTTCAATTTTTGGCATGCTATCAACACACATAATCGCTTTTTAGCGCGTTTATGAACGCCGTTGACTTAATGTTACATTACTGTATATATAAATATATGACCTACCAAACCCGATCTCACGACCAAGTCGTACGAATTTGACGCATGATTAAAAAGTGGCTAATTCGTAACAATTCATACAATCTCACTCGTACGAATTAGTACGATTTTGCTAAATCGTACGTATTTTACGAATTGGACAATTCCTATGAATTCGTACGAATGACCTACCCCTGACCCCGCCCCTAAACCTACCCATCACGTAGGTTTAGACAAATCGTACGAATTCTTTTATTCAAACACTTTTTAATCATTCGTCAAATTTGTACGAATTGGGCGTGAGATAGTGTTTAAGTATCTGAGAGCTCCGACTTGTACCACTTGACTGATTCATTTGGTTGTTGATTGTGTTGCCATATAAACGCATAATTCACAGTCCGAGGACGTGAACGTCGTAAGTTGTCATCTTGTAACTATGGTAATTACGACATGCTACCGACAATAACGGTATCACAGCCCGTTCTCATCCTTTAGCGTCATATATGACGCTAATATGACGCTACATGACAAAACAGCGAAATACTACGCACATGGCTCCCTTTATTGTTAATATAACACACGAACCCAAGGCGTTATAAATCCTTTAGCGTAATATGAGACTACCCTATCCCACACACTAAACATAACCATCACAGCGCATGTTATATTAACGATAACGGGTGACATGTGCGTAGTATTTGGCCGTTTTGTCATATAGCGTCACATGTGACATTGAGTTGGTATCAGCGCCGTTTTTTTTAATTCCTAATATAAAGGCAAAAGTAAAATGCACTCGTCTGCACGGGTATTCATAATGGTGTGGAGCAGAGCAAGTGTTTTCTATAGGAATGAACTTATGTAGCTGTATAGAAGTTCATTTAGGGGCTGTTTACACATTGCCGTTTAAAAAACAAAAAAAAATGTTTTATGTGTTTTGACCGTTCATTTACACGACAACGGCCTGAAAACGGAAACTTTTGAAAAGTTTTTAAACTTCAAGCTGACGTCATGTGCAGTCTATAGGCCCGTAGGGTTTCTGTACAAAGTGACGTCGCCACCTACTGGCCTGGCATGAATAATAAAGCGTTTTTAGTCGTTCGACAATGTTGTTATCTCCACACGAAAAGTAACTTGCCTTGTGTGTAATTTTGTTTTGTCTGATGTTGCTTTGATTGTAGGTTTGCTGTGTTTTTATTTACTGTGTATTACAAGTATTGTACTTTTACATTATAGTATTTCTTACTAAATGTTTTGTAATTTTCATATTGTTATGCAAATGTGTCATTTTACTCTCTTTTGCTTTTGGGTGACTTTTTACCATCTGTCTACGGACTGCAGATGAAAAATACCTTTTTGGCTAATTCTGGCATATTTACAGAAATGTTTATTTTAGTGCTGTCAAACGATTAAAATATTTAATCGCGATTAATTGCATGAATGTCATAGTTAACTCGCGATTAATCAGACATCTTAATCTGTTCTAAATGTCTCTTGATTTCTTTTTGTCCCATTATTTTTTTCTCAATTTAATGCTCTCATCAACATGGAAAAGTGGATTGGCTTGCTTTGTGTAAATGTTTTGTTTTTTTAAAAAAACAACGTTGGCATATACTGCGTTAAATTTCACACCAACATTCTCACTTGGAGCAAATAATCTCTCACACAATGTAACACTGTCCATCAATTCAAAACTTCAAGAGAAGTCGCATCAGCTGTGTGTGTGTGTTTTATAGTTTTGGATAGATTATAAAGTTTTTACTCTAAACTAGACATCTAATAAGCTTTTTTTAGACAGTTTCTGATCAAATGTTAAATATAGTATGTTTTGTCAAAAAAAAAAAAAATACTGTTATAGTTTTGTTCCAATGCAAGCCAGGCTATATCAAAATAATAGATGCTTCACTTTAAAATATGTATGATAAAATGTATTGTCCAACTTTAAAAAATAAATAATTTAAAAGATTTATGGAAAAAGACAATTTTCTTTTCCAGATGTTTCCAACCATGTAACCCATTTGAACAGGATTTGTTCCAGGTATATATGCAATGTCCCAGTAATAAATAAATAAATCAATAAACACAAAGGAATGTCTCTTTAAAACAGAACAGCTGTTTGTTTTCTTGTTTTTGAACAGCTTTGTCATCATATGCCTGATATTGCTTGTAACAACTCGAAGGGAAATTAATATACCACGCTTTCATGTTCGTCTAATAAAAATAAAATAAAAAACAACCTTGATGTGTGAAATACACAAAACTTTATCAAATCAGCTGTTGGCAGACTCTCCAGTGGAAGCTTGTACAAACACTTCTGCGCGCTATCAGGACAGAACATGGCAACTTCAGCACTAAGCTGCCATAAAATATATTCCTGCAGGCCATATCCTGCAATTTAACACCATGAAAGGAGAGACATACAGTAATGCATGTCAATTTCACCCAGACATGTGGAATAATATAAAGGAAAGACATTAAATAACACGGGGGAGTCTCGTATTAGCTGATGGTGTGACATGGAAAGAGTTTGCTGCTCTTCTCAATCTGAGAGGTTGAATGTCAGATTCGCTGTCCTTATGGGACGATTGACTGCTGGGTGAGTGTCACTAAAGACTAAACACTGACTGTAACCCAGAGTCTAGCTCCAGCCTTTTGTTTTGATTACGACACAAAAATTGGTGTAGAATTTACTTTAAACAATTTTAGGTTACACTTTATTTTAAGGTGTCATTGTTACAGTGTAAGTATATATTTAAGTACTGAGAAAAATTAATTAACTACTAACTGTAGGGTTAGGGTAGGATTAGGATTTGGTCGAGGGTTACACTCTAAAAAATGCTGGGTTGTTTCAACACAATTTTGTGTCAAATATAGACAAACCCAAATGTTGGATTAAAAATTTAATAAATTTAACCCAACAGCTGGGTTTGTCCATATTTGACCACAAATTGGATTGAAACAACCCAGCATTTTTAGAGTGTACATTTTTAACCCAACATTTGGGTTTGTCCATATTTGACCCAAATTTGGGTTGAAACAACCCAGGATTTTTTAGAGTGGACATTTTTAACCCAACATTTGGGTTTGTCCATATTTGACCCAAATGTGGGTTGAAACAACCCAGCATTTTTTAGAGTGGACATTTTTAACCCAACATTTGGGTTTGTCCATATTTGACACAAATTTGGGTTGAAACAACCCAGCATTTTTTAGAGTGTACATTTTTAACCCAACAATTGGGTTTGTTCATATTTGACCCAAATTTGGGTTGAAATAACCCAGGATTTTTTAGAGTGGACATTTTTAACCCAACATTTAGGTTTGTCCATATTTGACCCATATTTGGGTTGAAACAACCCAGCATTTTTTAGAGTGTACATTTTTAACCCAATTTGGGTTTTTCCATATTTGACACAAATTTGGGTTGAAACAACCCAGCATTTTTTAGAGCGTAGTTGCATGTAATTGTGAGTAATTTACTGTTGGTAAGTACAAGTAAACTATGTAACAAGGACACTGTAAATTGTAAAGTGTTACCCAGTTTAGTTTAGAAATTGCTAGTGAATTTGGCAAATAATGGCAAGCAACAGATTGGATTAAACATGAAATTTTGAATACTGGAATTGTATTTCCTTGTAGAAAATTTACAATCTCCATTAATATTTACTATATTTACTAACAGTGTACAAGCTTTACAACATATTGAAATGGGTTTTAACAAAAAGGTTAATGATTGTTCCAATGTCTCTCATGGTACACTCTAAAAATGCTGGGTTGTTTTAACCCAACTTTGGCTCAAATATGGACAAACCCAAACTTTGGGTTAAAAATTTAATAAAACAAATTTAACCCAATTGCTGAGTTTGTCCATATATGACCCAAAGTTGGGTTAAAACAACCCAGAAATTTTTAGAGTGTACAAAAAATAAGATTAATACAATTTCGGAACTGCATTGTTTCTATACAACAACAGCAATGACAAAATATAAATCAGTCAATAGGACTCATATTCAAAGTCTTCTGAAATAATACTTTGAATGATAAACAGACCAAAACTCAAGTCATTATTAACTGATAATCATAAGAAAATCATTTGGGTTTTGAATGGTATGAATTTTTAATTATTACTTAAAAAATATTTTCATGGTTTGTAATCACAACATTTTTTCTATTGTCAAATCAACTTAGATAATTTATGTAGTTCAGATAACATAATATTTTGAGTTTCTGATGCTTAAATCAATCTCCTTCATTGTTTTAACTCAATTTTTCCAGTTCAATGAACTTAAAATTAAGGCAACCAGGTTACTTAATTTTTTAAGTTCAATCAAGAATATTTTTTGTTTAATATATTAGTCTATAATATTAAATGTACATACATATTTGATCAGATAATATTGTTTCCCCACACAAGGAGCAAACAGCTGATCCCCGACAGAAGCATTGCCAAAACACTGTAATTGTTGCTACTAAGTTTTCTCCGATAAATTACTCATCTAATTGAAATAATGGTATTTGCCAAAGCTTGTAATTAGTTGCAAATAATTAACCATGTGTGTGATTGAAGTGCCTAGATAGCGGTTAAGCAGTGCTAATCAAATAATCCAGGGCGCCACCAGTAGAAATGTCTTCATGAACACATGCGAGTGATTTGTCTTCGCTGAAGACGTTTTGAATGCTGAGATGTTTTTTGGCTTGAAGAATTTGAGGAGTGTCGCGTGGGCAACTATCTTCTGAGCCAACATCCTCAATGAAATCCTGCAAAGTTGTGTGGAAACTGGATTCCAGTGTGCTAAACGTGTTGCTAAGCTAACAACACAATACTTAAACAAGCATAAAAATTAATAGCACACACTGCCTCAAATACACCCTCGTAAAAAGACACCGCCTGCTAGTTCGCTAGTAACACTGAGCTAGTCTTTAACACATCAAAAAGCAAACTTTATCTAACCCTGGTTTTACAGTAGCCAGTATTTATGGCGATCATGTGAGTAAACGGCACAGACAAACGCAGAATGGCGTGTATATAAAGGGTTTATAAAGGAGCCCGCCGTCACCCTTAGTTAGCTTTTAATGCTAGCCCATAAACCATCCTCTTGGGAGAGGTGTGAGGCCGTAAGCAGTAGTCTTAATTGGATGTGAAGAGAAACATGGGTCCTTACAATGTTATTCACACGGTCATCTACAAATGACCCCTTTGAGACTTGGGTTAAGCCTCCCTGCCACTCATAAAGGCCAATCACGTGAGGAATTTCCTGTCTGAGTTCACTTTAACAGCTGGGAATAAAAGCCGGGGGACTCGTGAAAGAAAGCCCAGCGGGGAAGGGTTTATTATTATTTTTTAAGCTGATCTAAACACCTGCGGTCCTTTGCCGACCATCTAGCCCAGTGGACACTATTACTTTCAATGCGGCGCAATTTGTCGACAAACTTTTAAACGAGTCGTCGGCCTTGTTAGGAAACCCCTACAGAACGGTGACATCATAATGTGGAAGTGTGTGCATTGTGTTAATATGGCCGCGCCCCTCCCCGTTTGCTTGAAATCTCCTCCTCGCGGTAATCCCGAGGAAACTGGCAAGAATCCCGCGAGCCGCGGGGAACAGAGAATTTGAAGCAGGTCCTTGATATTCTGTGATAAGTATATATTATCACAACTAACTTTAGACTGAAAGCTTGTTTAATTGTTTCAATGCAACCACAGCTTTTGTGGTTATATGTTTAAGGAATGGGAATATTTGGAAATGGGAGTGTGTAATGTTGCAACCTGGATTCCAACCTGGATTACCCACCACAGCTCATGTGGAGCGACATTTTGGAATAATTTTTCTAATGTCAACAACAGTGAGTTTGACTTATGGTGTGTTCACACCGAACGCAAATTTAATCGTATGCGTGAGTAGATTACATATAAAGTCAACGTAAAGACGCGAATAGACGCATCATTTGCGCCGGGCGTTGCGAATGACGCGAATTGGGCGTTTTGCCGCAAACGTCTTCCGCGCAAGTTGAAAAATTTGAATTCGAGCGGAAGATTCGCATGACGCTTTGTTGCGCCAGCCAATCAACGAAGAGCTAATCGATACGTCCGGTCTATCACTGTTGGCGAAAATGGAGGAGATTCTGATTGTTGCCGTCTCTGAAATATATTATACTTTGGCATGTTTTTCCATACATTTATTGTAATAAAATCACAGCAAAAATGATATATGCTGTATATTTATTGGTGTTGACGTTATTTTATGATGGAAAGATGGAAAGGAAAGGCTCCGCAGCTGAGATGAAAAGCCTGTAGTTGGTGTCCAATCCTCTGATGCTGTGAAACTAGACACGTCGGCGTTTGGCTTTCGGTATTCATCAATATCTTTTATTTCAGACATGACGGAAACGTATGCCAGAAAAAAATTGTGTTGTTTTTTTTATTTGCGAGTGACGTGGATGCGCGAATGGGTTCAAAATGTTCAAGCGTCTAACTAGACGCGATAGTCGCGTATTTGACGCTCTATTCGTGTTTGGTGTAAACACACCATTAGACCCAGAACAAAAAGTGCTTATACAGGGGTTGTATGGCCTTGGAAAACCCCTGTGGTGAAAATCCAGCTTTTAATATAGTTTATATGTCTATGTGGTGTTTTTAATACGTTTTAAGACAAACCATGCGTAAATTCATAAGTCGACGGCATTGCTGAGCATTTCTTTCTTAAAATTGCAGTGAACCAAAGACACAAAAACACGGTTTGAAATGGTTTGCTGGTGTTTATGTCGTCACGAACGACCTTGTAACCAATCAGATCAACGTGTGATCACCAACCAGTGGATCTCTGAGCTGAGCCGGGGCTCATTTGCATACTCATAGAACCGCGTATACTAATTGAGGCCAGCGTAGAGTTACATTCAAGATATTTTAAGGCATGAATAATCTGTTTTTCAAGGAAAATAACTTTTAAATATGTCATTTTAGTGATCAAAGATGGATTCAAGGATGTTGAAGAGTTGAGTCGAAGCCCAACTCGCGTAGTTACCAAAACATTGTGTAGCTTGCAGTTTTACGTCTCAGCCTGTAGAAGGCCAAATCTTAAAGGGTTAGTTCACCCAAAAATAAAAATTCTGTCAGTATTTACTCTCTCTCATGTTGTTCCAACCCCGTAAGACCTTCGTTCATCTTCAGAACACAAATTAATAAAGTCGTTATTTTTTGTTTGTTTTTGCGCAAAAAAAGTGTTCTTGTCGCTTAAAGTTAAGATTGAGCCACTGTAGTCACTTGGACTATTTTAACGATGTCTTTAATGACTTTTCGAGGTCGGCAAGTTTCAATTCCTCAAGAAGCCAATAGACTGGTATGCAGGAGTGATCCAGCTCTCAGATTTCATCAAAAATATCTTAATTTGTCTTACCTGGTTGGAACAAAATGAGGGTGAGTAAATACTGACAGAATTTTCATTTTTGGGTGAACTATCCCTTCAAGGATACTCTAACTTTTCTAAAATAAATGAAAAGTTTGAAAAACTACGTCGGCTCTATCTAAGTAACCATCTAAGTGACATCCTTCACCAGTCTGAACAAACCGAACAAGTGGAAGTAGTCAAAAGTGACGTGTCCCGTTTCCCTGAACCACAACTCCCTCATTGCTATGCACCGCACGAACATCCCGGCGTATGTTGATCCACAGGGCTTGAGAGAAGGAAAGCTCTGGGTGGAGGGGTGGTGGGGGTCTCTCCATTCATTCCAGCCTCTCATTTACATTGTAACAGCTCTGGCTATTTCCCTCACTACCCCCAAATATTAATGCACTCTCCTCTCCTGCTAACACCCTCCACCAAATCTCAAACCTCCAGCAGTTTCTAGAGGAAAGCTCTTATTTCTTAAGTCTGCACTCCAGACCTCCTCTCCAACCAACCCCCCCTTCCAACATTCAGCCTCTTTGATGTCTTATTTTCTCGTCTCTTACCCCCCCTCTCTCTCATCTGAGAGTCTTGAAAGACTCGCTATGGAAAAAAACAGAGAAAACCTCCTTGTTTTAGATGCGAGGTGAAAACGGTCCGGTAACAAGCAGGTGCACTGGGCCCTAGGCAGCTGTTTTTGGTACTCAAGACAAGGTGTCCCGGCTCTCCTTAAGCACTTCATATAATCCTCTCGTGCAATTCACACTGTAATTGCTGAGATGCACGCCCCCCCCCCCCAATTCTCCAATGCCCATGTCCGCTGTAAACATGGGCAACTGCGTTAATGAGACGCATGAAGCTTGACGGACTGCATCAGGCAGCCCATTGTTCCCGTCCTGCGTATGACTGTGTGTGTCGTCTGAAAGCGGCCAGTGCTTGACTGTGTATGTACATGTCTTTTTCCCATCAAATCCAAGGACGTTTGGGCTTGAATTCTATGAGTTCCACATCGCATGGTCAACAGCTCAAGTCTGGCACGTAGGCCGTCGCCTGCTAGTTCTGTCGGGCACAATAGCGCTCTTCCCTCCAAGGCCTCGGCTGATAAACTGATGACTAAACGAGGGGGGTGTCTGTCACTCACCGTCTGCGTGAACGCTTTATCTCCCCAACGAGGTCTCTCGCGGGCTCTAAAAGACATATTCCTGCACAGAAATGTCTAGGATGAGGGCTGCTTGTCACATAAAGCCATTTTTGTGTGTAAAGCAATTATGTGTGTAATATTTTGGATGTTAAAATATTTTTCCTATTCCAGCTTAACATGAGACAACTATAATAGGTTGAGTTCTCTGAAAATTGCAAACACGGTCTCTATGGCTTCTTGGCTAGCAACCTTGAATGTCTGTTTGATCTGGTGTGAGTGAGTTATTGAGTACTTTTGCAATTGAATTTAGTGACAGTTTATCTCCTAACCATTGTTTAATTTTGATATATTGGTTTAGAAGTAGCTTAGGAACATCGAACAATAGCTTATATTTTTCAGTCATTAAATGGCAAGTCTCAAATTTTGGGTTTTTTGGAGGCGTACTGTACGGCAGGAGCCTTCACTGAGACTGAATACCTTAGTCCAGTTGATATATCCCTCAATTTCTCTGCTGATTCCCAAAAGCTCTGGGTTACTTGCCATCGACTTGAATGCCTTTTGGATTAAACGATGTCCCTCCCGAAACTGAAGGAATGCAGATGCGAAGGGCCAACGGATTTAAGGACCCCAGAGCTCAACTGAATTCTTGCACCCCGCTCAGGGTCCTGTTGCCCCTTCCAAAAGCCCCCAGGGATGACACAGCTCATTGATGCATCTCTCATTAGCATTTTACCAGCTCGCTTCACTAATTTCAGAGGCAATCCGTCATGAGAAAAACGGAAGAATGTGCTCTATTTGCATGATGCCGTGCCAGAACGCCACTTCTTTTCTGCCTCTCTCTCGCGCGATCATTTGGTAACATGCCCAAGACTGCTCCGCTTTCCCAGGGAAAATCTTCGAAATCATACGAACAAGACTTCATTTTGTGCAAGGGGAGAGAAATTGTTGGAAATAAACAAAGGCTTATATTCAGCTGATGCAAGTTTTACTCTAGACTTACACACTCAAAGCAAAGGTACAGAAAT
>JAOTRC010000044.1:1639241-1649366 GCA_027497675.1 Cyprinella lutrensis
AGCGTCGCCGTCTACACAGCCAGGAAGAAATAAGACGAGGAAGATGCGAGGCAAGATGAATGTAGAGCTGCTGGTCTTGTTGGTGTTAGAACATAAAGAACTATATGACAAACGTGACAGCGACTACAAACATCTTGATAAAAGAGAACTGATATGGAGTGGTATTGCAGAGCAAATGGGCGCCATCTAATGTCAGGGAATGAATTTGCCGGTTCACTCGGCTCATCATCAGCGAGAATCGCTTGGGTGTGAACCCAAAAAAACGTGTTGAAAAAAGCTGACGAATAACGTGCGCCGATATTTGTCCCTGTGTGTACGGCCCTTTAGAAACAAAATAGTTCTTTCTAGAACTGTTCAATGAAAATTATAAATCAAATAAAATTATAATGGCCTTCTTTTCGTACCTTCTTCACTTCTTTGCTCACTTTCATTTTATTCTCGTGCACTGATTCATTCGCTAAGCTGAACAGCCAATCAGAGTTTTCTCTCTCACTGACGGCCCAACGACGATTCTAAATGCTTAATCGCAATCCGAATTTAAAACCCGAATTTTAGTTTTCATTAACGATTTTAACACTGGTCTTCTAAAGTCATATGATAGCGTTTTGTATGTGACGTACTACATTTCATGCATGTGTCAACTGATAATTCACCCTGATCTAGGTATTTTGATTTCAAATTTGCATATTGTTTTTTTTATAGAGCGCTTTATACAATACAGTTTGTTTCAAAGCAGCTTTGCCGTGTCAGATTTTAATGGAAACGTTTTGTTTTTACGAAAAAGATCCATCCTTAAATCTCTCCGTTGGGCATAAGCAGATTCATTCATGTCGCCAAAATGTAAAATAGTTGTAAATTGCCGTGAGAATGTGGATCTGGATGTTTCCAAATTTGGCGCACTTTGAATAATGGATATTTAGGTCAAAAATAACATTTCAAAGCATTCCTGTGACTAAAAATACTACACAGTCACCAATGACCCAATGGGTAAGCTGTATCACAAAGGACCTCACCCCACTCATAGCAATGGTGTCCTGCCAGACGCAGCCCTGATTCAAACGAGGAAAACAAGATTAGGGTAATATTTAGAGATTATTTATCAAATGCCAACACTGTGTACAGTACGAAGACATTTCCTTCTAACCAATCTTGTCCTGGAAGGGAGGAGACCCTTGTTTATTGAAGGATATTCCACATCCTCTCTTATGAATGCTCTCCATTCTCAAACAGCTCTGTCTCGAAGCCAAACAATACCCAACAATAATTGAAAATCATAAGTGATGAAATGTGATTTGTCTGAGCACAGCGGTTGCCGCTCCCGTAGCTTGCAGCGCAAAACAGCATAGCCAGACAGGAAAGCCCACAATCGACTGCAGTAAACACACAATACTCATAGTGAGAGACGCAGCTTAAATCCTGACGTTACCTTACCTCTATGCAGACTACCTGTTTGTTTGGCGGGTTCACCAAAAGAACATGAAAAGGAAGTGCGCTCTGTGAATCGACCCGGGCGAACAATTGCCACTCGATTCTGGTTTAATGTGTTTTTGTTTCGTTAATCGTCGCCCTAATCCAAACAGAGGATCCAGACAGGGCCCACCCAGGTGAGAAGGGCGAAAGTTATAAAGGAAATAGATGCAGCTGCCTGCTTCTAGAAATGACAAAGATAGCACAATAGGCGTGTGTGTACACTTTTACTATGGGAATCCTTGCTGCTCAAAGCCCTGGGCTGCTTTGACAAATAGTTTGCTTGTTTGCGATTGTGCGTGAATGAGTGACATAGACATTCAGGGGTGGAGGCCGTGAGCCAGTTCTCGCTATTATCTACTGCTTTGCTATTTGATGTCTCGCTTCCTTTCGGCTTCCGGGCCTCTCGTGTTGGGCCAGATCCAAGGTTGTCAATCAGGGGTCCTCAAAGGAACTATGATTTTCTTAAAATATATACAAAGATTCTATCAAAATATATTTATAAATAAGAGACAAATAGCATCTTTCATATAGCAATCACGGTAAATTACCGTAAAATTGCCAGAACGACTTTACCGGTAAATTCAAAAATTTGCCGTTCACACAATCAACAGCGTTCCGACTTTTTAGCGGTAATATCCCATCACACATCAGCTCCAAAATACGGCGTAAACTTTGTGATGATGTCATTAAACGGAATGTTACAACTTCCCTTACTGGTAAATTGGCAGAACCGATTTACAGGCGTATTTGTGAAAAGGTCCTGTTCACACATGATGTGTTGTACCAGTAAATATTGTATGTGTGACTAATATGAGTCAAAGAAGGTACTGTTTGTTGAATTATTATTGTGATGTTATTAAAGTGTCATTAATGAAGAATTTTGCTTTTTTATAACAAATTCCTGGGTTCCTAGGTTGAATGAAAGTCTGAATGGGTTTTCAAAACATGGTCTACATTATTGCATTTATTTGTTTATTAATGCAAAATACTGAATGTAATATTCTGTATATATGGAACATACGCATCTTATCAATTTAGTTTAAATCAATGAACTATTATGACTGACAAACCACGGAATGACAAACCCGATCTCACGGGAATTCATACGAATTTTACGAGGTGGCTAATCGTATGACCTCACTTGTACGAATTAGTACGATTTTTGCTAAATCATACATATTTTACAAATTGACCAATTGGTATGAATTCGTATGAATGACCTACCCCTGATCCCGCCCCTAAACCTACCCATCACATTGGTTTAGACAAATCGTATGAATTCGTACGAGGTCGTATGAATTAGTACGAATTAGCCACTTTTTAATCACTCGTACGAATTCGTACGAATTGGTCGTGAGATAGAGTTGGAATGACAGTCAATAAAGAAAAAAGAAGGAATATTTTTTAATGAGGAAAGGACCTCACTATAGCTACAATTATGTAAATTGAAATGTAAGTGTACTCAATTACATGATGAATAAATGTTTTGAATGACATGCCCTGAGAGGCTTTCGCATCATTTCTACACTTAAAATTTAAATAAAAAGATATATTAATTCATGACTGTGTCGACAAATAAAAACAAAACAAAAAACATTCTCTTTTAGACCACTACAGACTGTAAAAAATATTGGTTTTGTAGATTTGTAATCACAACATTTTTTCTTTTGTCAAATCAACTTAAATAATTTATTTAGCTCGGATAACTTATTATTTTGAATTTCTGATGATTAAATCAATCTCCTTCATTCAATTAACTCACTTTTTCCAGTTCAATCAATTTAAATATTAAGGCAACCAGGTTACTTAATTTTTTTAAGTTAAACCAACAAAAATTTTTACAGTTTATCACCAGTAATAAAGAATATTACTTAAAAACAAGTTCAGATGTGTCAAAGCTATAGTCACGTTGGCAAGTGTTTAACATGGAGCGGTTGCACTGAGTTTGAGTCCCGACTCCTGGTCCAATTCCCCTCTCCCCTTTCCCATGATTTCCTGGTTTTCTTCCTACTGTCCGATCTAAATAAAAGGCAAACAGCCCCAAAATAAATAAATCTAACAAATATTGATGAAAATGAGATCAAATGACATCTATTATCAAGAGGAAAACTATTGAGGTAAGGTCAATGTCTTACAAACTCCTGTAAGCTGTTTTACACTCTCAGAAAATACATAATTGTACCTTTAGGGGTACAATGGCTTGTCACTGGGGCTGTATCCTCCGGCTGTACCCTACGGCTGTGTTTGCTTTAGTTGGGCTGTTGGCTCTTAAACTGTAAACATTAGATTTTGGGTTCAAAATATGTCCCCTTGAGGGTACAGCCCCAGTGACAAACCATTCTACCCCTAAAGGTACAATTATGTACTTTATTTTCTAAGAGTGTATTTGAAAAAAAAAGGCATCAAGTCCAAGTGCTGCTACTTTGCTTTCCATCGATTGTTAACACAACTGAATTTTTTTAGACGCACACCACCAGTAGAAGAACTCTGTCCATTGGGGCAATTCAACACACTACCTTTCCAGCCCAACACATAATCTCTCACAGAACTGTAAATCGCAGCCATTTGATAATCACATATTACATTCCACTCAAAACTCTGTAATGACTTTCGTTCTCGTCAATGATTGCCGGAGTTCTGTCTTGATTGCCACCTGATTTGAGTGGCAGTCTTCATGGGGGAGGCCGATAAACATCTTCTTTCTAGGCGGCTCTGTTTCTGCTCGTTTTCTGCAGTGACTCTGAAGGTGTTTGTTTGGAACATGCAGCCAGGATACGGTAGAGCCACCATACCTCAAACTCAAAGGTAGGTAGATCAAAGACCTCACATTTGCAGGGAACGTCTGAAGACGATAGAGCTGCAGGCATGCACGGGCCAACCTGCAGTAGCACCTGAAGAAAAAACACGATTGTGTGATAAAAACCTGCTGGTGAGGAGCTGAAGACTGCCCTCTGCGTGTCGGTGTGTATTCGAGAATTGACCCTGCTTTGCGATGGCTGTGTTGGATTTGGAAAAAAAACTACCTTCTACTTTTCTACTTACACTCTAAAAAAACATCTTTGGGTCAAATATGGACAAACTTAGCCATTGGGTTAAATGTTTAAATAACATTTTTAACCCAACATTTCGGTTGGTCCATATTTGACCAAAAATTGGGTTAGAATAACCCAGACTTCAATGGAAAGCCTGCTATCTTAAAAAACCCCCCCACAAAATGTACATCCAAATGAAAAAATCCATTGTACAGTCAATATTTACAATGAAAACTTAATTTTGACCAGTAACAATGGGATTCCCCATGACGTCCTGAGTTTCCCACTGGTAATTACATTGTAGTGGTGTTCGTGTGCGCTCATTTAGAAACTGTGATCATCAAGACATGACTCAAAGAGCTATAACTGCCTAGTTTGGCTGTAGATTTGGCACTTTTTCTTGTGGAACAGGAGTTCCCAATAAGTGTTTCTGCGTGTGTGGGTTGGTGAAGGTCTAGCTGGATTAGAGCCGCTCTGCTCTGATTGCTCCCACCTGTCAACAGGGTTAACTTCCCGCTTCTGTTAGGTGCACTTAGCCGTGCAAAACTTTCAGCTCTGACAGGCAAGCAGCCCTCGATCTGCCCTACCCATACCCCATCCAGACCTGCCCCCCAACAGTCAAACCCTAGTCAGCCCAGACTCCACCATTTCTACAGGCCTGGACACTATATCCACTAATGGAATTAAATAAATCTTGAGCCTCTTCAAAGGCATAAAACCTCTTGCAAATTCCAAGCATTAAAATTGAGAAGGCTAACGCTTTTTTTTGTGGCCACAAAGATTAATTTCAGCCCACTCGTGGCTTTGCTACAAGTACCTAAGTAAAGATGCTGCCATTCGGTGGTATTTTTAGACCTGGTTGCTTGCAAAGGTACCGTCTTTCCAAAGCAGTCCATGCTCGAGTAGATGACCTTCTGTCAAATTCTGTCCTATGATTCGGCAGCCACGATTCCCAGGGGATTTATTTTTAAAAACTAGCATGCCTCTTCACTTTGTTGGGTAACACCAGCATTACCTCCCCTGCGTAAACCTTGTGCGTTATCGCTAGATGCATTTATCTTCAGGTTAACCCTAGATCAGTGGAGGGATTGGAAGGGAAACTAGATTGGCATCTCTCTGTGTGGTCCAGAGTGAGTCTCTGTGCAGCTGCCTGAGGGAACTGCACCTCTGCACGCTTCACTACCTCCACCCCCTCCTGCTCAGCCCCCGGCCGCCTGAACCGGCCGTCAACAGGAAGCCAGTCTCACCTAAGCCTCTAAGGATAAAAAAATGATCTGCACCTGATTTGAGACAAGTTTTTCCCGTTCTCTTCTAAATTATTCTGCAATTCGAACAGGTAATGTTAGTCATTGACGTTATAGTTGTTTGTAATGGTAAACTCAAGAGTTCTAGGGTTAACTTGAAGAGGAATGCACCTAGCAATAACACAGAACATTGACAGGTACAGTTATAACCCAGCTATAATCGTTTCCCAGCCTTGGGTAAGTTAGTTCTTTGGGTTACTTGGTATCATTCCAGGCCGTTCTCATCCTTTAGCGTCATATGTGACGCTATATGACAAAATGGCGCTATACTACGGACATGGCACTCTTTATCGTTAATATAACACGCAAACCCAAGTCGTATTAAATCCTTTAGCGTTATATGAGACTATACCCTACCCCACACCTAAACCTACCCATCACAGCGCACGTTATATTAACGATAACGGGTGCCATGAGCGTAGTATAGCGACGTTTTGTCATATAGAGTTCTATGTGACGCTAAAGGATGAGAATGCGTTGATCATTCTGTTTTGGCGTTGTAAAAACCCTAATGTTAACATAATTAACTGTTTTGAGTAGGGTAAACTTAAATTTTACAAATTAGTTCAATCAAATGAACTTTTATGAGTATGAAGAACTTTCTTTTACTTTTGAGTTCACAAAACCAAGTTTTAAGAGATCTGAATTGTTTTATTGTTTTAAAGGATTAGTTCACCCAAAAATGAAAATTCTGTCAGTATTTACTCACCCTGTTGTTGTTTCAACCCCCTTCGGAACACGAATTAAGATATTTTTGATGAAATCTGAGAGCTGGATCACTCCTGCATACTAGTCCATTGGCTTTTTGAGGAATTGAAACTTGCTGGCTTCGAAAAGTTATTGAAGACATCGTTAAAATAGTCCAAGTGACTTCAGTGGCTCAATCTTAACTTTATCAATTGACGAGAATACTTTTTGTGCGCAAAAAAACAACAAAAATAACGACTTTATTTCAACTTTTTTTTTTGCTATGGCAATCAAAAGGAATGCTAAAATCAATAGTTATATAATGTTTTTCTTTTAGTTACATAAATGTTAAGTGGGAAAATTAGTGTTTGAGAACAGATATATGTTAAATGTTCTTTATTGCCGTACTCATTCACCGATTGCTATCTCAGTATTGTGTTACCAAATGGCAAGTTAGCGTTTACTGACTTACAGTAGCAACATTGTAAAAAAATATTTTTTTTTCATCAAATCAACTTAAATAAATTATGTTGTTCAGATAACATAATATTGTGAGTTTCTGAAGATTAAATCAATCTCCTTCATTGTATTAACTCAATTTTTCAGTGTACTTAAAATTAAGGCAACTCGGTTACTTAATTTTTTTAAGTTAAACCACCAACAATATTTTTTGTTAAAGCTAGCCAAGTTCTCACTACTAAAAATATTTAAGTAGCGATTTCATGTTAATTTATATTAAGTTAAGCGCAATTAAAATGTAAACGTACAGAATAAGAATCTGCCATGTGCTTACTTAAACTTTGAATTTCTTACCTCACAATTGTTGACGTAAATGATTCCCACACAGCAACATCCGTTTAAGACGAACGTAAAATATTCATGTTGACTCAATTAAAAAAAAAAATTGGTAAACCAAATTTTTAAAAGATTACATTGATTACATTTAATGAAATTAAGCTGGAATCACTTCTATGAAGGATTGTGTTGTATATGCTCATTTTAATTAATGAAATTGAACAAAGAGCTTAAATCATTTTTTTGAGTGGCGGCCCAGATCCAGAACATGTGGATTCAACGCGTACAAGATGTGGTCCGGATCTGGGCCACCACTCTGTAGCTGTCTGGTTTTCCTTGATTTTGGGGAGTTTTGCCAACTTATCCGGGTTTACAGTGTGTAAGTTATTTGTAATTACAAGTGTAATTGCACATGGCAGTTGTAATTGCACATGGCAATTTGTAATTACAAAGTGTTAATTGCAAATGGAGGAGTAATTGGCTTCTTAGAAAACTCGGACACAAGAGGAAATGTTAGCAAGGCCAAGTCCACCTGGCGAGCAGCTCACACTCGCCCGATAAGCAGTGGAACTGTGGGATAAAATTGTACGAAGTGTGATTTTTAAGCACCTGAGCATCGCCGAGAAATGACTCGCTCCTTGTCTCGGATTTGATCGGCGTAATGAGTTTTCGACCACCAGCCTAAGCCACTCAGATAGGGGGACAATTTTTAACGTCTAATCTAATGCAACTGGCTGTGCTTTAGAGCCACAGCATTCTCATTTACATACCACTAAGCCTCTTTGAAAGCCCTGAGTGCAGCAGAAAAGATATCTGACCTCTGGATGGGCCACAAAAAAATTGCATTGGCCTCCTCATAACATGGGGATTAATCACACATATGATTACACATTAAATTACCTGGGCTGTATGCGTTTGCGCTGTGCTTTGGTGTCAGCATGTTAAGGGTTTTCAAAAAAAGTTCGTTGCAACTACTTCGTAAAAAAAAAAAATCCTTGTAACCAATTGGTTTTTGACTGATACAGACTGACATTCTGCCTGGCTTACCCTTTTCTTTACAAAAAGGACAGATTAAGACAATCCGTTGCAAGCCACCTCGACTTTGCAAGGTGCTTTAGCACTAAGAGCAAAGAGGATTTCTCTGGTGCTTCGGAGAAGATGCTGAGGAATCTTGCGGCATTAGTTTTGCCCACCTGGAAGTGCACGCCAGACCACACCAACCCTCCCCTTTGTTTACTAGCTTAGTGACCATCATCCCCAGCCTTGATAAAAACAACCCTGATATAGATATCACTTAGCAGCAGAATGTTTTTCTCCCATTTTTAGAGGAATGTGTAAGATTAGAGCCCACTTTTGGCCTCGTCCCTTGTCTCATTAGAAACCTACACTCGAGTCAGACGTCCCACATCAAAGAGCAAAAGCTCACGCGGGATCTAATCCAAAGATTGCAGAAATCCCTCTCGCCCTTATCAGCAGCACCTCCAACACATAAACCCAACTTATTCGGGTGTTTACACACACGAATCATCCGACATTTAAGTCACTTTCTGATGTAAGCTGATTTTTTGCAAAACTCAGTCACATATCGGATGATGACATATCAGACAGGTAGAATGGATTTTAAAGTTGTGTAGGGATACGTTAACACATTGAAGAGTTTGGAGCATCTCTACAAACATATGTTCTGGCCGTTTGGTCCAGCGAATGTGGACTGGCGTAGGGTTTATGAAGCGTCGTTGGTGACATTAATGGGCAGTGGTATTGTTCGGCTTGCTTGATTTATTCCCTTTGGGCTAATGTTCTTGAGACGAGGCCTGCTGCTCCTTTTTCTCGGCCCCCCTCGAGAACAAAGTGACAGCTGCAAGACTTGCCACGGCCTTCTTGTCAACACAACCTTCAATCGAAACTCTAACAAGGTTTATACGGCAACTGTCTCGCATAATCCAGCCATTTTTTTTACACAAAGATAGTGGGAAATCAAGTACGAGTGATAGTAAACAATCCTAACTCATCCTGGTGTTTATGGCCAATCTCGTGGAATAAGAGAAGGACCAGACGGCCCCAGTCCAATCTGTCGAGGTGACCCGTGTGCCCGCTGTCCTGTGCCAGTCGGCCATTTACCCCGCGCTCAATCAACAGTTTATCTCACACGCTTACCCCCGGCCAGGCAGATGGCAGAAGAGCGAGCCAGCCTCACACCAATAACCGGAATAGTAAATGAGTTAGCTGTATGCACATGGCGTTAGTGTCTACTTGACCTGTTTGGAAAGTTTCGCCATATTCTCACCCATCGAGCCAACTCTTGCCCACTGAGGAGGTGTTTGTGGGACCCGACAAAGGGGGTCTGTAAATAAATATTCTTTGGAAGGAGTCAAAGCCTCTAAAATGGCTTTTGTTTCCAGAGGCCAAGTGCCCACTAAGCCGGGAATCGCTCAATACAATTTGTTTTTTTAAGTGATGAAGATATTGTTGCCCTCCAGAAGGCAGGGAATGTGTGACGTTTCCAGGAGGCCATATGTTATTTCGGATTCCTCCTCTATGGCAGACCCTGCAAGAAGACTTCCAAATGATAGAAATGTTTTGTTTTGTCTGAGGAGCGAGTTTTGTTTTAAACCATCTTGCTTGGGTTTGATAAATGGCTTGATGTTGAGACTGTAAAGCATTGTCAATTACCAACCCGATCTCACGAGAATTCGTACGAATTTTAAGAGGTGGCTAATTCGTAACAATTCGTATGACCTCACTCATACGAATAAGTACATTTTTGCTAAATCGTACATATTTTACGAATTGGCCAATTCGTATGAATTCGTACGAATGACCTACCCCTGACCCCG
>JAOTRC010000044.1:1696082-1715493 GCA_027497675.1 Cyprinella lutrensis
ATACTTTTTAAGGGTCTTAATTTTCCCAAAATTGATTTATCACCTTTTAATACTTTTCAAGACCCCGCGGATACCCTAATCTAATAAGGTGAATTATTTTTGAAAACCACAGATACACACACACACACACACACACACACACACACACACACATATATATATATATATATATATACATTCCATTCATTTCCATTAAAATATGAAGTAAAAATATTAAGAAATAAATTACAATTTGAAACATATTTACTTATTTTAAATAGTAATAATATTGAACAATTTTTTTTGATCAAATGAATGCAGCCTCGGTGAGCATGAGAGACCTATAGTGTATGTTTATCCATCTATTAAACAGTCTATTATTTAAATTGTGATGGAGAAAAATCATTTATGTTTTGATGACTAATAATGTTAATATACTATAAAGACAGAGACCATTGGTCCCATGATTGTACCCAAAAATAAATACAACACAGAAACACACTCATTTGTTCTGCAGCAATTTCCTGTTTAAATAATAGTGTCTTATAGCAAATATCATAGCAAATCACATCTATTGGTCATTACAAAATAAACAGAAATATTAGTGGCTGCATCCAAAATTGCATACTTCCTTACTAGGCTATAGTAGGCAAAAAACAGTATATGACAAAAGTAGTATGTCAGAATTCACAGTACTCATAAAAGACTTGCCAAAAATACCCGGATGACATTCATGGTTAGATTCACTTTATCCAAATCTTACCGGGCGGTCTAATGACATTATTTATGACATCAGCTTAAAACATTACAATACTCATGATAACTTCCCTTAATTCTCCTTTATATCCAGTTCACCGAGCCCGTTCTCATCCCAAGGCGTCATATTTGCCAAAACGTAGGCATATGGCTCTGATGGCACCCTTTAGTGTCAAATGAGACGCACATATATATGGGGCAGAAGGCGCCTCCAAGTGGTCTAACGCTAACCCTACCCCATACCTAAACCCACCATAACCGAAGCGTCTCTCATTTGACGCTAAAGGGTGCCATGTACGTTGGTTGTCTACGCTTTGGCAAAAGCATCATATATGACGCCTTGGGATGAGAATACATTAGTTCACCAGCTATATACTCGACAGTGATGACATAGAACTATACAGACGTTCAAACACAAATATCTAAAGATGGCAGCGTGCTTGTTTCTCTGGCGCTCAACAAGGTGTGTAGGCCTACATCCAAATTTCTTTGGTCTGAAAGAATGTTGAATGTTGTATATTGTATGAAACAAAATAGATATCCCTGCTTTATATTGCCAACAGATGTTTATGTCAGGAAAACAGAGCCCTGGTTTGTTTAGATGACTGTGAGTCATTTGCCAAACTTTAGTTTTCTTAGTCATAATGCTTACAATTAAGCAGTGATTCTCGACATATAATCCATTAGCAAGTGGAAACCAGTTATTCAAAATGATTCATTGGTGCTAAGCTACAGACAGAAAGATCATTTTGCCCATGCTAATGTCTAAGCAACTCTGTTTTAAGAAAACACATAACCAGCCATATCCCTTCCCTGCTTACTAGTCTTAATCCAATTTCAGCAACACGTTACATTCGCTTTTTAGAAGCTGGTAGGTCTTTGGCCTCTGAAGACGTTTAAGATTACACATGTGAAACTGATTCTTTGGTGCACGGTGCTCACGCTATGTCTACATTTAGTCATGCAAAAGTGAAACGCTGAAAGTATTTGAAATGGTCAGAGGGTTCAGAGCAACATACACTGTATTATAACTGTCTGTCTAGTACTAACCCAACAAAAGTGAATACATGTATGTGAAGCAGGGCTATTCAGTACCAAATGGGTGTCGGTTGTTATTACTGTATATTATAATGTTGTGATTTAATTTTAGCATTTATAACGATTGTAGTTTTGAGTGTTTAATATTTTTTTGACACAATTTCATAGAGTTTTAATTAATTTTGGTAACACTTTACAATAAGGTCTCATTTGTTTACATTAGAGCATGCATGCATTAACATGAACTAACAATGAGGAATATATTTTGCATTTATTAACCTTTGTTAATGTTACCTAATAAAAATGTGCATGTTCTTTTTATCTCACTGTGCAGTCATTAATGTTAACAGATACAACTTTTGATCTTAAAAAATATTGGTACATGTTAAGATTAACAGAGGTTAAAAAATGCTGTAGAAGTATTGTTAATTTTTATAATTCACATAGCTAACTAATGTTCAAGCTCCTCTGTAGTCAATAAAATTATCCCTTAAAACTTATCTTTGATCACCAAAATGACATTAAAAGTTTTTTCCTTGAAAAAAGAAGCTTCATGCCTTAAATTAACTTGAATGTAACCTTACACCCTTGCCTCAGTGTGTCTATGAATATGCAAATTAGCCCTGCCTCCACTCACACAGCTCAGAGATCCACTGATTGACATGATTGGTTACAAGGTAGTTTGTGATGTCAGAAACCCCAGTGATTTCAAAAATTGTCTTTGATTCACAGCCGTTTTAAAGAGAAAATACTCAACAATGGTGTTGAGTTATGAATTTGCACATTGTTTGTCTTAAAGCATATTAAGTGCATCCCTATACATAAAGCAAAAACACCACAATCTATTGGATTCACCGATTCAGAATCAATGAATCAGCACACTGAAAAAAAAATGCTACCATAAATTTTTCATTACAATTATGATATTTAAGTCATTTCAACCTAAATTAGATTAAATCCTCTATTTGGGTCATTTTGAGCCGAATTTCTTTATCTATTGCACTGAAAAACAATTGGAGTAGGATTTATTTGAAAAAAGCTAGGCAACTTTTTTTTTTAATTTAGAAAATGCTAGTAAATTTACAAAGATGTGCCAAGTAAAAATCTAAACATATTTATCAGTGATCATAAATCTTTAAGTTAAATTTACTTGGAATATGGAATTAAGTAAAATTTACAGAAAATGAGTAATTTTAACTTGGCTAGTAAAAGGTTAATTAATATCGATTTAGATGAAATTTCCTTTGCCATTACGTTTCACTTAAACAATAATATTGAATTTTATTAGTCATTTATAGTATGTGATACAATCCTTTGAATAACTTATACATGATGTCAGATGTTAAGCATCATGTGAATATATACCTTCAATACTTAGACGATACACAATGGCGGTAACATTTGATGGGTCGTTTTTGTGTTTGAATGTGTCATTTTGAGCAAAAAAATTTCTCGAAATGTCACAAAAGGGCAAGTTACTAATACTGACAACAAAAATCAATGATAAAACAGTGTAAATACAGCTGGAAACCAGTGAAAAATGAACCTCCTTATTCATTATTCAAGGTCCAGTGCATGATGGGAACACCAGTATCAGAAAAGTTGAGTAATTGATGCTTAATTTTATTGAGTTGATATGTACACTTTCATTTCTACTCGCTTGAATTACGATCTGATATGGAATTTACTTAGTTTTAATTCTTGCCTGAACTAACTTTTTCATGTAAATTACATTGGTTTTTTTCAGTAGTATTTACTTTTTTTACATACACTGTATTAATCTGTTCCCTTACTTTTTAAATACATGTTCCTGGTTTTATTCTTTAAAAATAAAAAAATAAAAAATACATATTTCCCATTTTCCCTAGAGAAAAGTTTTACCATCCAAACACTTTTTAATGGATCACGTCAAGTGTTGTCTCACACGCTATTCATCTGGACTCAGATCAGTCATCATGGCTGTAAAGACAGAATTAAAGTCTGTAACATCAATAACCAGTGAGCTGTGAAAATGGAAGGACACATTTCCATTTACTCAAAACCTTGGAGAAAAGTTTGCATTGAAACACGTTCAGCCTGGATACGTGTTGTCGAAGGCCACGTGGGTTTTACTCTATAGGCACGGCTAATCAATCTGAAAATGGTGGCAAAGGTGGCATTATTCTGAGGTAAACAAGCCTACGTACTCACACACCCAGCAAACATGTCACTCATTTCATCGTTCGTCTGACGCTGTAATAACAGCTTGAACTCCTAACAGGAGTAAAGACAAGCCGAGCTATGAGTATATCACGGTTCACTTCTATCATAACCACACACAACAATCACACACTCGTGGCTTTCTCCGAGTATTATCTCCTCCAAATGCAGAGAGGCCTTCCTGAGACGTTTTAAACGTTTCTGTGCAGTGTCCTCCGTGATGTGACAAGAGTGGGATGATACCAGCTCTTAGACCCATCGTCGAAGCGGCACTCAAACGCAATCAAATACAATCAGCACCAGTCTGGCACTAACTCTCTCTCTCTCTCTCTCTCTCTCTCTCTCTGAGTGCCCGGCGGACAGCCTCAGTCTGTTAAACGTGACAGATGGAAGAGAAGATCTGTGTGTGTGTGTGAGTCGCTCCTTTGATCACACCATCTCCTCTGACCGGCCCAAATCATTTCAAATCACACAACAGGTTGACTCAGATCTTCAGGGCCACATGTAGCTTGGCCTTGTTGAAAGCGAGTAGACATGAATCCTCCATCTCACGTGACGAGGGACCAAGATCATAAATGATATGACATGTTATGTGTTGTAGTGTTATGTTATGTTATGTCGTGTTACATTATGTGTCGTTATGTTATGTTTATGTTATGTGTTGTTGTTTAATGTAATGTCATGTTACATTATGTTATGTGTTGTGTTGTGTTGTGTTATGTTATGCTATGCCATGCCGTATGTTACGTTATGTTTTATGTTATTTTTATATTTACACAACACAACAAAACACAACATAACATAACATATAACATAACATAACGTTTTGTTGTGTTATAACATAACAAGTAAATATGCCATGTTATGTTATATAAAATAACATAACATAACGTTGTGTTATGTTATGTTATCTTGTGTTATACCAAGCTGTGTGTGTGTAAAATAACAACATAACATAACAAACAGCATGGCACAACATAACATAGCATAACATGACATGACATAACATAACTAACAGCATGGCATAACATAACATACTGTAACATAACATAACAACAAACAGCATGGCATAACATACTGTAACATAACATAACATAACAACAAACAGCATGGCATAACATAACATACTGTAACATAACATAACATGACATAACATAACAAACAGCATGGCATAACATAACATAACATACTGTAACATAACATAACATAGCATAACATGACATAACATAACATACTATAACATAACATAACATAGCATAACATGACATAACATAACATACTGTAACAAACAGCATGGCATAACATAACATAACATAACATAGCATAACATGACATAACATAGCATAACATGACATAACATAACAAACAGCATGGCATAACATAACATACTGTAACAAACAGCATGGCATAACATAACATAGCATAACATGACATAACATAACAAACAGCATGGCATAACATAACATACTGTAACATAACATAACATAACAAACAGCATGGCATAACATACTATAACATAACATGACATTACATAACAAACAGCATGGCATAACATACTGTAACATAACATAACACAGCATGGCATAAGATAACATAACATACTGTAACATAACATTACATAACATAACACAACACATAACATCAAATAATAACAGAAACATAATGTTGTGTTTTGTTGTGTTATAACATAACAAATAAATATGCCATCTTATGTTATATAAAATAACATAACACAACATAACATACAACATATAAAATAACAACACAACAAAACATAACATAACACACAGCTTGGCATAATATAACGTAACATAACATAACATAACAAACATAACATAAAATAAAATAACATAACACACAGCATGGCATAACATAACAACAATATATAACATAACAACAACATATAACATCAAATGACAACAGAATCATAATATGTTATGTAATATGTTATGTTATATGATTTTATGTTAACACAACAAAACAGCAAAACTTAACATAACATAACATATAGCCACATAACATAAAATGTAACATAACATTTAACATAACATAGCGTAACATGTAATGTGATTTACATGACATTTGACTATGGTTAGGTTTAGGGGTGGGCCTTACGTTTTTTTCTCCCCTAAAAATCATACAGTTCTGTAAGAATCCCATTGTATAAATTCATACACAAAATCGGTACCGCATTAAATCGTTACTTGTTTGCATGCTACATTTTCTGTCATTATCCAAATGTTTCGGATTCAACATAATGTTGCTAAACACAGCATGTAGACTCATCCTTCGCTGTCTCAAAAAAGGTTCCCAGTTACTAGGAAGAACTTTAATAAATCATTTTCGAAAATATATAAATGCATTTTTTGCTTTTTTTCCTCTTAAAACACGATATAAAGTTTCTCATAAAAGGTTGAAAGTGTTGTTTTTTTCACACTATAATGCACATTGTTTCACATCTTGTTCCTGTACAACTGAAACAGTGAGTGTTTTTAAAGTTTCTTAGCGTAACCCTTTAACCACCGCAGTTACAAACTCCTTCACAACAACAACTAAGCATCATCTTCAGAGTAACACATCAGATCTCGCGCATTCGAACAGCTCGCTGTGCTTTTCAGACTGGGAAACTGAAGTTTGCCGACATTGTTCCCGAGTCAGTGAAGTTTGTAAGGCATGTTCACCAGCTCTTCTCCCGACCAGCCCAACTTTTAATAAGGTTTTAATGACCACTTGTGAAACGCTGAAGAGATGCTCGGGCTCTCTCTTTACTCTCGGGGCTGCAAATCTGTCAGGCCCGGCTACATTCTCACCCAGGTTGTCAACCGTGCTTCTCCAAGACAGGGTCACAGGGTTAAAATCGATTTCACAGGCCACCTGGAGAGCCTAGTCCGCAAACTGACTCAAGAAATTTATATCAGGCTTAGAATTGCCTACCACCCAGGGTTAGGTTGAGCTAGCGCTCCCCCAAAAAGTCCCAGGCTCAACAGAAGTTGGCACAGGCAGAGGCTGGGGTTGTTGACCCTGCAAGCTGACCTCTTCAAACTTCAACTGAATTGTTCTGGCAGTTTCCACGGTGACAGGCCACTCCAAGCTTATCCTGCTTAGGCTGAAAGGGGCGCAAACTTTACTATAATCTGCCGAGCGATGATACAAAAGTTGAAAAAAGAGGCTGAACACATCAAAGGTGATGTAAAACATCCTAGAAACAAAGTATGAAATACACTTTTTTTCCCCCAAAACCTTGCTAATTTGGCAAATCTGTCACTAAAAAAATCAGGGCATTCAGATCACATTTCAGCTGTCACGATGAACTTTATCCACCGAGATTTAACCAGGTGTTGTTGAAAACTGACACGAGATTAATAAAAGTGCCTGTCCATGTCCTGTTTCCTTATCCCGAGTACCCACACACGTTCATTAACGTCTCGCCTCTCATGAAGCTCTACAAATACACAATTATTGATCACGTATCTTAGACTTGACCGGTCACTTCAAATATTTACAATCATTATCAGATGATATAGTGAAACTCTACAGCACAAGCTGTCATTACACTTTTATCTTTTGAGTTATGAACTTCATAAGTTGACAGGTGCAAATGACTCTGATACATAATCAATATAAAGCTCTGCTATCTAGATTGACCTGCAAATATATATATATATATATATACATACACTTTACAATAAGGTTTATTAGTTAGCTACCTTAATTAACATGAAAAAATACTTCAGCATTTAGTAATCTTTTAAAAGTTAATATTAATTTCAACATTTACTAATGTGATTAAAATCAAAGGTTTTATTTGTCAAAATGAGTTAATGCACTGTAAACTAACATGAACAAACAATGGACAGCTGGATTTTATTAACTAACATTAATAAATACTGTAACAAATGTATTGCTCATTGTTAGTTCATGTTAGTTAATACATTTAATGTTAACTAAGCGTTGCCATACTCATATTAAAGAAATGTTGATTGTTTAAATAGTTCAGGTGTTTATATGTAAGTATTGAATTATACTAATAAGTAGGTTCTTGTATCATTAAGTCTTGTAATTACACACTGTTATTGCAATTGATAAAGTAATTAATTGTAGGCTATATACATGAGCAGTGTGTAACACGCAAGGTCTACACCAATAAATCAATAGAAAATAAAGTGGTATTTCAGGCTTTGTTAGGACACAATCGCCCAGAGGGAACCCAGCACTTGGGTTGTTGGCAGACAATGCCATAACTGCCCACCAACTGTTGCGTGTTTTAATGGGACTCGCTGTGTTTCTTATGTTAATTGGGCGGGTTGAGCGCAAAGACAGTGAAATCTCATCCTGCGACTAGATTGGCTTTTCAGAGGGAGATGTCATTTGGCTGAGCTCTGATCTCCTCGATAGGGAGATAGGCACCTGATTCAAATGGTTTGCCTGTTCCCTCTAGTCACTCGATCGGCGTGTGAACTCTCTTATTTACAATCAAATGGCCTGACCGGGCAACACACACTTCGGCAGCTCCCGTATCACTGCATATAGGCAACAACACCCTCTTTTAACTCGCATCACGCGTTTCATCACACCACCCGATTGGGCTGTTCTCATTCATGGAAACCATTTTAAACGTGCATTTGCGGGTCTAGAATATCCTTCTAGTTGTCAGAAACTTTATTTAGGCTGTTAGATTGAGGCCTGCATGCGTTAATAAAATAACTTGAATTGTCTATCGTCTTCTATAATGCCTGTTGCGGTTTTATAATGATATTTTGGTGGCACTATAATCAAAGAATGAACCGGTGATGCAACTCTCGAAAAAAGGAGAGGGGCAAGTCTTATTAAAAGAAGAAAATATGTGAAGAAATGTTGTTTTAATTTTTCTTGGTTATAACCAACATGCAGTAGGTAGCCTACTTATGACTTTTCGCTTGATATTCAAAACACGTGATATTTGTTAAAAAAAAGAAATAAAAGGGGGAAAATGTGTTTTGAAGGTGCAAGGGAATTTTTAGTTTGGTTATTTTAGTAGGCTACTTTTTGCTTGATGGTTTCGCCACTTGACATATTTGGCAGCTCTCTTCACGTATTCGTTTTATGACGTTTGACGCACGAACGAAATCTCGCGCGCTAAAAAAAATAATATATGCATAATTTCGAACTGTCATTTTTTGCGTCAAACGTTTGTCCTATTTAAAGCATGACATTCCGTCACTTGCAGGGGACGCTGGAGTTGCTCTTTGAGACTGAATGAAAGATAGAAAAAAAACTTTACATTCCATCAGGGTCTCTGACGAGAGCACAGGGGCCATTCAAAGATTGTAGACCCACTAACCATACTTGAGAATTAATTAGACTCATGCAAGATAGGCATGGGGTGACCTAAAATGAGAAGCGTGTTTTTTTAAGCTCTGTATTGCCTTTATTCGAGGACTATAAAATATTGTAGGCCTAATATGTCATCATAATTAACATTAACAAACGGAAATATAAAAGCACTTGTTTTCATTCGAAAATAGCTAGCACAGTTGCTGCAATTAGTTATAACAACTTAAAAGTTATTGAGATTTAAATTTGTCCAATTTAACTAAACTAAAGTTAACTGAACTTAATATTTTATTAGGCTGAGTTTAGTAAAATCGTAGCCTACTTTTTGTTTAAAGTTGAAAAGACACATTATTTCTTATTCTAATGTTGAAATTTAAGTTTTGATAAATACTTTAAATAATAGTCTATTCAAATATAGCGTTTACATTGTGTTTTGTGGACTTGACGTTCGAATAATGCTGTCCTTAAATAACACGTTCTTTATAACGGCTTACGAATTCGAATCGAATATCCAGCCTATTCGATTTAAAAGTGAAAGTGTTGGGGAGCAGACACCTTTAGGGCATGCAGGAAAAGCCACAGATGTGAACATTTTGAGAAAATTAGTTGTCAACAAGCCCACGCGTTCCATTCAAATGACACGGGGGTGACCAGAGAAACATAATGGGCCGGTTGAGGGGCCCATTCAACGTCCAGACAAACCCTTTCTTCTGAAAGCGCACGTCTGCTTGATCCAAAACTGAGAAGAGAAACGAATCCCTGCATGGGAATATTCCCCTCCAAAAAAAAAAAAAAAAAAAAAAGTTCAATCCTTGTCCAATCGCCGATTTCATCAATCCATTTCAACCCCTTAATATCTTCAAGCTTTTACGAACTTCTTATCTAAATCAAGCCTAATGACACTCTTTACCAACAAATAATAGATTTAAATAGTGTAATTGCAGATGAATATGATCTTTTTTTAAGTAGGATGACCCAATTGTTTTTAGTGTCATTAATCAACATATATGCTATGTACAAGTGAAGCTTGAAATTGGCGGAATGAAGAGAACAATGCTCTGCTGTTTCTGAGGGTCAGCTAATGACAACCTCCTAACAGCCCCCAAACCTAATGCTGGGAAACCAGGAAGAAAAAAAAACTGATTTCACATACTGGAGATCATCCATGCAAAAGTGCGTCATAGATATACACATTCACCTGATGACATTTCCGGAAATGGGAATAAGAACGAAAAGATTTTGAATATGCTGTTATATTTGAAGAGGAATAAAGAATAAAACGTTTGGTGCGCGTTTCCACAGTTCGATCCACATTTACGTTAGGCTACAATAAAATCGTATTTGTTATCGCTTTGTTTTCGCTAAATAATTATTCCGGATATTTTTTCTGACCTTTAAAATCTTCCCGAAACTAAAAGTATTTTCCTTGCGTTAATTAAAAGTGTTGCATATCGGCTACCAACAAAAAACAAGTAGTAGTTTTAATCCATGCAAATGTTCTAAATCCGAACGAACGAAAATCGCTAGTTTTTATAACATATGCAATTTTGATGAGGCACGCACAAATGAGTCAAAATTGGTTTAAATTTTTTTCCAATGCATTTTAACAAACACTTTCCTCCAGCTTAATATTAGTGCAGTGTCCCCATCCCCCGTCTACCCAGTGTATGGGACTCAGTGGTGCATTAAAGGGATCCGCATTGCTGTGACTGATCTGCTGTATAAAAGCACAGATTGTTCCTCGCGTGGGATGAAATACTCGCACCTCAGCTTTGCATATGGTCAAACTTGTTGCCCCGCATAATGATACAGGACAGAAACACATTGACTGATGTCATCTGTTGCACACTGACACATGTCATCAGCTTAAATAGATTGATCGGAACTGTTCGATCCGTTATCAGCATCAGCATTAAAAAACGCGCGTAAACTCTGCTAAATTATAACCGAGCGAATTTTTGAATTTGAATCTTTGAAACCACATTTGAAATCATGCATGAAGATCAATGCAATGACAAATGAGAAATGCACACTGCAAGATTTCCATAGTCTAGCCTTATGAAAATGATGACAAAACTCAATTTTCTAACTCCAAAGATCTCTCCACCATGAGGCTGGATTGTTCTGCAAATCATCTCTTTAAAAATAAAGAGATGATGATTTACATTGATGCCGAGAAAAAGCACCAATTATCCTGTCATTAATCACGTGTGCATTTGTAACAAAACAAATAGTTAATGTTCAAGACCGCATCCAAATCATTTTCAGGTTTGACAAATGTAGCGAATCAAAGCTGCTGATGTATAAACACGCACCAGACAATACAAACAATTAAATATATCAACATATAATTGCATGCAGACAATACAAAAAAGGTGTGTGCACTTCAATGTCTTTGAACAGAATGTTATGGGATAAACAGGGTTCTTGAGGAAAAAGTCGTATTAGCATTTGCAAACAAGAAGGCTCTTACTAAAATGTAACTTTGCACAACAAAGAGTCTGGCAGTTAAAAAAAGGACTGGCATGCGTGAATATGATGACAAGCAGTTGTCGGAAGTTGAATTGGAGTTGAGTGCCAAAGTCTTCAGCAGGATCATGGGTAAAATGATGACAGAATGCACAGTGGTATTAAACAACGGGCTACGCGCGTGTGAACAAACGATCGCTATCTATAAAATAAACCATCTTTAGTGACGTCTCAAATGCTGCCATTAATATTAACGAACATCAACACAAACAAGCAAGGACAGGGACAACATCTGCTTTCATACGGGTCGTATAAACGCACTTGTTGGATTCATGAAAATAAATGAAATGCTTCAAAATAATAATAATGATGCGTCGCGTGTTTTGTCCAGGTTCGGTTCGGTTCGGTTCGGGTGGCGGCGCGAGACTTGCAGTGGTGCTGGCTGACAGTGTGTGGTCTCATTGAGACCCCCATCCCCCTGTTTTTCTGCACCTGCACTGGATCATTCACCCAATGAGAGACATCTCTGACAGTCCTCAATTCAGCCCAGTCCCCCTCCATCACTGCCCCCCTCCCGCAAACACGGCCACAAGAAACAACTTATTACTTTCTCCAAATAGTTTGCGCCTTTCTACACCCATTCACTCTCAGCGCCAACACACAACACATTACAGACATAAAGACACACACGCTATCGATGTTTACAATCTAAGTCATTTATGCATGTGATGCATTACAGTAGCCTATTCTTTGAAGAATTAAAACAATGAGAATAACATAAAATAACCGATTTTTAGCCCTAATTATTTGCTCTCGCAACAATAATAACAGGCATATTAATGACAACAACATTGATTGTATGATGATTAAAAGCCGACTTTTGAATAAAATCAATAAATTATTAATGAACTATTATATACTTACACTACATTGGTATACTGTTATTAGGCTATACCGATAATAACCAACAACAAATAACTATTATTAATAATGTATGTATTCTCAGAAAAAAAATATTTATCATGTTTTATCTTCTGTCAAATCTACTGTGGTTCAGATAACCTCATATTTTGAGTTTCTATTTATTAAACCTTTTGTTGTATCAACTCAAAGAGCTCAAAATGTTAAAGCAACCAAGTAAAGTACTATTTTTAAGTTAAACCAACGATATGTTTTTTGAGGTTTATTTCCCATTGGTCAATCAGCCAAATATATGTAGGCTAATCCCCTATTCAGCTTATATTTGCTCATATTATAATGAACTTGGCATCGTCAAGGCTTGTTTTGCCGGGACAAAACATCAAAAATTACATTTGAAGCGATGAGTTCGTTTGGTGCTTAATTAGGCCTAAATCCTTAAGTATTTTCAAAAATAGTCTGTCACCTGAGTCAAATCTTTAAAAAGCTCAGACTCAAGATGTTCCCGTGGACAGGTTTCTCAGAGATGATAGTTTTGAGTAAAGTCCTCGGGCGCGCGCTTCCCACCTGTTGCTCTACAGATATCGTCTATCTGCTTCTCCAACAGCAGTTTCCCATCATCCCATGTAATATCCCTACGAGCGATTTCAACAAAAGCACTTTCTAATGAATTTTCCTAATATAACTAGGCAGTAAAATCACACATATGACAACTAAAGCAACTATTTTCAAGCTATCATTTTTAAACAGAATCCACCACGCATTCCCAACACAACTACAAAAATCAGATGCCATTATTTATTCGTCTCAAAAAAGGCTGGGTTGTTTTAACCCATTTTTGGGTCGAATATGAACAACCCCATCCATTGGGTTACATTTTTAAATTACATTATGTTTGAATTCGTACATATTTGACCCAAAAGTGGGTTAAAACGACCCAGCGTTTTTTAGAGTGTGCATGTCTCAAAATAATCCCCCAAACCGCTGCGGTTCATGCATTGTTTTTCCAAAACGCATTGTTTTTCCATAAGTGTGTCCATCATCAAAATACAATCCTAAACGATATTTTAATCAGTATTTTTCTGCTGTCAATCTGTGGTTACAAATATCGGTTCTTCAAATAGCAGGCCTAGCCTATACTTCCATCGTTAAACTGCATTTTTTTTTAATTTGTTTATACACAATAATTTTGAAGGTAGGCCTATGTGTAACGAACCTTAAATCTCAACATTTCAGCAAAAGCAGTTTCTTTCCACAATGAACCATTAGGAACGCTCCTTTTTAGACCCGTTTCCAGTTCACTTAAATTCACAGTTTATCAAACAGATTCATCCATTACAACCAATTCCTCTGCTTGTATAAATAATGGATTCAAGCAGTGCTCCCTGACCCCTTTGAGAGTCCGGCAGGGACACGTTTGTCGGAATGAGCCCTCGTCAAATATTCATTCAGCGCTTAATGTGAGCCGTTCTCCCCCGAGACCCGCTGTAAGAGATGCCTCGGTGCCTCGGCGAGAAACACCACTCTTCTACCAGAGAAATATATAGGCCTATAGGCTACACACACTTCATTCATCTCCATCATCTCATATCGAGCTGGATTCGAGACTGACACAACAAGAACCAGCAGCGTGTTCTCCTCAAAAATGTGTCAAACACTAAACCTGTTTGAATACATGAACATTAATGTGAACGCAAAGCTCTTGGTCACGTGACCAGATATTTTACTGATATCGTTCTATTTTTATTTTGCAAAACGAATGTCCAAATCGAATTTTCACTGATCGAATGTGAACGGTTTTTATTAAGCTATTTTAAAAACTACACTGTGAAAAAGTATACGATCAATACGTAGCCTATTTCAACTTTTTTTGTTATACAAGATTCAACTCATTTCAGTCAGTTTAATGTAATTTAAGTCAAAATTACTATCCGAGTTGAACTTTTTTCCACAGTGTTTCTATTTAAAAACACACCATAGGCCTATATGTTGTAGGATAGGCTAACACATTATAACGAGGTGATAGTTATTTATTTATATTGTTTTATAATCAACAATATAATTGCTTCTGAAAAAAACGGGTTTTTGAAATGATGCAATTTACAAATATGAAATGGAAAAACTTAATGCCGTTTTTAAAAATCTGCGCGCACATAATAATAATAATAATAATAAAAGCTTGGACTCTTATAAAATATGAAATAAAGTTATAAAGTGAGTGACTACCTTGACGTGCGTCTTCATTTCGTTTGGGCCGTTTTATCTCCCCGAGCAGAGCAGAGATTTACAGGCAAGAAACTTAAACGGTGTCGCAGTCCTCGCTTCCACTAAAAACACAGAGACGGCGTTAACTTAATGCGTTAAAAACATTTCATTTGCTGGAAACAAACACCAGTAAACACGCTGTCATAATTCTGCACATTCACATCCAAAATACTTACTTTCAAAGACTTGCACCCCTGTGTGTGTCATCTTATTCAGACAAATAATTCATAAAATTGTGTTTGAGTTGTGAATTAAGTGACAGTGAATTTGGAATGCATTAGACATTCTGACGTCAAGCCAACTGTTCAATAAAATCAAAACCAGAAACAATTTCAAATATCCAAATTTCAAAAATTTATTCATTTCAAACTGCATATTGAAAAAAAAAACTCAGATTGTAACTGTTATAATGATGTTATTAGTTAAAATATATACATGGAGCGTTGGCAACTGCGTACAGGCCACATTTTACAACTACGAAAAATGAAAGTTTTAAAATAAAAACTTAAAATATCACAGAAAATGTACAGAAGATTTTACAAACCATGAGGAAAATAAAGAACACAAACTTCATATACCTAACAGATGAAGAGTGGGAGACCGAAAATAATCAAATCAAATGAAAAGGTCTAACCTGCGAGAGTGCCTCTGTTTGTTCTCTCATTTAGAACTTAATAATATAATAATAATTATTACTATGTACCTTCAATGAGAAACTCTTTTTTATCCCGTTCTTTCGTTCAGAATTTTTGGAGCATATACTGAAGCAGTAAACGTCAGTTATTGTGCCATATTTTTCTCTCTCTTTTTTTGTTGCACAATTGCCTTTTTATAAAAACGTAACTTCCTGCTGTTTACAAACATTACATCTGGTTGTTATTATGTTTCTTTGATAAATACTGTACAAAAAAGTCGATTGCAATAATAAAAACATTTGCCTCACTCTCCCCCGTACTTTTCCAAATCGCATACACCTTCTGGAATAAAACAAAAAAACAAAAAGCAAAGAAAGGCAAAGAAAAAAAAAGAACAACAGAACGACAAACTGTGTGGAGTTCCTACCGTTCCTTTTTAAATAGAAAGCAAAAGTTTTGTGTTCTTTCCTTGAGCTCTATACAACTTTCCCCTCCCCAAAAAAAGTGTTCTGTACAAAAATAGTCCAAAGGAGTCCAGCAGTGTAGAAAAGTTCATTTTTTTTTTTTTTTACATGTGCGATAGTGGGATCGTGCCGTTAATCGTCGTGCCGGGCACAGGCGCGCTCTGGTAGTGCTGGGACATGTGCAGTCTGCTCTGCGCGCTCTGGTCCTGCACCTCGGCCCCGGGCAGGTACATACTGATCATGTCCCGCAGGTCCCCCGTTTGACACTGTCCGGCCCGGGAGTGAGAAGACGACGTGACCACCGGCGGACTCGAACTGGACTCGGACTTGACCACCGAGCCCATGGAGCTCAGCGTCATTCCCGGCGTGCTTTGCTGCGAGTAGGACATGCTGTAGGTGGGCGATCCGTTCATGTAGGTCTGCGAGTTGGTCATGGAGTTGTACTGGAGCGCGCTCATGTCGTAGCGGTGCATGGACTGCATCTGCGCCGTGTTGTGCGCGTTGAGCCCCGGGTGCTGCGGGTAACCGAGCTGCTCCTGCATCATGCCGTAGCCCCCGTTGGTCCAGCCGTTCATGTGTGCGTAGCTGTCCATCCTCTGGTTGACCCCTGCGCCCAAGCCGGCCCCGACACCCACACCGGCGCCCATGGCGTTCCCGCCCGGCGCCAGGAGCCCGCCCGGCAGGGTGTACTTGTCCTTCTTCATGAGGGTCTTGGTTTTCCTCCGGGGTCTGTATTTGTAATCCGGGTGTTCCTTCATGTGGAGAGCCCGAAGGCGCTTGGCTTCGTCGATGAACGGCCGCTTCTCGCTCTCGGACAGAAGTTTCCACTCGGCCCCGAGTCGCTTGCTTATTTCCGAATTGTGCATTTTGGGGTTCTCCTGTGCCATTTTCCTCCTCTGGCCCCGCGACCACACCATGAAGGCGTTCATGGGTCTCTTGACCCGGTCCGGGCTGTTTTTCTGGTTGTTTCCTGAGGAGTTGGTGTTCCCCGTGCCCCCCGTGTTGGGCTGAGGCGCCGGGGGCTTGAGCTCGGTTTCCATCATGTTATACATTTAAAAAACTGAGTTTGTGAACGTCTTCCCCACCAGCAGTTAGTTAAGAAACAAACAAACCAACAAAAACAAAACAAAAAGTCCAGGAGGCAGCTGAAGTTACCTTAGCAGTTCTGGTAACTTTGCTGAGGAAGTCAAAGCGCTATTAGGTCCTGTTGGTTTCCACAAACTTCTTTTCTCAGTCTTGAGGAATCGACACAAACTCGGTTTCCCTCCTCGCCAGAGCCCTTGTCAACTCCTGATACTTTTTGAACAAGTTAATAGACAACCATTCATAGAGCGACTGTCAGCGAATATAAATGGGTTTGTCGCTGACCAATCAGAGCGCGTCTGCTCCCTCAGCCACGACTGTGTGTCTCTTGGATTTGCATAAGGGGGCGGGGTTACGCGCGGTCAGCAGTGCAGCGCTGAGCCACAGGCAGCACTTCTCCACCAATGAGCACTGTGCGTGTGTGTGCGTGTGTGTGTGCGTGTGTTATCAGAGAAAGAACTAAAGTGAGAATATTTCACACAAACGACTTTCTAATCAAAGTATATTACAAGGACGGATGATCTTAAGATCCTAAACCCAAACACTGGAAGTGCAAACCTTTTGGGTTTTTGAAAATATACCATAATTAAAAAAAAGAACAAGATGTGTTCTTATAATAGTAAAGTCTTATAATATTACAAACTTTGACTTGAATATTTCTTTAAAAAGGCGTAGTAATGTTAAATATAAGTGTACACTTTCATTTCGTTCTAATGTTATAGGCCTAGTTATAATTAATTTGGTGATCACTCGCGATTGTTATTTTTATCATTCGGCTACCTTAAACAAACAACTGCATTTTTTTTACACTTTTGAACTGTTATTTTATGTCTTCCCATTTTGGAAACAATATCCATAATATGTGGTAAAACTGTTATAGGCTAGGCCTATACTTCAAGCGGCTCAAGCTTAATGCGAATTATAAAATGGAGAGCCGTCAATCATCACAAACAGGCAGTTTTGTCTGGGCTGTTGTCATTACATCACCCTGAACAAAAGCACTACAAAAGCTGACTACACTGACCATCTGAGTTCTGAGGATTTGTTTTATTACAATCCACTCCATGAAGAGTGACAAGGGGAGAAGGACCTCCTTCAAAATAACATCCACCAACAGGACAGCCTGACGATCAGACGCTTTCATTAAACCCGAATAATAACTCATAATAACTGTTCTTCAGGAGTTAAGAGTCGTTCATTCTTCAGCACAAGTCGACTATAGTGCTCGACAACACGGAAAAGTGGAACTAATATGCAAACAGGATTAATGTCGGGAAAAACACGCCGGATGATTTTTTTGTGTGTGTATGTTTGTTTTTTTCTTGTTTTTGTTCTACAATGCACGAAAGCAGATCGTATTATGTTTCAATAGCGTCCTCTTGTGGTGATATTTATATATGAAAAGGCTCATCGTAGACACTTTCAGGATATTTCCCAGTACCACATTTACGCAGACTCTTCCATAAATGTGATTTATTGAAAAATATAGGCAACACTACGCCTAAATTGCAAAGAGCAAACACAACAGAGAATACAAATATAGGCCTAGCTATAGGGTATGTGAACGATTCTGAAATGCACCTTTAAAGGATGGATGCATGAATAAATAAACTAATAGTCAATTTCAACTTCTAAGAACGTGAGAATCTGAACACAGTGCGCCATTCTAATGCAACTCTACTCTAGGCTACCTCTCTCTCTCTCTCTCTCTCTCTCTCTCTCTCGATCTGCATTTGAGTGCCTTAATCTGCTTATGGAAATGTGTAGAACAGCGGGGAATCTCTAACAGTGGCTCCTGCTTTGGCTAAATTGTTAATTGTCACAGTTTTTCCACAATAGTTGTGAAAAGGCAATTCTCTTAATGTTATCTAAAACATATTTTAATGATATCTATTGATTGGTTCTGATATGTTTTGATTTTAAAAGAAATAATTAGGCCTACCTAAGAAATCAAACTTAATAGATATTAAAAAAGCTAAATAAATAACAATCGTAATCTGTCAAACCTGATTTGCAAATTTCTTGCATATGTTTTATCCTTACACGTTTAACCTAGAGCATTTGAGCTAACGAATAAATGAAAATAACTACCAAAAATGTTTGTCGATTATTTTATGTTTGCCAATATCAGTCCATCTTAATACATGTACACAGAAACAAACACAAAACATTATTTGAAAGTGAGAGTTAGATTTATTCAAGCCTTGAGTCTTAAAATTAGGAGATACTAATTAGTAAGAGAGAGAGAGAGAGAGAGAGAGAGAGAGAGAGAGAGAGAGAGAGAGAGAGAGA